>JAPPVO010000029.1:173145135-173745135 GCA_030407325.1 Camellia japonica
GTTTTGGGACTGTGTGTTCTACTCTTAATCAGTGGGCTGTGTGTTCACGTTAAATCTGGGCTGTGTGTTCAGTAAATCAGAGTTTGGGACTGTGTGTTCTACTCTTAATCAGTGGGCTGTGTGTTCACGTTAAATCTGGGCTGTGTGTTCAGTAAATCAGAGTTTGGGACTGTGTGTTCTGCTCTTAATCAGTGGGCTGTGTGTTCACGTTAAATCTGGGCTGTGTGTTCAGTAAATCAGAGTTTGGGACTGTGTGTTCTGCTCTTAATCAGTGGGCTGCGTGTTCACTTCAAATCTGGGCTGCGTGTTCAGTAAATCTATGTTTTGGGCCGTGTGTTCAATCCTAATCAGTGTGGGCTGTGTGTTCATCATCAACTTGGACTGTGTGTTCAGTAAATCAGAGTTTGGGACTGTGTGTTATACTCTTAATCAGTGGGCTGTGTGTTCACGTTAAATCTGGGCTGTGTGTTCAGTAAATCAGAGTTTGGGACTGTGTGTTCTGCTCTTAATCAGTGGGCTGTGTGTTCACGTTAAATCTGGGCTGTGTGTTCAGTAAATCAGAGTTTGGGACTGTGTGTTCTACTCTTAATCAGTGGGCTGTGTGTTCACGTCAAATCTGGGCTGTGTGTTCAGTAAATCTATGTTTTGGGCCGTGTGTTCAATCCTAATCAGTGTGGGCTGTGTGTTCATCATCAACTTGGACTGTGTGTTCAGTAAATCAGAGTTTGGGACTGTGTGTTCTACTCTTAATCAGTGGGCTGTGTGTTCACGTTAAATCTGGGCTGTGTGTTCAGTAAATCAGAGTTTGGGACTGTGTGTTCTGCTCTTAATCAGTGGGCTGCGTGTTCACTTCAAATCTGGGCTGCGTGTTCAGTAAATCTATGTTTTGGGCCGTGTGTTCAATCCTAATCAGTGTGGGCTGTGTGTTCATCATCAACTTGGACTGTGTGTTCAAAAAATCAGAGTTTTGGGACTGTATGTTCTACTTGTAGTCAATGTGAGCCGTGTGTTCGACAATTCAAGTGTTTTAACTACGTGTTCAAAGTGCAAACAAAGTACTATGTCGTAAGCTACAACTGTGTGTTATAGCATGGCAAAGCTACAAAATGCACAAGAATGCGGGAAATAAAGTAAAATACCTCTCGCGCATCATGAGAGAGGTGCTGCTCCGGCTCTCGTAGAAGAAGATCCCCGGGTACCCGATCGTTGAAATCGGTGAAATGACGGAAAACGGCTCGCGGAAGCCTATGTACCGCTGGAGCATATCGATCGGGAATGAAAGGCCGGACCCTCGGGGGCAATGTCATAATGTCGAAATCATCCCCGGCACCCGGAAAACCTCCACCGTAAGGGAAATTGCCTGCCATTTCGAGAAATCTGCAAAACGGAGCAAAAATGAGCAAAAATGAGCCAAAATTGGAAAAAGTCAACAAAAGTCAACTCCCGGGAAATAAAAAGTCAACAAAAGTCAACTCCCAAGAAAATATTCCAAATATTGAGACAAACTTACCTCAGGTGGTGAAAATGAGGAGAGAAGCTCCGAAATCAAATTTTAGTCGGCTCAAAGTGCTTAAATCTGAAGGATATCGCGAAAACAACTTGCGTGGGAGGCCGAGGGGCGCGTATAAAATGCAGATCTGAAAGAGAAAATGGCTTGGGAAGCAAGAGGAGAGAATTTCACACTTGGGGGTGTGATTTCGGAGGCATTGGAGGTGTATATATATAGAAATCCTCAAAATGACAAAAATGCCCCTGCTTTTGGCAGGTGGCCGGCCGGCCACCTTTCCTGGCTGGCCGGCCATGTGCTTTTTCCCCCTTGGCCGACAGCCTCTCCTAGGGCAGTGGCCTGGCCGACCATGGTCTCCACCCCCTCCCCTACCTCTCTGCAAATTTTGAGGAAAATCGGAGTTCCCGGGACCTGAAAAAGTTCGAGAAAAGTGCACTTTCTGGCGCGAAATTGCTCCGTTGGAACTTTAGCTGCAATTTCTGACATGTGTCTCGTCATTATTCATCAAAATCAGAGTGTATCCTTTTTAAACATGTTGTAACCTCTCCGGGAGGTGAATCAGAGGCCGCGATCGAGTTGTCGTTGCCGAAATGCGCGTTTCCCAACTCGTTGTTTCACAACTGACGGGCACCCCGATTCGTGCTCATTTTGCATTGTTGTGCGTATAATTCGCATTCTCATGAATGTTTTGCATTGTCATGTGTGATTTCTTGGTGTACCATACCTCCATGCTTGAACATGCGTTGTCACGCATTATCTTTTCTCGCATTGCAACGCGTTCACCCGCCGACGCTGTGTGTGTCAAACTTTCAGAATCTTAGGAATCACATTGAATATATGTTGTTGGCATACTGTTCTTGTTGAATTTCCTTCTTTTGCAGGCACGATATTGTATGTACGGTTCATTCGAAGCTGGTGCGCCCAGACGAATCGCGCAGGTATCGTATCTTCTCCGTGTGAGACGCGACGAGAATCGAGTGATTCTCCGCATTCCTAACTGCATGAAATGTAGTTGTTGCTTTGCATTCTTGCTTAAAACTGTTGCATCTATTTGTCAATACTTGCCTCATTACAGCTTGCTGCATTTGCATGATCATTTGGCTTTGTGCATGTCACTTTGCATTTTGCCCCCTCTGCCTGCGGGCACGCCTGCGGGCACATTTCTGTTCATCTTGTATGATTGTCTAAGTCTTCGGCTTTGTCAAAAATGGGTCGTCTCTGGGCTTTGACATTCACTCCCGTCACTTGTGACTTCCGAGTTCTGTCAAAGAGGGGCAACTGTAGACACCCCATTTTTGACCGACCTTAAGACTCAGACGTCACCGATTGAGCGCTTGGTGATGTTGCATATTGTGCTCGTTCAGAAGTCTCAGAGTCGCGGCCGTGCGCCCTGCCTCCGGACTTCCGAATCCTCTTCTGTACTTTGTCTCGGTTTGCGAACCAGACTCGGTTTTCTCTGTTTTCTTCCTGAGGGGAGGGAGAGGTCTAGCAGATCATCTCTCATTGGCCGTGAGCTACTTTTCGTGGCCGTAGGCCATTTTGCCCATTTCGGAGCCCGGTTCCCGGTTTTCGGAGCCGTCAGGCCGTGTGCCTCGGTTCGGGACCGCCCAACCGTCTCCGATTCCTCCGGTTCTTGGCAGGTACCTCTGTTTTGTCATAACAGGGCACACTGGGGCCCCTGATGCCCACTTCGTGGCCGTATGCCACTTTCGGTGCTTATAGCCGGTTTTCGGGCCCCGAACCTCGCGGTTTGGCCCCCGAGCAGTCATTTCGCATCGGTTTTCTCCGATTTTTGGCAGGTACCTCTGTTTTATCATTCCGAGGAACACTGGGGCCTCTGATACCCACTTCGCTGCTGAACACCACTTCCGGTGCCTGCAGTCCATTTTCGGGACCCCGAATTGCGCGGTTTGGGCCCCGAGCGTTCATTTCTCATTAGTTTTTGTTCAATTTTGGCAGGTACCTCTGTTTCAGCACCAGGAAGATCACTGGGGGTGGGATGCCAGCAATTATCCCAGATAACCAGTTTCGCTCCTCCGGCGCCCGTTTTGCTCACTTCCGGGCTAATGTTGAATACCCTGGGCCCATTTTCTTCCAACCAAAGCTACATATCTGTGATGAGGGCACATGGGAGGACCCTAAAAGTGCATGGTCGGCCAGCAATTGTGGATTTCATTTTTGGGCCTCTCTTTCAAATGCAATGTTGTGACTCCTGCTTCAGTGTTGCCACATTCCGACCATGGAACCTTGTTCTACACATATGGGAGGACACCAAAAAGTGGTGGTCGGCCAGCAATTGTTACATTCATTTTTGAGCCTCTCCTTCAAGTTCTATGTTGTGACTCTTGTTTCAGTGTTGCCAGATTCCAGCCTTGGATCCTTATTCTACACACTTGGGAGGACCCTAACACATGGTGGTCGGCCAGAAATTTTCCTCTTCATTTTTGGTCATGGCCGGCCGGCCAGGGTGAGTGGCTGGCCGACCAGGTGGGGTGGCCGGCCGGCCACCTTCCAGAAAACTACCTGGCCGGCCAGCTTTCTGCTTTCCAGCTCTTTACAGCTGTCCGGATATTTTTTGCAAAATATCTCCCCCTCCGGGGGATATTTTGGGAGGGAAATCTTGCCTCCATTTCCCTCCCCTTTTACACCCTTTCTTGCCTATTTAAAGGGCTGCCCTCCTCCTTTGCTAGGGTTAGAAAAATTCCTCTCAAGAACCCCTCTTCCAAAGCCTCCATTTACATAGCCAAAAACTCAAAAACTCTCCAAGTGTCTAGCTCCTCTCTTCATCAACCCTAAGCACCACCATCCCCACTTCCATTCCAGCAACAAAGAGAGCTCTTTCAAAGGCTAAGAAGCAACAAAGTCAAGCAAAGAAGCAAAGAAAGACTTGTCTTCAAGGGTAAGTCACCAATTCCCCTTTTCTTGCACTTTTTTGCATCAATTTTCTACCCTACATGCTCTCTGTTTTGGGCTCTGACCCCTTCTGATTTTGTGCTTATTTTGAGCCCCTCTACAACATTGTAGAAGGGCTCAACCCTGTTTGAGCCCTCTATGGCACACTTGCTTCAATATCACTTTTTATGCCATTAAATTGCATGCTTTGTTTGGATTATGTGTGATCTGTTTTCGAGCATAACATAAACTGTGAATGGGCTTATTTTGAGCCCCTCTTCAACATTGAAGAAGGGCTCAACCCTGTTTGGCCTCTCTATCATGCACCTGCTTTGTATTCCCTTCAAATTACCGTAAAATTGCATGGTTTCTTTGGCCTGTTTGTGATCTGATTTTGAGCATACCATTAACTGAGGTTGAGTTTATTTTAGGTCCCTATACAACATTGTAGAAGGGATCATATTGGTTTGAGGCCTCCATGTTGTACCTCTCTTTATACCTCTCTTTGGCCCCATCTTGAATGCCTTTTTGAGCTTACTTAGCTCCTGTTTTGAGCCATCATCAGGCCTGAAAATATCCTTATTTTGGTCTTCTTGTCAAGTTTTGTTAAGGGTCAAAAGTTGTTTGATGCATGATTTTGGTACTTCATGTTGTACCCTCCATTTTTTCCGTAAAATTGCATGCTTTGTTAGGCTTGTTTAGCTTCTGATTTGAGCCTTAATCAGGCTTATAAAGTGTCTTGAAATGACTCATTCTTCATGTTTTGTTAAGGGTTAAAAGTTGTTTGGTGATTGCTTATGGTACCTCATGTTGTAGCCCTTTATTGGCTCATTTTTGCATGCTATTTTAAGCATATCTACATACTGAATTGGAGGATCTAACATACTGTAAATGTGCATGTTTTTGGTCCCTATTTAATTTTGTAGAACTGTGTTTTTTGGTTTGAGCATTGTATATACTACTTGCTTTGTAATTCCCCTCTTTTTCCCCATTCTTGCAAGTTAATTTTGCCATACTTGTGGTTGTTATTTAGCCTTTCTTTGTACTGAAAAAATGCCATATTTGGGGCTGCCTTGCTACTGGTTTGCATGTCATGATCATGTTGTGCATGTTTAGTATGGCTATAGGCCATTTCGGGTACTTAAAATCACATTTCGGGATGATTTCATGCATTGGTTGTCATTTCGTATCATTTCGGGGCTGTTTTCCCTTTCATTTAGGTGCTGAAATTTGGTTTGCATGCTTGCATATCATTTCCCGTGCTATTTCATGCCTTCGGGCCATGCCTCGGTTTGCGTGCCCGTGTGCACGCACTTCGAGGCACCTCTGTTTTCTCCGACGGCATCTGATGTGAGTGTGGCTGAGGTCCATTCATGTTAGTATAAGCCCAATTTACATTTCCATCTCATTTTATCATTGCCTCAGTATGCGCGCCTGTGGGCACGCATTTCGAGGCACTTCGGTTTTATCCGATTTCTCATTTTATCATTGCCTCGGTATGCGCGCCTGTGGGCACGCATTTCGAGGCACTTCGGTTTATCCGATTTCCATTTCATCATTGCCTCGGTATGCGCGCCTGTGGCACACATTTCGAGGCACTTCGGTTTTATCCGATTTGCATTTCATATCATCGCCTCGGTTTGCGTGCCCGCGTGCACGCTTTTCGAGGCGTCTCATTTTCATCTCATGTTCACAGCATAGTGCATACTAGGTTGTGTAGACACCCCATTTTTGACCGCCCTCAAGACTTGGGCATTACTGATGGTTTGCTCGGTGTTGAGGAATGTGCAGGGCACAGGTTCAGTTTCTTTAGCAAGAAGAGAGGCCAATCTTCCAAACACTTTGTTTAGGGGTTTGGAGTTGAAGAAAAGAGGAAAGGAGATGAGAAAACTGGTCTGGGAGAAGTTCGGCATGAATCCGGGTAGGAGAAAATCGAGCAGCCCTCGCTGAATCGGGCTTATTCACCGGCATACTTGGAATTTAGCTATGAGGCCACTACCATTGGAAAGAAGACTTCCGGGGCTTCATTTTTGGTTCAAGAATCTCCTAGAGCCAAGTCCGGGTGGAGGAGATATGGTTGGTTGAAGCAGAGCATCATCCCGGTTGGATCGAGTCTGCGCGGCTTCACGGAAAAGGGCATAACTTTTTGCACAGGAGGAATTTTAATGCAAGGTTTGCGCCATTGGAAAGCTAACTTCCGGGGCTTCAATCTATACCTCCACCGGCACTTGGTGACCTTACCGGCTACCCACCGGCACTATAAAGTGCCGACCGGCCAGAAAATAGTGCTGGTCGGCACAAAAAAGTGCCGACCGGCCAAAAGTGCCCAGAACTCAGTTTTTTTGACAGATATTTATCATCCAGCTGTTGTTTACTGCTCCAGATATTTCCAAGTGAGATATTCCGACCAAAAGCTCCTTTTTGATATATATAGAGCCATATACCTCATGTTTGCTAGGTTAGAACTTCCTAAGCAAGTCTTGGAGCTTCTCACTCTAAAAGACCCCTCTCTCTCTAGAACTTCCACATCCAAATTTCAGCCCTCTCTTTCTTCCTATATTGCATATATAGAAGCATATAAGTGCCCAAAAGTGAGTGTTCTTCCCATTTCTTGAGCCTCCATCCTTAATCAAACTTGCCTATATTGAGGAGGTGATCCTTGGAGGTGTATTTGGAGCTCCTAAGGCTAGTTTTGGTCCAAGAAAAACCTGTTTTGGTGCAGAGCTTCAAGGGTAAGTTCCTACTCTTCTCAAGCTTGATTTTGTGCACTTGTATAGCTATCTTTGCATGCTTCTTTTGGCCTGATTTTCAACTGTCAAAATCTCTATTTTTATGTATTAAAAGTGGTAGATTGAAGTCCTTGTGAGTTAAGGGGTGTCCTCCCTTTGTTGGTTCCTTGTTTTGTGAGATTGTGATCCACCTTTGAGCTTTTAAGCAAACCTCTTTTGGGCCTAAAAACAACCTTTTTTCAGAGGTTTTTCAGTCATCAAAAACCAGCTTTGAGGTCTCAAATAGGAGGGGTTAGCCCCTCCTCCTTGTAGCTAGTTGTTATGCCTTGTTAGCCTTATATAAGAGCATCTTTTTTTGGGTTGTTTTAGCTTAAGCCAAGCATGTTTTAGGCCCTATTTTGCCATGTTTCAGATCTGTTTTGGGGTGGATAGGGCCCTTGTTGCTTATTTCTTGCACTTGTAGTGCAATCTTGCTTGCTAGCCTAACATGCTTCATGTTTTAGCCCATCTTCCTAACATGTGCTAGCTTAACTTTGGCCTACAATAGTTCATATTTTGCTGTGATTAAGCTCTGTTTTGAGGTGTTAATGTAGCTTGTGCATTGCTTTGCATGGTTGTGGTTTAAATGCTTAGAATGGCCTAAAGGAGAGCATGTTTTGCAAGCTTGTTTTGGTGCATGACCAGCATGTTTTTAGCTCATATTTGACATATAGAAACTCTATTTTGGGCTGGATAAAACTCTCATGCATTGCATTACATAGTTGTAGTTCATGTGCTTCAAGAGCCCATTGTTTGGGCACATCATTTGAGCTTGTTTTGGTGCATGTTTCATGGCATTTCCAGCAGGGTTTGGGCATGTAGAAACATTGTTTTAAGGCTGCATATTTCTGTTTTGGGTTGATTTTGTCGTTTAAGGCTTGCCTCATGTGGTTATGGTATAATACTCTTGCATGCCTAGTTGATTAGTCCATTGGAGCATGAGTGCTTGAACCATTTGCATGTTGTAGTAATGTCTTGCACACAATTTCATAACATACTTCATGCCATTCATGCCACTTCCTTACATGTTTCATTTTCATTGCTTAGAAAGTAGCCTTGAGCCTCTTGTCGGTTTGAGCACGAAGTTGAGACGTTCATGCTTAATGGCTTTAATCCTCTTGAGGGTTTCTACTAGCCAACGGCATGGGGTCTCCTTCATGCTCAAGACACTTGAGGCTTAGGCCCTCTTTCCTATTAGAGGACTCTCACTTGGACTTAATCAATTAAAGAATGAATTGGTAATGCTAAAATGAGTAAATAAAATTGACCAAGTAAAATGGCAAGATAAGCATGACATGTGTTTGCATTGCATGTGTCAAGTGTTCGATCGGACGTAATATCGAACACAAGGCGGATTAGTCCATTTCATACTCAAAGTGATGAAATGAGCTAATCCCCTTTGTCTCCAAGACCTTTGATCCATACATGATAAAGTTTTGGTATCATTTTTGTGTTGCATGCATATTTACATTGAAATAGCAATCTTGGTTCCTTAGGCTATCATGCATCAAATGCATAATTGATAGCCCTAAAACCAAGAGCCATGCCTCCTTGAGTCCCTAAATATGATAGGAGGTATTGGACATGCTGACATATGCCCAAAAACCATGCCTTGCATTGCTGTCTGCTGCTGCTGTCAAAAAACTGTCCTCTGCAGGAACTTTGTGCCGACCGGCAGTGTATAGTGCCGACCGGCACTGTATTTGTGCCGATAAACACCACAAGCAGCCGATGGTCAATTGCAGCAGCCGATGACCACTCCCCCCGGCCGGTGTGGTACTACAGATCATTTAGAAGGTGTCCTGAATCTTTGGGAATTTTTAGAGAGGCAGGACAGTAAAAGCAGAAGCAACAGTGCCATGACGCGGGTTTTCCGGGCAAGTCGGATCGAGCACGCATCGTTCGCACATCCCAAGGCAGGGCTGAGGCCCCTTTGCATTTATTTATTTGCTTTGATTTCAATATTTAGAATTTTGTAATAATTAATTTATTCGTTTATTTCTTTCGGGTCTGTATTATTTATTTATTCGGTCCCTCCGAGTGAGGGCAAAAATGTAATAAGTGTGGGTGCGTGGGTGAATGTCTTCCAAACCCCCACTTCTTTCTATCCCTTTTATTTACCCGCTTTCGATGGTAGATTAGGGCACATTTAAATTAGCATACCTTATGCAATGCATGTGTGCATTCATGCATTTGTTTACATGCACCGGGCTCGGTACATCATACAAACTGCATCGTACTTTCAATTCCAAATTGAACATGTGATGGTTTTAGCATTTCACATGCCATGTCTAGGATAGCCGAGCCTGCCTAGATTACATCTTTGCATGTGTTGCATTAGACATTTCAGTATGCTTAGGTCCATGCATGGATTTCTAAATAAGCTTCTGTTTTGGCACGGAGTACGATGTAAGTATTTTACGCTTTGGCATATCGCATGCGTGTGGATGTTACCATGACAGTATGCTTGCCATGCGGCTAAATGCTTACATGAGATAAACTGTTTGAATGCCTGTGGGTGGAGGTTGGATTGCGTGAGTTGGAATAACTCATTGAAATCCGTATTTTAGCCTACTTGCGAGTAGCATAAACCAACACGTTTTTCGAGACAAAACGGATATGCAATGTTTATTTCCAAATTAGGCAACCTAGTCTATACTTGTTTGCTGTGCGCATAACATAGTAATTCTAGGCTAATAATTGGAATAAGGGCATGTAATGTTTTCAAAAAAGGATATCACGGTTAGTAGAGGCCGGTCTTCGGACCGGGCGAAAGGGGGTGCTCATAGCTGACCTTCCCCGATCGTACCCAAGCTCCCGAGCCAAGATCACTTTGGTGATGACGGACACGTGGCCTTCGGCACCGAGTCAGGGTTTCCTAAATTTCCCATTTTAAAAATATTTAGGTGGCGACTCTGTAATCTGGCAAAGCAGTCCATGTTTGGCACTCCTTTTTCAAAAATCTGTTTTTCTTCAAAACGATTTGCCAGAGTTGGACTCTTTGGTTCAGATTTAGAACCGCGACACAACAGGGAGTCCGAACTGTAGAGCGAAGCCCACGGGCGCGTCTACAGGTTGTATCTTAGATTGCATTCATGTATTTTCTCGGTTTGTGTGCCCGTGTGCACGCATTTCGAGACATCTCATTTTCATCAGCATTGTGCATACTAGGCTGTATCTTAGTTGCATTTCATGCATATCATGCATATTGCATTGTGTTCGGAACAGGAGTTAGCCCGGACACGGGAAACGAGGCACGTTTCGCACTCCGAGTGACGGAACGGGTCTCAATTCCCAGTCACCGACACTCCGGATTACCCATGATGGAGTTAGGTTTTCATTGTAGCATTCATGTGCATTCATTCTATAGTGAGTTGTGCAATCCGATTCCTCGGCCATCATGCATCGGTATGCGTGATTGGTGGCACGAAGATCGAGGCATGCATATATTTGTGAAATACATTGCTATGCCCTTTTCCTGCTCTCCGTTGCAGCAAGATAAGGAATCAGCAACTTTTCAGAGTCGGGCACGCATTTCAAGAAACACTGCAAACAGAGGCTAAATTGGGCATCCCAGTGGATTTCCGCGCGAGGCAGCCCAGCATACATTATTCCATTATCCGGAACGAGTCAAGGCAGCCCTTGGCTTGCAAGCCAATTTTAAAGCTTTCTTAGTTTAATTTGTTAATTAATTAGAAATCTGTATTATTTGGACTGTAATTTCGGACTGTATTATTCTTTTATTCGGACTGTGTATTTTATTCGGACCCTCTGCGCGAGGGCAAAAACTGTAATAAGTGTGGGTGAGTGTGATGTATGTCTTCCAACCCCCATTTCTTTCTCCCTTTTATTTATCCGCTTACAATGGTTAGATATAGGGCATATTTCAATTAGCATACAGTATGACAGCATGTTTGCATCATTCATCTGTTTTGCACGCACCGGGCTCGGCGCATCATACAAGCTGCATCTGTATTTCAATTCCAAGTTGAGTACTTGGTAGCTGTTGCATCTCATATGCCATATTTAGGACAGCCGAGCCTGCTATAGTTTGCATCTTTGCATGTGTTGCATTAGGCAATTCAGCATAAATTAGAATCATGCATGATTTCTAATCAATTTCTGTTTTGGCTTGGAGTACTCGGTAAGTTTTATGCTTTAGCATCCTTGCATGCGTGTGAGTGTTGCCATGAATAGCATGCTTGCCATGAGGCTATGTGCTTATGTGATATAACTGCCTTGAATGCTTGTGGGTGGAGGTTGAGTTACTTGGATTGGATAATTCATCAAATGTTTGTTTTTAAGCCCACTAGATAGTGGCAAAATCATGTTTTCTAAGCCCACCTGAGGGTGGCAAATCCGCGTCTTAGCCTACCTGCGGGTAGCACCATCAAAACAAACATGAAATGTTTTGTTCCAATTCAGGCGACTCAGTCTATACTTGTTTGCTGCGAGCATCACATAGTAACCTAGGCTAATAACCGGAATAAGAACATACAATGTTTTCAAAAACAGATATCATGGTTAGTAGAGGCCGGTCTTTGACCGGGCGAGCGGGGGTGCTCACGATGTGACCTTCCCCAATCGTACCCAAGTTCCCGAGCCAACTTTGGTGATGACGGACACGTGGCCTTCGCCAACGAGTCAGGGTTTCCTAAATTTCCCATTTTAAAATATTTAGGTGGCGACTCTGTTATCTGGCAAAGCAGTCCATGTTTGGCACTTCTTTCAAAAAATCTGTTTTCAAAACGATTTGCCGGATTTGGACTCTTTGGTTCAAGATTGAGAACCGTGACATTTGAGTCCTTGAACTGTAGTGACCCCAACATGAACAGAACGGGACCTAACCCTCCCGGGGCGTTCGGGGACGTCTACAGGCTGCTTTGCGCGGAAATCCACTGGGATGCCCCAATTAGCCTCTGTTTGCAATGTTCCTCGAAATGCGTGTCAGACTCCGAAAAGTTGCTGATTCTCCATTTTGCTGCAACAGAGAGCAGGAAATGGGCATAACAATGTATTTCACAAATATATGTATGCCTCGATCCTCGTGCCACCAATCACGCATATCGATGCATGATGGCCGAGGAGTCGAATTGCACAACTCAATATAGGATGAATGCGTATGAATGCTACAACAAAACCTAACTCCATCATGGATAATCCGAAGCGTCGGTGACTTAGGAATTGAGACCCGTTCCGTCGCTCGGAGTACGAAACGTGTCTCGTTTCCCGTGCCCAGGCTAACTCCTATCCCGAACACGATGCGATATGTATGATATGCATGAAATGTAGCTAATATGCAACCCTAACATACACAATGTCATGGAATGGCATACACGCTATACGAGGTAATATACAACCGGGCATACACAGTGCTATGGGTGAAATGGCATACGCAATGCAATAATGGGCTTACACCAACATGAGAGAGCCTCAGCCACACTCACATAGGAGGCCGCAGGCACGCAAACCGAGAACAGACCCTCGGGCACCGAAATGCCACTCTAATGAGACATGGCAAAGGCGTAGAATATGGTATGCTAACATGCAAAAATCAGTGGCAAAAAGAGGGGCAAAACAGCCCCGAAATGAGACGAAGTAATACCCGATACATGAAATGATCCCGAAATATGGATTTCAATGCATAAAATGGCCTACAGCTATACCGTACATGCATAATTGATACATGATATGAAAAAGCAGAAGCAAGGCAGCCCCAAAACTCACATTTTTACAGTACAAAACATGGTCAAACAGCAATCACAAGTAGGGCTAAAATGGCATACAAAAATGGCTCCGCAAGGGAGGTCATAAAGCAAGTGATAGATGCAAAGCCAAAATGGAAAAATACCCTTCTACCACACTGAAGAGGGACTAAAAATATGAACATTTACAGTAGATGACAAGCCTCAAATCAGTATGAAAACATGCTCAAAATGCAATGCAAGATTAAGGCCACAAGAGGGTATAACATGAAGTAGACCAAATATACATAAAATGGCCAAAGACCCTTAATGAAACATTCCAAGGAGGTCAAAATATAGTCACTTTTAGTTCTGATCATGGCCGAAAAACGAATCTAGATAAGCCTAAAAAAGCATGCAAAAATGGGGGCCAAAGAGGGGTATAATGGTAAGTGCTACATGGAGGCCCCCAACAGTGTTGAGCCCTTCTACAATGTTGTATAGGGGCTCAAAATAAGCCAAATCACAGTTTATATCATGCTCAAAAACAGATCACACATAGACTAGAAATACCATGCAAAATAATGGCATACAAAGAGGTATTGAAGCAAGTACCAAATGGGGGGCTCAAACAAGGTTGAGCCCTTAAACAAACATGAAGAATGGCTCAAAAAAATGACCCTTTCAGTTAGGGTCGGAGCCTAGAACAGTAAGAAAATAGGTTAGAAGAATGGTGCAAAAAAGTGCTACAAAAGAGGGAGAATGGTCTTACCCTTGAAGATCACTTCTTTGCTACCTCTTGGACCAAGGAATGTTGCTTCTAAGCCTCTGAAAAAACCCTCCTTACTGCTGGAAATGGAGTGGTGATGGTGGTGCTTGGTAGTGATCAAGAAATGGTACCAAGCTTAGGGATTTTTGAGAGAAATGGAGAGATATGTATTTATGTGCTCAAAGCAAGTTTTTCAACCCTTGAGATAGAGAGGGAGCTGCTGTGTGTATCCAAGGATGGTGGGGGAATGGAGGGGAAAAAGTGTAGTGTTATGGGATTAAGTTCCCTTCTCTACAAAAAGTCCCCCGAAATCAGATATTTTGGGGGAAAAAGCTATACAGCTGCAAGGCACACATCCCAAGGATCATGGCCGGCCTGCTATTTTTGTTGCAGGTGGCCGGCCGGCCACCCCCTATGGCCGGCCGGCCAAGGGGCAAAATAGTCCAAAACAATTTCTGGCCGGCCACCAGATATTGGTGTCCTCCCAAGTCTCCTCAACAAGACCCTGTGGTTGGAAATTGGCAACTCTAAAACAGGAGAGAGAATAGGCCACTTTAATGAGGGTTTCAAAAGTGGAAGATGGAATTAATGGCCGGCCATAGACTTTTAGGGTCCTCCCATGTGTGTACAACACAAATATGTGGTTTGGGGTTGAAGAAAATGGCCCTAGGGTAGTTAACATTGGCTCGGAAGTGAGAAAAACGGGCGTCGGAGGGCGCCGGAGGAACATAACTGGTTGCTGAGAAAATTGCTGGCCTCCCACCCTTCAGTGACCTTCCTGGTGATAAAACAGAGGTACCTGCCAAAAAAACGAAAACCGATGCAAAACGAATGCTCGGGGGCCAAAACACGCAGTTCGGGGTCCCAAAAATAGGCTGTTAAGCACCGAAAATGGCATTCGACCACGAAGTGGGTCTCTCAGACCTCAGTGTCCCTAAAAAGGGAGTAAATAAGATGTATGCCAAAAACCGGAGGAATCGGAGATGGTTAGATGGTCCCGAACCGAGGCATACGGCCTGACGGCTCCGAAAACCGGGAACCGGGCTCCGAAATGGGCAAAATGGCCTACGGCCACGAAATGTAGCCCACGGCCACTGAGAGATGGTCTACGGGACCTCTCCCTCCCTTCAGGAAAAGAAATAGAGAAAACCGATTCTGGTTCGCAAACCGAGACAAGGTACAAAAGAGGGTTCGGAAGTCCGGAGGCAGGGCTCACGGCCGCGACTCGGAGACTTCTGAACGAGCACAGTATGCAACATCACCGAGCGCTCAATCGGTGATGTCTGAGTCTTAAGGTCGGTCAAAAATGGGGTGTCTACAGTGATGTTTGTGAGCTTTTATAGGTTTCGTGTGGCATAATCCAAGTAGGACTCTTACTCCTCCATGTAGAGTCCTCCTAGGATTCATACTCCTGAAAGATAATGCTTATCCTTCAACACTCCCCTCACTGCTTAAACCAAGTGAGATGGTTTTACTATGGCCGGACTACCATACGACCGAAATAACATTGCCATGCTAGGCTAACTAAAGTGACCGATCTAACTGTTAGCTTGACTTTCCCTTGCTTTTCTCCTACCTCGGCTTCACATGCCAAGACCGAGCTATCCATAGAAGAGTCTAAGCCGAACTAACCCAACATCAAGTCCTGAAGAGGACTTAGTATACCTCGGTTCCATACGACATGACCGAACTAAATGCGGCAACCGAACTATCCGTTGTACTCTTCTGAACCGGGCTAGAACTAATGCTTTCTGGAACCGGACTAACTTCCAAGCCTCCCTCGGACCGGAGTAACTCATGGCCTTTTTACTCAGCCCTTCGCACTGAGGCCCATAACGGCCCAGCTCGGCCTAATTTGCATATAAATTACCCTCTCAATTGCCCCTTAATTCCATCTGCGCAGCATGATAGGGATTACCTGTCTACAAATCGGGCTAAAGTTTTAACCTTTCCAGCCGAGCTAAAACTCCGAAGCCTTTCCAGCCGAGCCATATTTAGGCCGAGCTACCTTTATCCGGTCAAAACGTCTCTTCAGTCGCAGAAACTGAATCGCTTCCCATTCTATTGACACGTGGCAGGCACTGATTGGCCCTTTGCAGCTGTCACGCCGCCCTCGTACTTCGCAAAATTTGAACAGTTCCCGCTCTTCCATTTTCGTCCTTCTTTTTACAAAACAAACTCTTCATTTTTTGGATCTACAACCACTATACTCATCCTCTTCTCTTTCTCTCGTTCCTGGGCTTCCTCATTCCTGATTTTGCTGAGTTCTTGCTTCTTCACCGTTGCTGCTTCCATCTCCGGTTCTTCTGCTTCAATCTGGTAAGCAAATCCATCTTTCTTGCTTTTTTTTTTTGCACTCGTTTAATCCATAGCATACTATTTTGTGTTTTTACAAAACACTGTTTTCACTTTTTCTGAGAAAAAACTCCATAAACTTCAGGAAGTAGGCTGTAGAACACTGTTTGATCCAAAAACATGATGCAACCGAACTAGGATACAGTTCATGCTAGGTATAAGTCTAGCCAGCTTGTAACCGAACTAACACTTCATGCTTACACCAGTAGTTTTAATAAGACACCACCTTTCGATTTACCTTAGCCGAGATAAACGAACCGAACTAAGTTTGAACTTAGTGTACTGGGAAACCTTAATTTTAACCGAGCTAGGTCTTTGGGGCTAAACCAGCTTTCTTAGTTTTTTTAGACCGAACTCAGAAAGTTGCCCCTAGAAGCTCAACCGGTCTAACAGAACATTCTCTTTAACCGAGATAACGAATCGCTCGCCAAGACCGAGCTAACAAACCCCTTGTTCAACCCGAGCTACCAAGCGCCTTGTTGTAACCGAGATAGAACCTGTAACATCCTACATAGCCGAAGTAGGACTTCTCATTTTCTTACTTTTTCTTCTGTAGCACGGTCCAACGATCTGTGCTTAACACCTTTGTTTTCCACTTTGCAGACTTAGGTTGCCCAGGCACTCATCTGAGCGCTCAACCGAACTACTGAACACAAATTTTCCACCGATCTAATTTATTCGTAACTTATAAAATAAATGGGGAAGTATAGATTTTTAGTAAACACACCTGGTGGTCTAGCCGAATTCCGCAAAGATTACAATATACTTGACGACGTCCACCTTACCCTAGCCGAACAAGATACCATTCCATGGGGAAATGAAGGCTTCGTACCTTTTACCCTCCTGTCCATAATAGAAACCGGACTAAGATTCCCCGTTCAACCCTTGCTCTGCGAATTCCTTAGGCAGACCAGAATATACCCAACCCAACTTTCCACAAACTCATACCGTATAATAATGGGCATAGCCGAACTGAACTGTCGAGCCGGCATTAACCTTGGCCTAGCCGAGATACTCCACCAGTACTCCATAGGCTCAAAAGATGATGGCTGGGTTTATTACCTCAGAATACACCGCCGCCGAGAAAAAATAATAAAAGATACGCCGGATAAAGACTTAAACGATGACGATTTTTTCTGGGTATCTGGGAATTTTGAAGACCACCAAGCCCAGATCCCAGGCCGAAGTATAAATTGGAATAAAGGAATCCCTGGTATATTTTACTTCGATTACTTTTCATGCTTCTCTTTTATTTCGATTACCTGCTCTTGAACCGAACTAACAGTTGTTTTCATTATGCAGATTCAGCCCATCTTCAATCCTTGTATAGTTACCCCAACTTGAACACACTCCGCGCCGCACTACGTTTTCCAGAAAGAAGTTGGGCCAAACTTCTTAATTTTGAGCCGACATACCGATACAGCGGTCGTCGAAAAGCCAGAGTAACAGACTTTATGCTTGAGGACGCCCCTGAACCGGACCCCACTTTACCCCAGATCAACCTCATTCCCCTAACCACCGAACAAGAGATGGCCAAAAGAAACAGAGTAAGAGCCCTGCTCACCGAAACAAACCGCGCTGAGGTACCACCAGCAAGCCAAACCCATGAAACGGTTGTGGCGCTTCCTTCCCAACAACCCTCATCATCTCGCCCCAGCAAGCGTGCCCGGACTACACCAATCGAGCCACGCCTTGCTGACAAAGATGAAACTACACTTCCACCAAGCCCTCCACGGAGCCCGCAGCCGGAGCGCTTTGACCGAGCCAGCTCCTCCAAGTGGGCACCAAAACTGATTTTTCAGAACCGAGATATCCAGGATACCGATTCCGTGGTTGCTGAGAAGGATCACTTGATGGCATTCAACCTTGCCAAGAGTGTTTGCCTTCCAGCAGACATGGAACATTACCAGCACCTGACCGAACTAAGGGCCATCCGATCGGCCACCAAATCCATGATCCTGGTAAGATGCCCTCTTGTCTCTCAAATTTTACAAACTTTCAGTTCGGTTTTGTCATTGATTTTTTTCCATTCGTTTCAGTCTCTTCAAAAGAGCCAAATTGCCCATCAAAAGGTGTTGGAGCTTAGGAAAACAGCTAGGCAGGCCATGACAGAGGCCGAAGCCAAGACCGCCGAACTAAAACAATCCCAACAGAGGACGGCTGAGCTGGAGGCCGAGGTAACTCGTCTAACCGGACTAGTTACCTCGGCTAACGACGATAAACAGAGAGCTCTGACCGTAATGAAAGATAAATATTTGCGGGAGCTGGTAAAACTTGAAGGCGTGAAGAACGCCGAAATAGGAGAGCTGAAAAAGAAAGCTGAAGACGCCGAGCTGAAAAGTTTCAAGGAAGGCGAAGCAGCTTACATCCAACAATGCGAGGCAGCAAAGGACTTATTTTTCAAGTGCGGCTGGAGAGGTGCTATGGAGCAACTCGGCTGTGGGCCCGAAACCGAGGTCTACAATGCTCCTCAGTATTTCATTCCGGCCTCACTAGCGGAGTATGCTGCTTCTGTTCAACAACAATTTTTGCAGGGTTCAGATGATAAAGATGAAGAAAATGAGCCAACTGATACTCCGGTAGTCAATGAGCAAGGCAACGATCAATCAGCTCGGCTGGAGCCAACGGTTGAAGACCTAACTGTTGAGCCGCCGACTGACACCGTGCTACCCGTTGATACCGAGCTCGCAACCGAGACTAATCTTCTATCTGCAACCGGTGTTCAAGTTGACATTGAAGCCGATCTTGAAGACCTTTTTAATTGATTTTGTTATGTTCTTTTTCTTTTTGCTCATGTAACCGGGCTGTGGCCTCTCCTTTTGTACTTATTCTGAACTCGATCAATGAAAATCGTCTTTTCTGCTCTAACACTCATTTCGATTTGAACTGTATGCTTGTACTGACTTTTCCATGATCTTTTGCTCCAACTGTTATCTCGGTTTAAATTCCTGTTTGAGCTTGCTTTCTAATTGCAGTTTGGCCGAGATACTTTATTCTGGTCCTAGCTGATCAATCTGACTAAGCTTACTTGCCAACCACTCTTTAGCCGATATACTTACTCCGGCTGAAGAGTATTAAGAGTTGGTTTAATCCAGCCAACCACTCTTTAGCTGATATACTTACTTCGGCTGGAGAGTTCAAAGAGTTGGTTTAATCCAACCAACCACTTTGCAGCCTATGTCTTTACTTCGGCTGAAGAGTTCAAAGAGTTGGTTTAATCCGGCCAACCACTCTTCAGCCTATGCCCTTACTTCGGCTGAAGAGTTCAAAGAGTTGGTTTAATCCAGCCAACCTCTAAGTTAGTTTTTCCAGCCAACTTAGAATAAAATGTTTGGTTATTCCGACCAAACGTCCTGCAGCCTGGATCCTTATCCTGGGCTTAGGAGGGGTGTTGGTTTAATCCAGTCAATCTCTAAGTTGGTTTTTCTAGCCAACTTAGAATAAAATATTTGGTTATTCCGACCAAACGTCCTGCAGCCTGGATCCTTATCCTGGGCTTAGGAGGGGTGTTGGTTTAATCCAGCCAACCTCTAAGTTGGTTTTTCTAGCTAACTTAGAATAAAGTGTTTGGTTTATTCCGACCAAACGTCCTGCAGCCTGGATCCTTATCCTGGGCTTAGGAGGGGTGTTGGTTTAATCCAGCCAACTTTTACAGAAGAAAACGTCTATACTGAAAAGAAAACTACTTGTTTTATTGAGAAATGATAAAATTACACATGTTTAAAAGAAAAATGCTAAAAATAAAATAACTTGAGATTGGCAGTATTCCAAGGCCTAGGAATTGCCTTGCCGTCCTCATCTTCTAAGTGGTATGCCCCTTTGCCTGCTAATCCAACCACTTTGTAAGGTCCTTCCCAATTAGGCCCTAACTTGCCATCTCCTAGAGCCAAGGTGTTTCCCATCACTTTGCGTAGTACCCAATCTCCGATCTTGAATTGCCTTGGATGAACTGTCTTGTTATACTTTCTAGACAATTCTTGTTGGTATGAGGCAATGTGAACCAGAGCTCTGTCTCTTCTTTCCTCTGCAAGGTTGAGCTCCAATGTTATGGCATCGCCATTCAAGTCTGGATCAAAATTCTCGCTTCGAATTGTGGGGAGGCCAACTTCCAGTGGGATTACTGCCTCCATACCATAGGCTAAGGAGAATGGTGTTTCTCCTGTTGATCGCCGAGGTGTGGTGCGGTACGCCCATAAGACATGAGGGAGTTCTTCTGCCCACTTGCCTTTTGCTTTCTCTAACCTTTTCTTTAATCCATCCAACACTACTTTGTTTGATGCTTCTGCCTGTCCATTTGCTTGGGGATATGCCGGTTGTAGAATTGTAGAACTCTATCTTGTACTTCACAAAAGCCTCTGAAGATTCTGCCGTCGAACTGAGTACCATTGTCTGATATTAGTGCCTTTGGTATGCCAAATCGAGTGATGATATTCTGCCAGACAAACTTTTTTACATCTTTCTCCTTGATTGATGCCAAGGCTTCTGCTTCCACCTACTTTGTGAAGTAGTCGGTTGCTGCAAGAAAGAACTTCCTGTTCCTTGGTGCTGTTGGAAGTGGTCCTACTATGTCCAATCCCCACATTGCGAAGGGCCATGGGCTAGTTAGGGGTAGAAGTTCTCTGGCAGGTTGGTGTATTTGGTGTGCGAACTTCTGACACTTCTCGCACTTTTTGACATACTTTTCTGAATCCGCTTGCATGTATGGCTACCAATATCCTTGCAAAATTGCTCTGTATGCTAGTGATCTTCCTCCTTGATGGCTTCCGCATACGCCCTTGTGTATCTCGAATAAGAATGCTTCCACTTTGCTGGGATGAACACACTTTAGGTAGGGTCCTAAGAACGACTTTTTGTACAACGCTAGAGATGGGGAGAGCCAAAATCGCTGCGATTTTGCTCTTATTCTGTTGGCCTCCTTCTTCTCTTCCGGTAAGATGCCGTCTTTTAAGAACAGGATGATGGGATCCATCCAAGAAGGGCCTAGCTCCGCGCAACATACCTCTTCTGCTTCGGGGTCTTCAATGCTTGGTCTTGGTAGGTAGTCGATCAGCAATGGATGAGGGATGGAAGTATCTGCCATTGAGGCAAAGCCTGCTAGCTCGTCCGCTCTGCTGTTTTCCTCTCTGCCGATTTGTTCTATCCTGACTACTTCAAATTTCTTGATCTCTGTTCTGACTAACTCTTGGTATTTGGCCATCCTGTCATCCTTTGCTTCGTAGTCGCCAGATATTTGGTTTACCACCAGCTGTGAGTCGCTGTAAACCATTAGCTCGGTGGCCTTCATGTAGAATGTTGATTTGAGGCCTGTAAGAAGCGCTTCATACTCCACTTCGTTGTTTGATGCTGGGAAGCCAAGGTTGACTGCTTGCTCCACTACTAGGCCGTCTGGAGAGATGAGGACTATGCCAAGCCCTGTCCCATGCCGGTTGGATGCTCCATCCACAAAGAGCTTCCACATCTCTCCAACGAACAACTTCCAGCAAGTGGATGGATCAGATGATGCTTTGGGATCTTCCATGTTGTTGGTGTTTTCTTCAAGGTCCATGCTTGCTGTCTGCCCCTGGTTACCTGATTGTACCAAGTCTTTATTTGTTGGTGAGTCTTGACTTGGTGTAGCATGGTTCGCATCTTCCTTCCTTGCTTCGCTTTGATCTGCCTTGGCGTCTGGCTGAGTACCCTGCACTAGGGGTTGCGCTATTCCGGCGTCAATTTCTATCTCTAGTTCGGCTGTTTCAGTCAGGTCGACTGGGCAGATGTGATGACTTCCTGGTGTGAATTCTGCGACAAAATCTGCCAATGCTTGAGCTTTTATTGCGGTCCTGGGTTGGAACTTGATGTCATATTGTCCCAACTCTACTGCCCACTTCAGAATTCGCCCAGAAAAGTTTGCCCTTTCAAACAAAGCTTTTAACGGGAAGGCTGTGAGGACAACTATGGTGTGGGCGTGAAAGTAGTGCGACAATTTTCTTGACGCCATCATCAAGGCCAATGCCAGTTTTTCCAGTGGCAAGTACCTTGTTTCGGCACCCAGCAATGTCTTGCTGACATAAAAGATGGGCAGATGTTGGATTCCTTCCGCCCGGACCAACACTGCGCTAATTGCATGCTGAGAGACTGCTAGGTACAGGAAGAGTTCCTCTCCAGGTACTGGGGTGACAAGTAGTGGTGGAGAAGACATGTATTCTTTTAAGCTTTCCAGAGCGCGGTCGCATTCTTCGTCCCACTCAAACTTGGCTTTTAGTGCATGGAAGAATGGTCGTAGTCTGTCTGATGACCGGCTTATGAACCGACTGAGCGCAGCTGCCATGCTGGTGAGATGCTGTACTTCTTTTACTGAGTTTGGTCTCTCCAATTCTTGGATTGCTTTGATCTGGGAGGGGTCTGCTTCGATACCCCGGTTGGTCACTAGGAAACCTAGAAATTTGCCAGATCCTACTCCGAACGCACACTTGGACGCATTGAGGCGTAACTTGTGCTTCTTCAGGATCTCAAACATCTCACCTAGGTCCTTGAGATGGTCATTCTCATCCTTGCTCTTGACCACCATGTCGTCGATGTAAGCCTCTATTGTTTTGCCTAACAATGGTTCAAATATTTTGGTGACCATCCGTTGGAAAGTCACCCCTGCGTTCTTTAGGCCAAAGGGCATGACCTTGTAACAGTACAATCCTCTTGGAGTTGTAAAGGATGTGACTTCCTGATCTGGTTCATGCATGGCGATTTGGTGGTAGCCTCTGTATGCATCCAGAAAGCTAAGTCGGTTGTGCCCGCCGTTAGGTCTACCAATTGATCTATCCGTGGTAGAGGAAAGCTATCTTTTGGGCATGCTTTGTTGACTGTCTTGTAGTCAACGCAGACACGCCACTTGCCATTCTTCTTTGGCACTACGACTGTGTTGGAGATCCATCTTGGGTAGTGCACCTCTCTGATTGCTCCCGCCTCCAGCAGGTTTCCTACTTCTTCCGCCACTATCTCGGCATGGTGAAGTGCCGATCTATGTGTGCGCTGAATGATTGGTCTGGCAGATGGGTGGACATTGAGTTGGTGACAGATGAAGTTAGGATCAATGCCTGGCATGTCGTATGGTGTCCAGGCGAACACTTCGATGTTAGAGGTCAAAAATTTCAAGACCTCTAATCTCTCAGTGCTGGACAACGACGAACCAAGCAAAAAGAACTTATCCGGGTTCTTTTCATCTATTCTTACCTCTACCAAGTCTTCCACCGCTTTCTGATTAGCCGCTTTGCCAACATCTGCGAACAATTCATTGCTCTCAGGTTCTTCCACTGAATGAACGTATCCTTTGGCAGCGCGGCTGCCATTCACCGTGACAAAGCATTGCTTGGACATGATCTGATCACCAAATACTTCTTCAATTACTCCGTTGTCGTTGGGGAACCGCATTACTTGGTGGTAGGATGACGCCACCGATCGCATGGCATGCAGCCATGTTCTGCCCAAGATGATGTTATAAGTGGAGGGGACTTTCAATACCCAGAACTCCACTTGTTTTGTCACGCTTCCTGCTTTGACAGGGAGGATTATTTTGCCGACGGGCCATTCTGGCATGGAGTTGAATCCAATCAGGGGAGATACGGCGGGTGCCAAGTCTTTATCTTGTAACTTCAACTGTTTAAATGTTTCGTAGTACATCATTTCACATGAACTATCCTGGTCTATCAAAATTCGCTTGACGTCAAAATCCTTGACTCGAAGAGTGACGACCAGGGCATCATTGTAAGGGCAATATATCATTGCCAAGTCTTTATCCGAAAAAGACATGACGTTCGTGACCTCTGTCTTCCCCTTCTTGATAGCAGGTTGGGCACTTAGTACTTCTCTTAAATGCTCAGCCTTTTTGATTGATCCTCTGAGCTCGCATACACGCTCAGGTTCGAAGACTCCATGTATCACATTGATAATGCCTTGAGGTGGGGCGTCGATTGGCATTCCGTTGGGGTTATTATGGTCCTGGGGGGCTGGTTGCACCCCTCATTCAATGTATTTATCTAGGTGACCTGCTGCCACTAACTCCTCCAGGTGCTGTCTCAATGGCGTGCAATTTTCAGTGCGGTGCCCCTTTTCTTTGTGGAAGGTGCACCGTGATCTGTCGTCATAGTCCTTCTGAGCTTCCCCTAGCTTGGCTGGCCATCTGACGAAAGGCTCATCCCGTATTTCACTTAGAATTCGGTAGATCAGTTTCTTGAAGACCGTGGTTATGGCCGTGCGGACTCTCAACCATCTCTTATCCTGGTCTTCTCCGTTGTCTCGCCTGCCTCGTCCGTTTTTACTCGGACGGTCTACCGTGTTGACCTTTGCTGAGGCCTTTTTCTCTGGTACTGCGATCGTGCCAGATTTCGATTTGGCACGAGCGCCGTCCTCTTCCACCCTGATGTGCTGATGCATTCTTTCCATCAAGGCTTCCATGGTGAGGGGTGGTGTCATGGTGATTGAGTCCTTTAGTCTGTTCCCGACTGGAAGGCCTCTTTTGTACTGTGCGATGGCGAGATTGGTGGGGCAGTCCCCAATTTGGTTAAAGGTCTCCCAGTAGCGACTATTGTAAGATCTTAGGGTCTCTTTGTCACCCATGTCGATGGAGAGTAACTAGTCGATCTCCACTGGGGTTTTAGTGTTTGTTCTGAACCTTGTGACGAATGCTTCCGCCAATTACGCCCAGGAGGCTATGCTGCCTTCTGGAAGTTTTTCGAACCAAGTCAAGCCTAGGTTGCCAAGGCTAGATGGGAAGAGGATGCACATCAAAGCCTCGTTCCGCCGGTATACAGCCATGACCTGGCGAAAGTGGCTCAAGTGTGAGTAGGGGTCCGTCTTCCCCTCATATGTAGTGAATTTGGGCTGAAGGAAGCCTGATGGTAGGGGCGCGTTTTCAATCGCTGGAACAAACGGCGAGGTTTGTAGCCTTGCTAACGCCTTGTCCGTCGGTTTGTAAGCAGGGCGGTATTGGCATTCCAACCTCGACGCTTCCATGCGTCCGAGGAGCCAACCGCTGTAAGGCAGAAATTCTGTGTGGATCGCGTGCCCTAGCATCCTCCTTGCATCGTGCTTTTTCCTCGAGCACGGTTCGTAAGTCGGACGATCTGGGCAACTCCGTCTGTCTAGATCTTGTTTGGTGCGTATGTGAAGGCCAATAGGTGCTTCCTTCAGTGTACGACCTCTCAGATCTCGTCCTCTCAGACCTGGAGTGACGAGTTCTGGAAGATCTGGATTGGGTATCGCCTGTTCTGAGGCTTCTGCTCTCTGCTTGTGAGGGTGTGGTATTCCTACTACGATTTTCCGAGTGGCGAGGGGGCGTCTTGTTTGTACGCCCCTCTCCTGTCGCCACTCCTTTCCCTTTCACCTGGCGCTTTAGAGATTCCATGTCCGCTGCCATTCGTCGTATCAATTAGTCCTGTTCCTTGATGCGATCCTCCAAAGCTTGAGGATCAATCCTCCACCTTTGTCTTTCTGGGCTCTGTGAACGAGAGTGACGAGGGCTGTTAGTCCGCCTTCTCCCTCTTGTATCCCTCCTGGGATTCTGTCTTTGTGGCTCCAAATCCCCCATAGGAGGGATAAGAGGTAGACCTTCGCGCCTCGCACCCCCTTCTGGAGTTTGTCCGTCAATGGCGGACTGTGGTAATTCTTCGTTGTGCGCCATTGATTCTCAAAAGGAAAAGCTTGATCAAGAGGTTTGTTCTTGTCTGAATTCCCATAGACGGCGCCAATTGTACGGGAAAGAAATAAACCTTCTCGTATAATCCTGTTGATCAAGTCTGCGCTCCTCCGTACGTCGTCGCTTTATCACCTGAAAACACAAACGTGAGCTAGCCGGCGGGTGTGTGCCGGAAACCTCTCCGATGCCTAAGTCAGCAAACTAGACAAATAGACAAAAGCTCTGTGTATTCAGAAATCAAAGTTGCGTTACCTCTCCATAGGTGATGTTTGTGAGCTTTTATAGGTTTCGTGTGGCACAATCCAAGTAGGACTCTTACTCCTCCATGTAGAGTCCTCCTAGGATTCATACTCCTGAAAGATAATGTTTATCCTTCAACACCCCCCTCACTGCTTAAACCAAGTGAGATGGTTTTACTATGGCCGGACTACCATACGACCGAAATAACATTGCCATGCTAGGCTAACTAAAGTGACCGATCTAACTGTTAGCTCGGCTTTCCCTTGCTTTTCTCCTACCTCGGCTTCACATGCCAAGACCGAGCTATCCATAGAAGAGTCTAAGCCGAACTAACCCAACATCCTGAAGAGGACTCAGTATACCTCGGTTCCATACGGCATGACCGAACTAAATGCGGCGACCGAGCTATCCGTTGTACTCTTCTGAACCGGGCTAGAACTAATGCTTTCTGGAACCGGACTAACTTCCAAGCCTCCCTCGGACTGGAGTAACTCATGGCCTTTTTACTCAGCCCTTCGCACTGAGGCCCATAACGGCCCAGCTCGGCCTAATTTGCATATAAATTACCCTCTTAGTCCTTATTTTATTGAAGGATCGAAATGAGTAAAACTTTTATATGATATATAAAATTAATGAATCTAATACAAAGATGATAGGAAAGGACTACATATTTGTCAATATCTATATATTATTATTAGTTGATTTTCTAGATTATACTACCAATTTAGAGCCCATATGATTTAATTAAATGTCCATGACTTTATTTGTATTTGACCATTTTTTCGTTGAGTAACCTATATATATATATTGGTATATAATGATTAAAACTATTATTTGTTATATTTCTTCAAGTACAATTCAAATCAGTGTGTTTGGTTTGAGTTTTCTAGATTAAGTTTTTTGAAAATTGAATTTTTTATTTTTCGTGTTTTTTTTTTTGTTTTAGTGAATATTTTTAAATTTTAAACATTTTTTTTACTTTTTAGATGTGGTGAATGTCGTAACCTAAAAACCTAATTTTAGTTTGAAACAATTTAATTTTAGGAGCAGAGATGACTAAACCATGACTTTTAATTGTATAAAAGAATGCAGTTAAGTGTTTCCAATGTTCACTAATTGATTTTGAAAAAATTAATATATCATCAACGTAAACAATTGAAAAATGGCTAAATGGGTTAAATATGTCATTCATTATGTTTTGAAATTCACTAGGAGCATTTTTTAAACCAAATGGCATGACATTCCATTCAGATTGACCAAAAGGTGTATTAAAAGCAGTTTTGTATCTATCTTTAGGATGAATTTGAATTTGCCAGAAACCACTTTTTAAATCAAATTTACTAAAAATAAGAGCTTGACTAAGTCGTTTAATTAAATCTTTTTTATTGGGAATAGGATATCTAATCCATTCTAGAAAGCATTTAATGGTTTGTAATTAATAACTAAGCGAAGAACACCTCGTTCTAATTCAGCATTTTTATTGACATAAAAAGCAGGACAAGACCATGGGGATTTACTAGGACTGATAATTTTATTTTTTAATAATTCATTAATTTCTTTTTACACATTTCTAATAATTCATGATTCATTTGAATAGGTCGAGATTTAGTAGGTATTTGTCGTTCATTAAAATTCTTAATATATGGTAAAGTAACTACATGCTTTTTCCTATGCCAAAATGCAGTAGGTAAAGATGAACAAACAGTTGATTCAAGTTTTAATTTAAAATCACTAATTTGAGAAATTAGAACTGGGTCAGTTAACTGTTGATCAATTCTTTTATAATTAATTCTTCTTTAGAAAATTAATGTGTCGGGTTAATCTATTAATAGTATGAGAAATAGAAAATCTTGTAATTGATTTAATTCTAACATTTCAGGTGGAAATAAGAATTTAAATGTGACAGGTTGTCCTAAAACATGAGTAGTTATTCCTTCACTAGAAGTGGTAAAAGGATATAACAAAGATATGAATGGTGTGCCTAAAATAATTCCATCAGTCATATTTTTAACTAAAACAAATGTGGTTTTAAAACAAACATTATTTTGACAAACATGCACTTTAGGTAACTTGTATTTAATATGCATTTTACTACCATTAGCAGAGGTTATTCTCTTGACATTTTTCATAATATTTAGTGGGAAGTAATCCTTCTTGAATGAAATTTAAATCAGCACCAGTATCAATTAAAGCAACTAATTCTAATTCAAAATCTTCAACTATGATTTTAATTCTTGAATACCATTTTTGCATATAGATTTTATTGAGTAAATTTAATCGTTTATCTTCAAGGTTAGTAGATTGAGGTCGATTATCAAATATGAGTTTAGCTGGATTAGTATGATCAGAATCAGGATCAGAATTATATTCAGATTCATGAGGTGATTTTGGATTAGGTTGGAAATTATTTAAATTTTGATTAAGTTTGAGATTAATGATTTCATTTTCTAATTTGTTATCTTTAGATTGGAGGTCTCGGATAGTTTGTTTAATTTGATTGATTTCAGATTGTAAATCTTGAAGGGTAACTTCTTTAGTTTATTTTTAAATTTTTCTAAGGTCTTAGATAAACTAATAATAGGTTTATTAAACTTAGGTTTAGTATCCGATTGAAGTAGTAAAGCTTTTAATTTATCAATATATTGTTGTTTTAAATTAGGATCATCTAATTTACTATTAAGTCAATTAAAGCAGATTCTTCTTGAGTATGTTGGAAGAAAGAAATTTGTTTAACTGGTTTACAACAAACATCATTACATCCTAAGTAATTTGATTATCATAATCAGAATTATCACTATTAGAAGGGGAATTAGATGTAGATGGAGGAACAGAAGAGGAATCATTATCAGATTGATTTAATTGAAAGATTTCAAAATAAGAATTTGGATTCTTCATTAATTTGGAGTTGGTTAACTCATTTAGTTTTTGTTTTTTCTTTACATTTATTAGCATAATGACCTTTTGACACAATTATAGCAGGTAATATCTTTATTAGATTTCGGATGTGATTTAGATTTGATGTTTCTTCTTGGGTTTGGTATAAATTTCATTGGATTTGGAAAGTGAATAAAGCTTTTGTATTATTATAATATTTGGATTTATTTTTATGTTTAGAGTATTTATGTGGTTTCCTACGAGAGGGTGCAACAGGAGGTAATCCATATTGTTCACAGAAATTTCCTAATTCATATTTAGCTTTATGTTTATCTTAGTAGCTTTTGACTAAGTTTAATATCAATACACATCTTGAATCCTTCTTTTTGAATAGTACTAGTTATATCACCATATGTTAAATTATCATATTCTATAACACCAGTAGGTTGACTAAGAACATCGCGAATTTTATGAGCAAATAGACTAGGTAATCCATTAATAAATTTTTCTTTCCAAAATGATTTAGTACAGTCTTCTCTTAACATCACTCGAGAGGTAAATACATCTTTACCAGCGAAAATCACTTAAGGTTGGACAAGTAAGGTTACTAAGTTGATCATGTATGCGAGAATAAATATTAGTGGGTGTACCTATGAAATGTCTAACAATAGTATAGATTAAGGCATTAATACCATCAGGGTGGCAACATCCAATATTTTCATCAAAAATAGGTAAACCATTCATCGGTTTGATTAGCATATATTATAGATTCGCGTTGGGTTTCAGTTAAATATTTTTTCCACCAAGATTTGAGCATACCAGTGAACCCAGAAGTAATTAGAGTAACAATTTCAGATTGAGAATATTGGGGATAATTGGAGAGATAACTATTAGAAACCATAGATAAATGATTTAATTTTTGGAGAATTTGATCTTCACTAAGACATCTATATTCTATTCGTATAATCGTTTAGTAGAGACAAAAAATTGATTATTGAGATTAGTTTCTTCGAATTGAAGATCAGGAGGTGTAGGTTTGTATACCAATTTTTAGTAGTTTGGGGATTAACTTTGGGATAATGAATTTTCGTAAGATGAGTAGATTGGAATTGTTTAGCTAATTCATTTATGTCATTATCAGTGTCAGATTGAGTAGAAGTTGGATCCATATCAAATTGTTGATTTAGAGCAGTAAGACCTTTATTTAGAAGGTGAAGCATTATCAGTTGTAGATAATTTAGTGAAAATTTTTCAATAGTTTGGACAGTAGAATGATCATTAGTAACTAAACTAGTTCTTTTAGAACGATTAGTGGGTAGGTTAAGTAAAGGTGAATCTAAAGGTTGTTTAGAGGATGAGGTTTGGACAGTTTCTAAATTAGTTTCTATTTTGTCTAATTGTTTCCAATTGTGCTTAAACATTGATTAGTATAAATTTTGTTCAATGACTTTTTTAATTTCATTATCATTACCAGGTAATTTGAAAGGTGACGCAGGGATTTCAGAACCTTGTTGATGAAGAAGTATTTTTTCTAAAGGAGGATGACTAGAACTAACAGAAGTAGTGTCAGAAGTTTTCCATTTGTACTTTGTGATTGTATTAAGTTGTTTGTAATATTTGTCAACATACTCTAATAAAGGTAATTCAAAACCATATGTAATCATAAAATCATACTATTGTCGAGAAATTTGAGACATTTGAGCAGAATTATATTTAGTATAGTAAGCATGTTGTTGAACTCAATTGGTTGTTGATTTAAACTCAATAAGTAATTTATCAAGATTAGGAGAAAAGTCTTTTTTAATGGTCATTAATTGAGGGTTGACAGGTGGTGTAAATTCTTCAAAATCAGTTTTGAGTTGGAGAATTAGTAGAAGCACTTCTTCTTCAAGGAAATGTGTGTGTGCAGAATAAACAGGTTTACTAATTTGGGAAGTTGTAGAATTATCAATTCCTTTCAATTTATGTTGAGTTGAAGGACCAGTGGTTGGTCCAAGATGTAATCGACTATTTTTTCTAAACAAAGGAGTATTAAATTTCGTCGTCAGTTTCAATTTCAGTCGGGACACTAGATGTACTATGTCTAGAGGATTGACTACGATTGAATTTAATGCGAACAGAACCATCATTGTATTGTTGAATATCTTGGATGTCTTGTTCTGAAGATTGTTGTTGATTATATTTGTAATTTTCATTAACGTAATCCATTGATCGGTAAATCAATATTTTTCCATTCAATCATTTGTGGGACATTAATATGTGATTCATGAGTATCACTACTTTGAATTAAGAGGGTTTTATCTCGAGGACTTTTATGCAAAGCATGACATTTAGATTAGTTTGCATGCACTTATAATGAACACGATATATTAAAGCAATATTTGAACTTTTTCTTTCATGTTAGTAAATGAACCATGTATTTGAATATATAATGTTAATGTTAATGCATCTAAAATATGTGGATCTCGTAAACTTAGTGTAAAATCAGGAAAGCAATTAAAATGTACTGGACCTTTATGAAGACCAGTTTCCATTATACCCATTAAGCTATCATTGTAATTGAGGAACGAGCATCTCTTAAATAATAAAACAAGGTATTTTTCCAACTATGGTTAATGGATTAACACCAACTTGAATTAAACCAATATGCATAAAATTGTAACCATTATTTAAATGTCTTTTAATTAATTTAGCATCAAATAATCTACAGGTTTCTCGGGTTTTTCTAAACATAAACTTGTTTATTTGAATCATCTTTGATTTTGTAATCCATGTTTCTTCATCTACTTGCATATCCGTGAATGGTATCAGAGCCATGTTGTTTGTATCCTGTTTCTAACTGCTTTGTTCTTCCAATTAATCCTTTCTATTGTTTTCTTGATTAATCTGGTTTTCAGTTCGTCTTAATCACCCACGAGATCAGTCTGGGTCTATCCACCAGGTTTAAGTCACCCACTTTCAACCCCTGTCCAGAGTAAGTCCTTAGGGTTAGGCAGTGTTGGACATTTCGAATAGGGTCTGTACTCAAACCTCTTTGGTCTGTGATAACCTGACTAGAATAGGGTCTGTATTAAGATATCTGTAAAACTGATTAATTAACAAGAACAATGAATCGATTATTTAGAAGTAACTCATCAGTCAGTTCTAGGTCAACTACGTTGTCCTCCATACCTAATCAAGGATTAGTAATAAATGAAGAAGATGTTGAAATACAAAATGATCAAATTAATACAGGATGGAATATACCAAAATTGCAAATTAAAGAAATTTATAAAACTACTTTTTTACAGAATATTTTTAAAGTTGCATTACATGTTAAAACAATTGAACAAGTTTATGCTTTAGAAAAACCCCGAGAAACCTGTAGATTATTTGATGCTAAATTAATTAAAAGACATTTAAATAATGGTTACAATTTTATGCATATTGGTTTAATTCAAGTTGGTGTTAATCCATTAACCATAGTTGGTAAAAATACCTCTGTTTTATTATGTTTAAGAGATGCTCGTTTCCTCAATTACAATGATAGCTTAATGGGTATGATGGAAACTGGTCTTCATAAAGGTCCAGTACATTTTAATTGCTTTCCTGATTTTACACTAAGTTTACGAGATCCACATATTTTAGATGCATTAACATTAAATATTCAAATACATGGTTCATTTACTAACATGAAAGAAAAAGTTCATAATATTGCTTTAATATATCGTGTTCATTATAAGTGCATGCAAACTAATCTAAATGTTCATGCTTTGCATAAAAGTCCTCGAGATAAAACCCTCCTAATTCAAAGTAGTGATACTCATGAATCACATATTAATGTCCCACAAATGATTGAATGGAAAAATATTGATTTACCCGATCAATGGATTACTGTTAATGAAAATTACAAACATAATCAACAACAATCTTCAGAACAAGACATCCAAGATATTCAACAATACAATGATGGTTCTGTTAGCATTAAATTCAATCGTAGTCAATCCTCTAGACATAGTACATCTAGTGTCCCTACTGAAATTGAAACTGACGACGAAATATTTAATACTCCTTTATTTAGAAAAAATAGTCGATTACATCTTGGACCAACCACTGGTCCTTCAACTCAACATAAATTGAAAGGAATTGATAATTCTACAACTTCCCAAATTAGTAAACCTGTTTATTCTGCACACACACATTTCCCTGAAGAAGAAGTTGCTTCTACTAATTCTCCAACTCAAACTGATTTTGAAAATTTACACCACCTGTCAACCCTCAATTAATGGCAATTAAAAAAGACTTTACTCCTAATCTTGATAAATTACTTATTGAGTTTAAATCAACACCCAATAGAGTTCAACGACATGCTTACTATGCTAAATATAATTCTGCTCAAATGTCTCAAATTTCTCGACAATGGTATGATTTTATGATTACATATGGTTTTGAATTACCTTTATTAGAGTATGTTGACAAATATTACAAACAGCTTAATACAATCACAAAATATAAATGGAAAACTTCTGACTACTTCTGTTAGTTCTAGTCATCCTCCTTTAGAAAAAATACTTCTTCATCAACAAGGTTCTGAAATCCCTGCGTCACCTTTCAAATTACCTGGTAATGATAATGAAATTAAAAAAGTCATTGAACAAAATAATTATACTAATCAATGTTTAAGCACAATTGGTAAACAATTAGACAAAATAGAAACTAATTTAGAAACTGTCCAAACTTCATCCTCTAAACAACCTTTAGATTCACCTTTACTTAACCTACCCACTAATCGTTCTAAAAGAACTAGTTTAGTTACTAATGATCATTCTACTGTCCAAGCTATTGAAAAATTATTCACTAAATTATCTACAACTGATAATGCTTCACCTTCTAAAGATAAAGGTCTTACTGTTCTAAATCAACAATTTGATATGGATCCAACTTCTACTCAATCTGACACTGATAATGACATAAATGAATTAGCTCAACAATTCCAATCTACTCATCTTACAAAAATTCATTATCCCAAAGTTAATCCCCAAACTACTAAAAATTGGTATACAAAACCTACACCTCCTGATCTTCAATTCGAAGAAACTAATCTCAATAATCAATTTTCTGTCTCTGCTAAACGATTATACGAATGGAATATAGATGGTCTTAGTGAAGATCAAATTCTCCAAAAATTAAATCATTTATCTATGGTTTCTAATAGTTATCTCTCCAATTATCCCCAATATTCTCAATCTGAAATTGTTACTCTAATTACTTCTGGGTTCACTGGTATGCTCAAATCTTGGTGGGAAAAATATTTAACTGAAACCCAACGCGAATCTATAATATATGCTAATCAAACCGATGATAATGGTTTACCTATTTTTGATGAAAATATTGGATGTTGCCACCCTGATGGTATTAATGCCTTAATCTATACTATTGTTAGACATTTCATAGGTACACCCACTAATATTTATTCTCGCATACATGATCAACTTAGTAACCTTACTTGTCCAACCTTAAGTGATTTTCGCTGGTATAAAGATGTATTTACCTCTCGAGTAATGTTAAGAGAAGACTGTACTAAATCATTTTGGAAAGAAAAATTTATTAATGGATTACCTAGTCTATTTGCTCATAAAATTCGCGATGTTCTTAGTCAACCTACTGGTGTTATAGAATATGATAATTTAACATATGGTGATATAATTAGTACTATTCAAAAAGAAGGATTAAAGATGTGTATTGATCTTAAACTTAGTCAAAAAGCTACTAAAGATAAACATAAAGCTAAATATGAATTAGGAAATTTCTGTGAACAATATGGATTACCTCCTGTTGCACCCTCTCATAGGAAATCACATAAATACTCTAAAAGTAAAAATAAATCCAAATATTATAATAAATACAAAAAGCCTTATTCACCTTTCAAATCCAATGATAAATTTTATACTAAACCTAAAAAGAAATATCATAAGTCTAAATCACATCCGAAATCTAATAAAGATATTACCTGTTATAATTGTGGTCAAAAAGGTCATTGTGCTAATAAATGTAAAGAAAAAAAAAACTAAAAGATAGAGTTAACCAACTCCAAATTAATGAAGAATCCAAAATTCAATTATTTGGAATCTTCCAATTAAATCAATCTGATAATGATTCCTCTTCTGTTCCTCCATCCACATCCAATTCCCCTTCTAATAGTGATAATTCTGATTCTGATAATCCAATTACCTTAGGATGTAATGATGTTTGTTGTAAATCAGTTAAACAAATTTATGTTCTTACCAAACATACTCAAGAAGAATCTGCTTTAATTGATTTAATTAGTAAATTAGATGATCCTCAATTAAAACAACAATATATTGATAAGTTAAAAGCTTTATTACTTCAATCGGATACTAAACCTAAGTTTACTAAACCTATTATTAGTTTATCTAAGACCTTAGAAAAATTTAAAAATAAAACTAAAGAAGTTACCCTTCAAGATTTACAATCTGAAATCAATCAAATTAAACAAACTATCCGAGACCTCCAATCTAAAGATAACAAATTAGAAAATGAAATCATTAATCTCAAACTTAATCAAAATTTAAATAATTTCCAACCTAATCCAAAATCACCTCATGAATCTGAACATAATTCTGATCATACTAATCCAGCTAAACTCATATTTGATAATCGACCTCAATCTACTAACCTTGAAGATAAACGATTAAATTTACTCAATAAAATCTATATGCAAAAATGGTACTCAAGAATTAAAATCATAGTTGAATTTTGAATTAGAATTAGTTGCTTTAATTGATACTGGTGCTGATTTAAATTGCATTCAAGAAGGATTACTTCCCACTAAATATTATGAAAAATGTCAAGAGAAATTAACCTCTGCTAATGGTAGTAAAATGCATATTAAATACAAGTTACCTAAAGTGCATGTTTGTCAAAATAATGTTTGTTTTAAAACCACATTTGTTTTAGTTAAAAATATGACTGATAGAATTATTTTAGGCACACCATTCATATCTTTGTTATATCCTTTTACCACTTCTAGTGAAGGAATAACTACTCATGTTTTAGGACAACCTGTCACATTTAAATTCTTATTTCCACCTGAAATGTTAGAATTAAATCAATTACAAGATTGTTCTATTTCTCATACTATTAATAGATTAACCCGACACATTAATTTTCTTAAAGAAGAAATTAATTATAAAAGAATTGATCAACAGTTAACTGACCCAGTTCTAATTTCTCAAATTAGTGATTTTAAATTAAAACTTGAATCAACTGTTTGTTCATCTTTACCTACTGCATTTTGGCATAGGAAAAAGCATGTAGTTACTTTACCATATATTAAGAATTTTAATGAACGACAAATACCTACTAAATCTCGACCTATTCAAATGAATCATGAATTATTAGAAATGTGTAAAAAAGAAATTAATGAATTATTAAAAAATAGAATTATCAGTCCTAGTAAATCCCCATGGTCTTGTCCTGCTTTTTATGTCAATAAAAATGCTGAATTAGAACGAGGTGTTCCTCGCTTAGTTATTAATTACAAACCATTAAATGCTGTTCTAGAATGGATTAGATATCCTATTCCCAATAAAAAAGATTTAATTAAACGACTTAGTCAAGCTCTTATTTTTAGTAAATTTGATTTAAAAAGTGGTTTCTGGCAAATTCAAATTCATCCTAAAGATAGATACAAAACTGCTTTTAATACACCTTTTGGTCAATATGAATGGAATGTCATGCCATTTGGTTTAAAAAATGCTCCTAGTGAATTTCAAAACATAATGAATGACATATTTAACCCATTTAGCCATTTTTCAATTGTTTACATTGATGATATATTAATTTTTTCAAAATCAATTAGTGAACATTGGAAACACTTAACTGCATTCTTTTATACAATTAAAAGTCATGGTTTAGTCATCTCTGCTCCTAAAATTAAATTGTTTCAAACTAAAGTTAGGTTTTTAGGTTACGACATTCACCATAATACTATTCTTCCAATTAGTCGCTCTATTGAGTTTGCTTCCAAGTTTCCTGATGAAATTCTTGATAAAACTCAATTACAAAGGTTCTTAGGTTCTCTCAATTACATTGCTGAATTCTATAAAGATCTTCGGAAAATCTGTCAACCTCTGTTTGATAGGTTAAAGGATAATCCTCCTCCTTGGTCTCCTACTCATACTGCTGTAGTTCAACAAGTCAAACAATATGTTAAGTCTCTTCCTTGTCTTGGTATTCCTACTGAGAACTCATTCAAAATTATTCAAACTGATGCTTCTGATATTGGTTATGGTGGCATTCTACTTCAGAAAGTCACTCCTCAATCACCTGAACAAATTGTTCGTTATCATTCTGGTGTCTGGAATAAAGCACAATTAAATTATAGTACTATTAAAAAAGAGATTTTGTCTACTGTTTTATGTATTCAAAAATTTCAAGATGATATTTTAAACCAAAAATTTTTACTTCGTGTTGATTGCAAATCTGCTAAATATGTTTTGGAAAAGGATGTTCAAAATCTTGCTAGTAAACAGATTTTTGCCCGTTGGCAATCTATTTTAAGTATTTTTATTTATTTTGATATTACCTATATACCTGGTTGTCAAAATTCCCTGCCTGATTTTCTCACCCGGGAATTTTTACAGGGGGTAAGGGATGAGTGCTACTCCACATATTCCATATTTAAAAACCCAAATTACCCATTACCAAACCCTGATCCACCAAGTTAACCACCGTATTAACCGTCTCAAATCAGCTCGACCAACTACTAAAAGAGCCCAATACATCAATTACCATCAGATTAAAGCCCGTCGTACTCTGCGACATGATTATTACAATCATTTACATTATTACCAGAATTATTTAGATCTTCTCTCTGGTTGTTAATCTCTGCTACTAATCATTGTTTCTTGCTTCAACAGATGTCTCGCCCAAGGCCTCCTTCTAAGGCTTTGGTTCCTTCTAGTCAACCTTTTGTTCCTCCTCCTTTGGAGTTAGTAGGACAATACCCTCAACCCATTCAAATGATCAACCGTTACCAAATCCTTGGTAATATCCCCAGGCCTAATTACTCCACTGCTTTGGCTACTGATCCTTTTGCTTCAAGCCAATCAGTCTCAGTTACTCCATTCCCTGCTAACCCAGTCAGGTCATCTCGATCTGATTATACCAAATCACACACTACTAATCTGTTCTATATAGAACCCAGTCACCCTAAAGGCCAAGTAATCCATGAAATTGCTAAATCCCATTTTGGCTCTGGATGCCATTTCATCCTCTCACATCCAGAGAAAACACTCACCTATTACAAAGATATTTTGATCCATCATCAATCAGTCTTGATCAAACCTATTTATGATCGAACCTATGCTAGCAAGGTTCTGTATCATTCCATTTACATTCACAGTATTGTTTCCCAAGCTGAATGGGGTCCTCCTTATCAGCTTCGAGATTTACCTGGTCACTCTATTCAGTACAATTACCATGATTATGTTGATGCTTGGTTCAAGATCTTCTTGTACCAAAATGAAACTTTTAGTCACTCTTGGTTCATCTCCTTTGATCAGAAATTCAAATCTGAATTACCTACCTGGTTTCTGAGATGGTGGACTCATTATGGTGCCATTTCAGACATCCTTCCTGGTGATCTCATTGAACTAGTTAACTATTTCTCCTCTGTTTACCCATTCACCACTCATCAAAGACAATTTCCATCTTTGTTAATTTTTATATCCAAATATAAACTCCCATGGATATTTAAATGGCATTATGGAATTGATGGCAACATAATCACCCGTCAACATTCAGTCAAATGGTGGGCTAAGTACAATGTGCCCCGAATTTTTGAAATTGTTCAAGAAGAGTTCCCCATTGATCAATGTGCTCCAACTCCTTCTATGATCAAGGCCCAGCAAAATCCAACTTGCAATCAGCCAAGGAAGTCAGCCCAGTCTTCCTCCAATCAATCTTGGAAGCCCCTCTTCTAGTGGTTCCAAGCCCAAATCATCCAAATCAAAATCCAAGGCTAAATCCAAAGTTCCTGCAGTTCTGGCCCAGCCAAAGGAACATTCACGGCCCAAATCAAAGTCCAAAGATAAGGCCAAGCCCATTTCACCTCCTGCTCAGCCCAAAGCTAAATCAAAGGTCAAGCCCAAGTTATCCAGAGATGAATTGCTCCAGTTAGCTCGCCAATTAACAGATCAAGCTGGAGAAGCTCAATCAACCGATTCCGAAAATTCAGAAGACAGTTCAGACCAGTCACAATCTTCTGAAGGATCAACTACTCAACCCATCTCATATGGCAGATCTGAGTTCCAAGATGCTCAGGACCCATATGCCTGATCAACATAGGATTCCCTATAAATACAAAATAGCTTCAATCAATACTCTTTTGAGAAAAGCTGCTATTTTGTATCTATATTGATTCTTATATTTACGTGTTCCACCAAAAGTGATGAATAGTAAAAGTTACTGTTCACTTTTACTATTCACCGTCACTATTCACTCAATCAACTTTTGTTAAAGCTGCATATTCGTGCAATCACTCCACTGAAAGCAACCGACAGCTCTGCTCAGTCTTCAATGCTGCCAGCTGCCTTCATCAATCAACCAAGTCACAGGCTGCATAGTTAGTTTTATTTTCCTATATATTGTAATCAATTGGAATCACTCGGTACTCTTGAATTTTCAGAAAAAACATAGCATTGTTCTAAGAAAACCAGAGAGCTCTGAGTGAGAGTTACCTTCTCCCGTTTTGTAACCCAATTAAGATCCTTGCAGTTGTTACAATTGTAATTGTAAGTTATTTTCTGTATTTATGTATTTATTTAAGTTTTATGTTCAAATGAATTTGGTTTAAGTGCTTTCCAAGTTGTATCCTGTTTCTAACTGCTTTGTTTCTTCCAATTAATCCTTTCTATTGTTTTCTTGATTAATCTGGTTTTCAGTTCGTCTTAATCACCCACGAGATCAGTCTGGGTATATCCATCAGGTTTAAGTCACCCACTTTCAACCCCTGTCCAGAGTAAGTCCTTAGGGTTAGGCAGTGTTGGACATTTCGAATAGGGTCTGTACTCAAACCTCTTTGGTCTGTGATAACTTGACTAGAATAGGGTCTGTATTAAGATATCTGTAAAACTAATTAATTAACAAGAACAATGAATCGATTATTTAGAAGTAACTCATCAGTCAGTTCTAGGTCAACTACGTTGTCCTCCATACCTAATCAAGGATTAGTAATAAATGAAGAAGATGTTGAAATACAAAATGATCAAATTAATACAGGATGGAATATACCAAAATTGCAAATTAAAGAAATTTATAAAACTACTTTTTTACAGAATATTTTTAAAGTTGCATTATATGTTAAAACAATTGAACAAGTTTATGCTTTAGAAAAACCCCGAGAAACCTGTAGATTATTTGATGCTAAATTAATTAAAAGACATTTAGTGTATTTATGTAATGATGGTTTAACCACCGTATTAACCGTCTCAAATCAGCTCGACCAACTACTAAAAGAGCCCAATACATCAATTACCATCAGATTAAAGCCCATCGTACTCTGCGACATGATTATGACAAGCATTTACATTATTACCAGAATTATTTAGATTTTCTCTCTGGTTGTTAATCTCTACTACTAATCATTCAAATGATCAACCGTTACCAAATCCTTGGTAATATCCCCAGGCCTAATTACTCCACTGCTTTGGCTACTGATCCTTTTGTTTCAAGCCAATCAGTCTCAGTTACTCCATTCCTTGCTAACCTAGTCAGGTCATCTCGATCTGATTATACCAAATCACACACTACTAATCTGTTCTATATAGAACCCAGTCACCCTAAAGGCCAAGTAATCCATGAAATTGCTAAATCCCATTTTGGCTCTGGATGCCATTTCATCCTCTCACATCCAGAGAAAACACTCACCTATTACAAAGATATTTTGATCCATCATCAATCAGTCTTGATCAAACCTATTTATGATCGATAGATAACCGTCTCAAACCTATTTGAGACGGTTAATCGGTAGAATTAGTTTGAATAAACAGGTTGACAGTCTTCTCTTTGATAGATACACCTTACTTAGATGTATCTAAAAAGTAAAAAATTTGTAAAAAAATATTTAAAAAATTAATAAATACATAAAAATATAAAAAATGTACTGAATTCTATATATATATATATATATATATATATTTTGTATTTTTGGTATTTAGTGAATTTTAAAAGATTTTTTTTATAATTTTTTTACTTTTTATGCGTATTTATGTTAGGTGTGTGTAAAAATAAAAAAATTGCTTAAAATATTAAAAAAATGCAGTAAAAACAAAAAAATACAGAAAATAAGAAAGTAAAATTTTCTAAAAAGTGTTTTTGAAAAAATGAAACCAAGCAAGCTGATTTTTTCATCATTTTTTTATAAATAAAATGGATTAAAACTATTTTCTTATATAATTTTTATAATCTTACGAAATTCTTATCTTGATCAATTTTTTAAAAATAATGTAGGAACTATGCAAGTATTATTCAAACTATGGAGAAGGATTTATACTTTGATATGATATGCATGTGTCATTGAATGAAAAAATCAAATATAGAGAGTTGTTAACATAATCAATTAATGATTTGTTTGAGAAGTTCTTCTTATGAGCAATGCAACAAACTTAGACCATCTCCAACGGTTCAGCAAACCTGGTATCAAATTTGAAATTTGGTGAAAAAGGCACTTTTTGGAGCTCTAACGGTTGCACCAAATTGGTATCAAAATGAGAATTGAACAAAAAAATCATCAAACTGAGAACAGGATACATATTTCAATTCTTTACTGTGCGTGACCATTGGAGGAGGAGACCAACCGGTCAACCAGCCAGTTGACCAACCGGTCGACCGGGTCATCAAATCTGCTTTGTTTTGTTCTCAACAGGTGCGAACTGGTCAAACCGATTTATTTTGAGATAGGTTATTTTGTGGACTATGAATAATTTGATTTCTGATATAAATTTAAATTTTCATGAAAATATAATTGAAAATGTTACATCTCATATACATATTTCAGAATTAGTCGTTCCAATAATTTACCGTTGGATGGACAGAGTATTTTGAAAATTTACCGTTGCTGATGTGCTCTATAAAATATATCTGTTTCATAATATTAAGCTGTGCATTTCAATTGGGTTGACAGAGTATTTCATTTTCAGAATAGCATTACATTATATGTTGTGAATTTTGTTTGTTCTGTGTCATTATAATTTTTTTTCTTATCAGTGCACTTTCATTTATATTATCTGATTATATTATCTGATTCTGAGGTTGAGTGTATATCATTCTTATATTTTTCAGTAAGTTAGATATTGTATCTACTGAATTTGTTTCAAACTATGGAAGATTTTGAAATGTTTGAGGAATCACAAATGTTGGAGCACAACACTGATATTAGTTTTATGTCGGAAATTTCATGAGAACAGAACACGCAGAATACTGATAATCATTTTATTTCAGAAACTTCTTGTGTTTCTCGTGGTAAAGCGTTCACAATTATAGAAGATGAAACTTTAGGTAGATCTTGGTTAGCAGTCTCTCAAGATTCCATTACTGGTAATAGTCAGACTATGGCAATATTTTGGGAACGAGTACTTGTTTATTTAATTCATAATTAGCGGTGAATCAAATCGAAACCGTATTTCTTTGTCTCACCGTTGGTCTGGCATGCAAAAGGCAATTTAAATTCTGTGATTTTCTTGAACAAATTCAACTGAGGCAACAAAGTGGAACAACTGAGGCAGACATGGTAAAATTTATTTCTGTTATTAAATATCAAATTTCTTTTCTAAATGTATACTTGTTATTGAAATTTTCGTAATTTTTTTTGTAGGTCGCTGAAGCGAAGCGGATGTATCATGCAATACAGAAAAAACACTTCACATTTGATACATGTTGGGATATTTTGCGCCGAAGTTGTAAGTGGGATGAATTTTGAACACAACCCAAAAGAAGCACGCAACATGCTTAACCATGTTCGAATCCACCAACTGAAGAATCTGAGGCATTTCAATCCAACCAGAATAATGCAGTGCATGAACAACCATCTAATACATCAACACGACCAATTGGTACTAAGGCAGCGAAAGAGAAGTTGAAGAATCAAACAATGCACGATAGTAGATTTGATGAAATGGCTGCCAACCAATCCAAAATTGTTGAAGTGTTATCAACTATCTCTGCTAGAACTATTGAGCGAGATGAACAAAAGGCGATCGACCGTGAGCAGAAAGCTGCAGAGTGTCGAAGAAGGGCCGAAGATAGGGAGGAACAACTAAAACTCCTATCTATGATGAATGAAAGAGAACAACGAAATGAAGATCATAAAATAATGTCAATGGACATGACAATTTTAAATCCTATGCAAATGGCGTACTACGAAGATCTTCAACGATAGATTTTATTTCGAACAACTAATAGATTGCCTTGAAAGGTTCTGTATTACTGGGTTTCATCTATTGGTTTCATTATTTAAAAAATTACATCTAACTTGTATTGGTTACAAATATTACATCTACTTGTATTAGTTGTATTGGAATTATTAATGTGATAATAATCATGTAATCACAATTTTATTAATGGAACATAATGATTTATATTTGTTAGATAATTAACAGATAAAAATAAATTTATTAATGTATGTTATAATTTTTTATTTATTGAAAACACCACGTAAACATTCCTCGGAAATCAAATTTTTTTATGTTATAATGCCAGACAAATTTTGAAGTAATTGTTGCCAGTAATGGCCATTACTTTTCTTATGTTAGAAATCATTCCTCGGAAACGAATTTCATGACAGAACAGAAACAATAGTGCTTGATGAAACAAGACAACAATGATATATCTGAAGACTATTTTCATGTCATTGATTGGAATTTCCAAAGCATATCTGAGCTGGGTTGAGCAGAATATAATAAAAGAACCATACAAATACATCCTCTATGCTCCTGTTTGTTGTCAATATTTCCTCATCACTGTGACAAAATGAAGCCAAATGATACAATTACAATCAAGTTATAACTGAAAACAACTTCATACATAATAAATAATATATCATTTCTTCTTTTCTTTGGTTACCATTAGACCTTCAGAAATTTTCATAAAATTTGAAGTAATCAGAAACATTAATAAAATCAACTAACATGGCATCACTGAAGCTCCAAAAGATGGTGCACATGTATTACCAAGGCAATGTAAGTGAAAAACTAACAGAGAATTTATATCAGATAATATGACAAAACCACTACATTTATAAAAGAAATTGACTAAAAAAAGGTTTTAAAATAACAATACAAAACAATGCAAATACATAATGTCACACACATCAACAGTCATTATCTGGTGGTGGTGGAGGAGGAAGTAGTGATGGTATATGTCATTTACGCGATGCTCAATCCTCTCTATGCGATTGTTTGCCACGTCATGACGTCTTTCAATGTCCAAACGGAACTCACCAAATTGTTGAATTAATGAGTTCTGCGCAGTGGCAAATGTATCAAACTGAGTAACCAACGAATTGACCTGATTAGCCATTTGATGTTCCCATTGAACGCGTTGATTATAACGTTGTTCTTCTATGGCCAAAAACTCAGTCCAATATTGAGGTTGTTCAGTTGATGGCATCACATTGGTAGGAGGATCTTCTGGAGCATCATCTGGTGGGACTTCATCTTCTGAATCTTCTGGAGCATTAACACTTCCCATTAAATTGGAGACTGCACCAGCACGGGTCACTGTATACTGATTAATGGGTGAACAGATTTTGATCTCCATTTCATTTACAAGGTGAACCCTAAAATGTTTGAAAATTTTTATCAGGAGTGCCCCAAACAGTAATGACCGGCCCGTGAATTGAGCTTGATTTGCGAACATCATTTCTTTCATAATTATGTAACACAAATCTAACTTATGGCCAACTTCAAAATATTATAACAAATAAGCATTAAAATATGGGACCGCATCATGATGTCCTTTTTTTGGAGTGACATTTTCTACAATCCACTGGTGGAGAATCCGAAGATAAGGTTTTAAATGTCTTGCTTGTAGACTAGTCCTAGTAAATCTGTTCTCACATATAGTAGTATATACATCAGTAGCATTACCAACAATATTAACTAACTCAGCCTCACTCTGAAAATGGATATTTTCATCACCTACCTCAACTCCAATAATGCTTACCAAAGTAGGAATATCAAACTGTATACCATTTCCTTTCACATATGACAAAAGAGTAAAATTTCCATCTTCTTCTTGAGTACCTCTTAGGTGAACATAAAATAGAGATACCAGCCGTGGATATACCTTTTGGGGTGAATTAATTAAATTTAGCCATCCCATTGCTTCAAGTTTACTAACTAATAGTGCATCATATTGAGGTGGTAGATTTACCCTCCTCCTTATTACAATAGGTCGGCTGGAGAAGTTTGGAAAGGCTAGTTCATGACTTTCACTGAGAAAATCATCAGTAGGATATGACTGATTTTGAGGCTGTTGTTCTTGGCGTCGTGGAGGGTTGGAACTTTCACCAACTTGTGGTCTCGCTCTTTTAGTTCTAGGCATGATGTCAATATTTGTTGAATTTTAATGAAAATGTGTTACATATGAAAGCTGAATTACAGTTGGCTTGTTGTTGTTCTGGTGTTATGCTGAATATAAATATGCAGTTTTTGTGCTGTTATACTGCATTTTAATAAACACTGCATTTTAATATGCTTAATGAAAATATGAACTTAGAATTCAAATGAATGTAGTTTTAATATTAGAATGCATATTAAAATGGAAAAACATGAAAACATTCAGTATGCTTAATGGCACATTAATTAAAATGCATACTAATTGGTTTTGCATAGTAATGAAAAATGCATACTAATAAACACTGCATTTTACTTCATGTTATGCAGTGTTTGTTGTTCAGAAGTGCATACTGAAATGGAAAAATAATATCAAGTACAAATCATCATATGCCACTGAATGTGTTCTGTATGACAGAAGTTAATTTTTAAAATATTGAACATGAATGTAGTTTGATTAAAACATGAATTTTATGCTATTGAGAAGGTTAAAGTTGAACAAATAAAGCATGCACACTGAAAGGCAAAAAAAAAAAAAAAAAAATGAAAGGGCCGGTTGACCCGTGCGATGCAGCCTACTCTGTTTTGATGCTGCCTTGTTGTTCCTGCTGATGTTGGCTTTGTTGATTCAGATGGTTTGCCTTGCTGATTCTGTGGATTCACACTTACAATATAGTGAATATGCAGAGTTTGGGAATAGAATTTGGTTAAGCCGAATTTGAAGGTGGTGATGGAGGGAATACAGCGAATGTGTTCTTATATAGGCAATATGTGGGTAGAGCTCTTCAGTGAATAGAGTGAATTTGGTGATGCCAGGTTTGTATACAATCTTGAGCTAATATAGAGGGTGAATTATTGAGATAGGTGGTGGAGGGAATTAATACTCAACTAAATTGGTTGAATAAATTCAATGAAACCTTGGTGTGTGTAAAATGAGGCATGTAGGTGGAATGAATTCAGGGCCGGCCCTGGCCTAAGGCCTATAAGGCTGGTGCCTTAGGCCCCACAATTTTGGCCCAAAAAAAGGGTCCCCAAATGTAATACCCCTGTTCTGTAATATGCTAAATTGATCCTAAGTTGTCTATGGTTATGTGTTTAGCATGATTTTTGTGTGCCACTATGCGATAATATGTGATTTTGAATTCGTATCTGTTTCACTGTAGAATATCTGTTGGAATAATCTGCTTTAGAAATTTAATCGAGGGCCATATTGGCCGCGAACCCGGAATTGACTATGCCATTGTGATTGCATAATTTTTAGAGCCTACGGTGAAGGTTTAATTGAAAATTTATTCTGGTCAATTTAAACTGATTAAATTGATAAATTGAGTGTCCTATTATTTTATATAAATTATTGATAGTGGGACTTGTTGGATGTTAACATATACTCTCCCTTAGCTCTATTCAACTCCACATCTGAGTTATACACTTGAGAGAGAGAGAGATTCGGCTTTAGAGAGAGAAGGGGGAAAGTATTGTGCAATTTGGCTTAAAGCTTGAGAAATTGGAAGATAAGCTCAAGTTTGGCTAGAACTTGGGTGTTTAAGGCTTCTAGGTGAGTAATTGTCCCTTGAATCATGGATTTTGTTTGCTAATTGTAAATTTAGAGTTGAACAAGGAGAAAGAACATGAGTTGAGTTAATTTTGTTGAATTGAAGCTCATATGTGCATGCATGTAAGAAATGATCTCGAAATTGCATGTTTGAGCATGAAGATTTATAATCCATGTGTAAATTCCATGGAAGCTCATGTTATAATCATCGTTTGTGCCATTTAAGTGGAGAATGATGAGCATCTTCCACATGCATGTACAAATCTTAGAAGTATAAGTCTTGAATGTTGAAGTTAAGCATATTGGTGTTGAATTTGGCACATTGTAAGCCATGCATATAGATAAATCAAGAAATTGAGCTTCAATATGTTGTAATTTTATGTTTGTACCAAGTTGGTACATGATTATGTGAAGTTTGGACCGAAATCATGCATTTAGAGCCTTTAAATGTCGAGATGAAGCTCAAGAACTCAATCTGGAAAACCCAGAAAGTTTGGTGCCCGCTCGAGCGGGGAAACCGCCGCTAGAGCGGGGAAATCGAGCTCCCAGCATTTTCTGCAGACATGGTTCCCGCTCGAGCGGGGAAGTTGACGCTCGAGCGAGGAGCTATGTAGACAGACAGTCCGCTCGAGCGGCCGAGTTCACGCTCGAGCTGGAATTGAGGGCAACCAGTACTTTTGCAGACCTAAGGGTCCGCTCGAGCGGGGAAATACACGCTCGAGCGGGGGACCCTATTTGCTGAAATCCTGTTTTTGCATTTTTGTGTTCTGTTTTCCGTTCTCTCTCACTTGCAAGCACTCTTAGGCATATGTTAAGCATTGTAAATGAGTTAATGAGATAATAAAAAGCCTAAAGAGGAATACGTGAATTAAAGAACGGATTGAACGGTTAATGACCCTTTTGTGTTCATGGAATGTGTAGGGTCAGGCTCCAGGGCAAATCCACAAGCTGATCACTGTGAGTAATATCGATATTTGAATGCTTGTAAATGTCCAATTGTTTACTCCCTTTTAAAGCTTTATGAATTGCTAATTGGGATTGTGGACGTGTCTGATATGAATGCATAATGGACCCAAGGTCGTTTTGATAAGCATAATTGGACCAAGGTCGTTTTGATAAGCATAATTGGACCCAAGGTCGTTTTGATAAGCATAAATGGACCTGAGGTTGTTTTGTTAAACGTGAATGGACCAAAGGTCGTTTTGACAAACATGAATGGACCAAAGGTCGTTTTGATACGAATGTATGGGCCGAAGGCCGTTCTGACACGAATGAGTGGGCCAAAGGCCGTTTTGAAAGGAATGAGTGGGCCAAAGGCCGTTTTGAAATACATGATTGGGCCAAGGGCCGTTTTGACATTATCGAATGGGCCGAAGGCCATTTCGTCATGAACCTGAATGGGCCAAAGGCCAGTATGTACGGAACTATGGTTACTTGATTTAAATTACCCTTATATGCGTTAACTACAGATATGAATTGGGCCCAAGGCCGTTTGGAAGATGTTGTTCTACGTTTTGTTGCATAAATTCTGTAATTGATATTATTCACTGGGCTATCGCTTACGCTCATTCATGTCTTTGTAGGTGAGCCAAGAGAAGTCCAGACCCAGCCTCAGTGAAGCCTGTGTAGAACAACCCAAGTTTTGGAGAGTCAGCCCTCGTGTCTCACACATGAGACCCGTCTTCGCCTTTTTGTTATCTTTTTTTTTTTATGTTGTCATGATGGCGAAGACTTTGTGTAATTATGTATATAGTTGATGAGCTGACTTGGACTTAGATGATCCTGTTTATACAGAACTCATGCTACTATTTTACTGTTGTGAGTTATTACTGTCTACGTATATGATTGTTTGATGTGCCATGTAAGCACTTCTCTATGGACAAAGTTTTGATTTGCTTCCGTTTGGCCCCCATTATCTCTGTTAAATTACGTTTGGATCCGTTTGAGGCCATAGGTAATCTCATGATTACTGGCCGGTTACGTCCTTAACCCACGGGGGCGGGTTAGGGTCGTGACAGAGTGGTATCAGAGTACGAGTTAATAACTCACACACTTGTCCAAAAGAGCAATAAGTGTCTAGATAAGATCTGGGATGCATTCATGTGATGAATATGAAATGGGAAGCGTGGATTATGTGCTTAAATGTTTTGATATGAACAATTATGTGTTGTAAGTTGTGAATTACTTGCATTGCAAATTACCTGAATATGTATGCTCCTTGTTACATGCATACTTGTGTATATCCCGTATATAGCATAATGCAAGTTTAATCAGATGGTGAGAACCAGAGGAGATGAACTAGAAGAATCCTCAACTGCCAGAATGGACAGAATGGAAAGACTGATACAGGAAATGGCAGAAGCTTTGAGACAAACAACAGGAGTGGCAACAACAGTGGCAGCAACCACACCGCCACCTCCACCTCAGGCACCACCCGTGCCAAATAATCAGAATGATGACCGGATTATAGCTCTCACCAAGGAATTCAAGAAAATGAAACCGCCACAGTTCCACGGGGGATTAGATCCTTTGAAAGCCGAAGCATGGGTCCTCGCATTGAGAAGTTATTTGAAGTGTTCCCCTGTTCAGGACTCAGAAAGTGCTTCTGGCCACTTTTATGCTAGAGACGAAGCAAGAAGATGGTGGATGTTTGATGCGAGAAAATCATAAGGATGTTGATTGGGTGAAATTCTTAGAAATATTTTATGACAAGTACTTCCCGCAGTGTGTTCGGGATAGGAAAGTGGCCGAGTTCATGGAACTCAAACAGGATAGCATGACAGTGGCTGAGTATGAGGCCAAGTTCACTGAGTTGTCCAGGTTTGCACCACATGTTAATTGACACGGACTATAAGAAAGCAAGACATTTTGAAGGTGGACTCCGCAATGACATCCTAGAGCGGGTGAACGTCCTAAAGCTGGAGACTTATATTGGGGTGCTTGACAGAGCCATCATATCAGAGACCAACATAACTAGACAAGCCAAGCCAACAACAGAATGGAAAGGTAACAAAGGCAATGTTTTCTTCTCAAAGAAGAAATTTTCAAAAAAGCAAAACACGGGCTCCTCAAATACTTCGAATTCTTCAGACACAGCTCCATGTGCAACATCTGTAGTAGAAGGCACCGTGGAGTCTGTTACCGTGCATCAGGAGCCTGTTTCAAGTGTGGGAAACAGGGACATATAGCCCGAGAGTGTAATTAGAACAGTGGGAAACTAGCAGCTGGTTCAACTGCATCAGTTTCAAAGCCGGGAAATACTTTGAGATCTGCTACTACTGGGGAGACAGTGAGACAGGGGAGAGTTTTTACACTTGTTCCGGGTGATACACGTAATGCCAATGCCGTTGTCTCAGGTACTATTTCAATATGTAATCAGGATGCTTTTGCATTAATTGATTCTGGATCAACACACTCATTTGTGACATACGCATTTGCATCTAGACTGAAAAGACCCCTAGAATTGTTGCCATATTTGTTATGTGTGTCTGCTCCATCGGGGGAATCTGTGTTATGTGACTATATATATCGGTTTTGTGATGTGCATATTGAGGATGCTACCCTATATGTAGATTTGTTGCCCTTAAACTTTAGACACTTCGATGTAATTTTGGGCATGGATTGGTTGACCAAATATTGTGCCACCATAGATTGTGTGACAAAGAGGGTTGTGTTTAAACCATCAGAACAGAAAGAGATTGTGTTTGTGGGAAATGGGGGTAGTGCCTCCACCATACTTGATATCTGCAATGAAAGCATGTAAATTGATCAGGAAAGGGTGCCAGGGTTATTTATGTTATGTATTGACTGAACAATCTGTGAATATTGAATTGAATGATATTCCCATTGTTAGAGAATTCCCAGATGTGTTTCCAAATGAATTACCAGGGGAATTGGTAGACAGGGAGATAGAGTTTACTATTGAGACTGTGCCAGGCACCCAGCCTATTTTTAAAACTCCCTACAGGATGGCTACCGCCGAAATGAAAAATTAAAGGAACAGTTGCAAGACCTCCTTAATAAAGGGTTTATCCGGCCTAGCACTTCGCCTTGGGGCGCAGGTGTTATTTGTGAAAAAGAAGGATGGTACTTTGCGCTTGTGCATCGATTATCGGGAATTGAACAAGGTAACGATAAAGAACAAGTATCCCTTACCCGTATTGATGACTTATTTGATCAGTTGCAGGGATCACAGGTGTTTTCTAAGATTGATTTGAGATCCGGGTATCATCAGTTGAAGGTTAAGGCAGAGGATGTCGAGAAAACAGCATTCAGAACGAGGTATGGCCATTTTGAGTTTCTTGTTATGCCATTTGGAGTGACTAATGCTCCGGCAGCATTTATGGACTTAATGAATAGAATTTTTAAAACCTACCTTGATGAGTTTGTTGTAGTCTTCATTGATGACATTTTGATATACTCTAAAGACAGACTTGAACATGAACATCATTTGAGGACTGTTTTACAAATACTTCGGGAAAGGAAATTATTTGCTAAACTAAAGAAATGTGAGTTTTGGCTAGATGAGGTTGTTTTCTTAGGGCATGTGATCAACAAGGAAGGAATTTCAGTGGACCCGCAGAAAATAGAGGCAGTTGTGAACTGGCCTACGCCAACTAATGTGACAGAAGTCCGTAGCTTCATGGGCTTAGCTGGGTACTACAGGAGGTTTGTGAAGGATTTTTCGAAACTAGCTGTGCCGCTTACCCAATTGACACGTAAAGGGCAACCATTTGAGTGGAACAGTGAAAGAGAAGCAGCCTTTCATGAATTGAAGACGAGATTGACTACTGCACCAATCTTGACATTACCTTCAGGTACGGAAAATTTTGTGATTTTCAGTGATGCATCTTATAAAGGTCTGGGTTGTGTGTTAATGCAGAACGGAAAGGTTATTGCCTACGCCTCCCGACAGTTGAGACCACATGAGAAGAATTATCCAACGCATGACCTAGAATTGGCCGCAGTTGTTTTTGCTTTGAAAATCTGGCGGCATTATCTATATGGAGCAAAGTGTGAAGTCTACACAGATCATAAGAGCCTGAAATACTTCTTCACGCAGAAAGAGTTGAATATGCGTCAGAGAAGATGGCTAGAACTGATAAAAGACTACGATCTAGAGATTCAGTATCACCCCGGGAAAGCTAATACAGTGGCTGATGCTTTGAGCAGAAAATCAACAGGGAACATGGCTTGCTTGCTTACTGAGCAGAGGGAGATTTTGCAGGACTTTGAGAAGTCTGAAATTGAAGTGGTGGTATGTGAACAGGGCGGATTGATAGCTGCCATTACAGCCGAGCCGGCGATCATTGATGAAATCAAGCAGAAACAGAAAGAGGACGAGTTCCTTAGAAAGGTAATTGATGAATTTGAGACGAGTCCAAAAGCAGAATTCAGCATTGAGAATGAACTGTTGAAATTCCGAAACAGAATGTGTGTCCCTGATATCCCGGAACTAAAGAAGAGGGTTTTAGATGAAGCCCACAGGTCCGTATTTGCTATGCATCCGGGTAACAATAAAATGTATCGGGATTTGAAACAAACCTATTGGTGGCCTAAAATGAAGAAAGAGATTGCGGAATATGTGTCCAAGTGCCTTCAGTGTCAGCAAGTTAAAGCTGAACATCAGAAACCGGTCTACTTCAACCTCTCCCTATTCCTGAATGGAAGTGGGAACATGTGACTATGGATTTCGTTGTCGGCCTACCTCGAACTTCACGAGGTATGGATTCTGTTTGGGTTGTAGTTGATAGACTGACTAAATCCGCACATTTTCTGCCTGTCAAAACTACATTTACTGCTTATAGATTGGCTACCATTTACGTTGACGAGATTGTCCGTTTACACGGAGTCCCAGTGTCTATTGTGTCGGATAGAGATCCGAAATTTGTATCTAGATTGTGGAAGAGTTTGCAGGAAGCTATGGGAACAGAGCTAAGGTTCAGTACTGCATTCCACCCACAGACAGATGGACAGTCAGAAAGAACGATACAAACATTGGAAGATATGCTTCGCATGTGTGCTTTGGATTTTCAGGGGAGTTGGGAAGATTACTTGCCGCTTGCAAAATTTGCCTATAATAACAGCTTACACTCCAGCATTGGTATGGCACCATACAAGGCTTTGTATGGTAGGAGGTGTAGATCACCTATTTGTTGGACAGAGGTCGGGGATAGAGCTTTGCTTGGGCCAGAAATTGTGCAAGACACTTCTGAGAAAATCAAGACTATTCGCCAAAGGCTCAAAACAGCTCAGGACTGACAAAAGAATTATGCAGACGTTCGGAGAAGACCTCTTGAGTATGAGGTTGGTGACCATGTGTTCATCCGTGTTTCTCCGATGAAAGGCCAAGTCAGATTTGGGAAAAAGGGCAAGTTGTCGCCCCGTTACATCGGGCCGTTCCAGATTCTGGAAAGACTTGGCCCAGTTGCTTACAGAGTTGCCTTGCCACCGGGATTTGAGCAAATCCATAATGTGTTTCATGTGTCGATGTTGAGGGGTTACCTCCGAGACCCGTTTCATGTGATTGATTATCACCGGGTTGCTATTGATGAAAATATGGAATATGCTGAATGGCCGGAACGGATTGTAGACAGGCAAGTGAAACAGTTGAGAAGTAAGTCCATCCCCATGGTGAAAGTAGAGTGGAAAGAACACTATGGGACGGATGCTACATGGGAAAAAGAGGAGGAAATGCGACTAAGCTACCCACATTTGTTTCCCGACGAAGGTAAATTAAGTTTGGAGGACCAAACTTCCTAAAGGGGGGAAGACTGTGATACCCCTGTTCTGTAATATGCTAAATTGATCCTTAATTTGTTTATGGTTATGTGTTTAGCATGATTTTGTGTGCCACTATGTGATAATATGTGGTTTTGAATTCGTATCTGTTCACTGTAGGAATATCTGTTGGAATAATCTGCTTTAGAAATTAAATTGAGGGCCTTATCGGCCGCGGAACCCGGAATTGACTATGCCATTGTGATTGGCATAATTTTTAGAGCCTACGGTGAAGTTTAATTGAAAATTTATTCTGGTCAATTTAAACTGATTAAATTGATAAATTGAGTGCCCTATTATTTTATATTAAATTATTGATAGTGGGACTTGTTGGATGTTAACATATACTCTCCCTTAGCTCTATTCAACTCAAAACATCTGAGTTATACACTTGAGAGAGAGAGAGATTCGGCTTTAGAGAGAGAAGGGGGAGAAGTATTGTGCAATTTGGCTTAAAGCTTGGAGAATTGGAAGATTAAGCTCAAGTTTGGCTAGAACTTGGGTGTTTAAGGCTTCTAGGTGAGTAATTGTCCCCTTGAATCATGGATTTTGTTTGCTAATTGTAAATTTAGAGTTGAACAAGGAGAAAGAACATGAGTTGAGTTAATTTTGTTGAATTGAAGCTCATATGTGCATGCATGTAAGAAATTATCTCGAAATTGCATGTTTGAGCATGAAGATTTATAATCCATGTGTAAATTCCATGGAAGCTCATGTTATAATCATCGTTTGTGCCATTTAAGTGGAGAATGATGAGCATCTTCCACATGCATGTACAAATCTTAGAAGTATAAGTCTTGAATGTTGAATTTAAGCATGTTGGTGTTGAATTTGGCACATTGTAAGCCATGCATGTAGATAAATCAAGAAATTGAGCTTCAATATGTTGTAATTTTATGTTTGTACCAAGTTGGTACATGATTATGTGAAGTTTGGACCGAAATCATGCATTTAGAGCCTTTAAATGTGAGATGAAGCTCAAGAACTCAATCTGGAAAACCCAGAAAGTTTGGTGCCCGCTCGAGCGGGGAAACCGCCGCTCGAGCGGGAAATCGAGCTCCCAGCATTTTCTGCAGACATGGTTCCCGCTCGAGCGGGGAAGTTGACGCTCGAGCGGGGAGCTATGTAGACAGACAGTCCGCTCGAGCGGCCGAGTTCACGCTCGAGCTGGAATTGAGGGCAACCAGTACTTTTGCAGACCTAAGGGTCCGCTCGAGCGGGGAAGTACACGCTCGAGCGGGACCCTATTTGCTGAAATCCTTTTTTGCATTTTGTGTTCTGTTTTCCGTTCTCTCTCACTTGCAAGCACTCTTAGGCATATGTTAAGCATTGTAAATGAGTTAATGAGATAATAAGAAAGCCTAAAGAGGAATACGTGAATTAAAGAACGGATTGAACGGTTAATGACCCTTTTGTGTTCATGGAATGTGTAGGGTCAGGCTCCAGGGCAAATCCACAAGCCGATCACTGTGAGTAATATCGATATTTGAATGCTTGTAAATGTCCAATTGTTTACTCCCTTTTAAAGCTTTATGAATTGCTAATTGGGATTGTGGACGTGAGTCTGATATGAATGCGTAAATGGACCCAAGGTCGTTTTGATAAGCATAATTGGACCCAAGGTCGTTTTGATAAGCATAAATGGACCTGAGGTCGTTTTGTTAAACGTGAATGGACCAAAGGTCGTTTTGACAAACATGAATGGACCAAAGGTCGTTTTGATACGAATGTATGGGCCGAAGGCCGTTCTGACACGAATGAGTGGGCCAAAGGCCGTTTTGAAAGGAATGAGTGGGCCAAAGGCCGTTTTGAAATACATGATTGGGCCAAGGGCCGTTTTGACATTATCGAATGGGCCGAAGGCCGTTTCGTCATGAATCTGAATGGGCCAAAGGCCAGTATGTACGGAACTATGGTTACTTGATTTAAATTACCCTTATATGCGTTAACTACAGATATGAATTGGGCCCAAGGCCGTTTGGAAGATGTTGTTCTACGTTTTGTTGCATAAATTCTGTAATTGATATTATTCACTGGGCTATCGCTCACGCTCATTCATGTCTTTGTAGGTGAGCCAAGAGAAGTCCAGACCCAGCCTCAGTGAAGCCTGTGTAGAACAACCCAAGTTTTGGAGAGTCAGCCCTCGTGTCTCACGCATGAGACCCGTCTTCGCCTTTTTGTTATCTTTTTTTTTATGTTGTCATGATGGCGAAGACTTTGTGTAATTCTGTATATAGTTGATGGGCTGACTTGGACTTAGATGATCCTGTTTATACAGAACTCATGCTACTATTTTACTGTTGTGAGTTATTACTGTCTACGTATATGATTGTTTGATGTGCCATGTAAGCACTGCTCTATGGACAAAGTTTTGATTTGCTTCCGTTTGGCCCCCATTATCTCTGTTAAATTACGTTTGGATCCGTTTGAGGCCGTGGGTAATCTCATGATTACTGGCCGGTTACGTCCTTAACCACGGGGGCGGATTAGGGTCGTGACACAAATTTAATAAATTGTTATAGGTCCAACTTTTTTTTTTGTTTGTTTTAGGATCAATGTAAAGAGCTCCAAAATATTTTATTGGGCCTATGTTTGGTTTAGCACATATTTATGTGGTTTGACCCATATTTATTAAAATGAAAATATATAAATAAAAAAAAACAAATAAAGTGTTTGGGCCCAACCCAAACCATACATACAATATACAACATTGTTCACTTAATATATAAAAGTAAATTTAGTTTATAATTTTAATGATTATATGTACTGGTATATTTAAATAAAAAATTTGTGAATACTTATCATTTTAATTATAAATTTTTTATTAAAAAAATATATATATTAGAGGGCCCTCATTTTCATAATTCGCCTTAGGCCCCACATATTTCAGGGCTGGCCCTGAATGAATTCAATGAATGGTAGGTGGTGTGTGTAAAATGAATGGTAGGTGGTTGAAACGTATGCCACCTCTGTAGTATGCCATGAATGTAGGTGGAATGCATTTATCCACTGATTAAATGAATGACAACATTATTAAGTAGTTTTTAACTCTGTAGGTTAAATGCATTTCAACTGAGGCAATAAATGAATGGCAACATCAACATCAATAAATGAATGGCACATCAATAAATTTGTATAAATTTGTATATGCACAAATAATGCATGGCATCAATAAATGAATGGCACAAATAATGCATACTAATAAATTCGTATATTGAATAAAATCATGTGAAACATCAATAAATATGAATTGTGAAGAAATTTATGTGGTATTATCATTTGTAATTGATTAAGACATGTTCATATAAATATGTGGTATTATCATTTGTGGTATTATCATTACTGAATTGAACACAGAATACTGAATTGAATAAATTTAAGACATGGTTATTAAATTATCATTTAAGACATGATTATTAAATGTGCATAAATGGATGTGGTATTATCATTTGTGGCACATCAATACTGAATTGAACACAGAATTTAAGACATGATTATTAAATTTATATGGTATTATCATTTGTAACTGATTAAGACATGATTATTATCATTTGTAATTCTCATGAATTGAACACAGAACAATTCTAAATATTAAAGATTGGATTATCACAACAGCACATTATCACATAACTTCTGAACTACTTGGTTAATATAGTGCATCATAATGAAGATTACAAACAAGACAACCTTCCATTCCAAAACTATAAACAAAATTACATGTATTGATGTGGTGAATTTAGTTTTCACCATGAAGATGCCACATATGTTCTATTAAATCATTACGGAGGGCATGATATGCATCCTTATCTCTAATACCTAAATGACGAGACAAAAATGATTGGAAGTCATTGGTAAGAGTAGAGGAAAGTTGCACTGGTGTGTTGGTTGATGAAATTTCATAATTGAAATCAAGGTGTTCCTCCCTCTTATCTTCAACAATCATATTATGTAATATAATGCAACTCTTCATTATGTTGGCAAGCATTTTCGGATCCCAAAAACGTACAGCACCACCTATAATTGCGAATCGAGATTGAAGGACTCCGAATGCCCGCTCTACATCTTTCCTGGCAGACTCTTGCATCATTACAAAATGTTGTCTCTTTGCTCCTTGGGGAGAAAAAATTGTTTGAACCAGTGTTGCCCATTGAGGGTATATACCATCAGTAAGGTAATAACCCATATCGTAACTATGTCCAGTAATAGTGTAATGGACAGGGGGAGCTTTACCTTGCGCAAGATTAGAAAACAAAGGCGATCGGTCCAACACATTCAAGTCATTGTGTGAGCCAGGCATTCCAAAAAATGCATGCCAAATCCATAAGTCATAAGATGCTACTGCTTCAAGAATAATGGTTGGCTTTTTTTGATGGCCTACGTATTGACCTTGCCATGCCTTTGGACAATTTTTCCACTTCCAATGCATGCAATCTAAACTTCCCAACATACCCGGAAACCCCTGAACCTCCCCAATAGCAAGTAATCTAGCAATGTCAGTTGGTGTCGGATATCTCAGATATTCTACTCCAAAGATTTCAATCACTGAATTACAAAATTGTTGCAAACTTTGAATTGCAGTGCTTTCCTCGATACGTATGTAATCATCAACTGCATCTACTGCGACACCATATGACAATATTCTCATCGCTGAAGTCATTTTTTGTAGGGGAGATAGTCCAACTACATGAGTTGCATCTTGTTTTTGAACAAAATATGAATTGTGTGCTTGGATTGCATTCAAAATTTGCAGATACAAAGGACGACGCATTCGAAAACGTCACCGAAATATTGTAGGTGAATACACTGGATTTACAGCAAAATAATCTGCAAACAATCTGTCATGACCCTGCCTTCTATCTCTGCGTATATACTTATGGCCTACAATAGAACTACTTATTTTCTTTGAGCTATCACTTGACTTAAGAATCTGAAGCATACTAGTATTATTCTTCTCATAAGCCCCTAAAAGTGTGACCATATATTCATCATCAGACTCATCATCAGAGGAGGAGGAAGAAGAAGAAGAAGATGATGAAAATGAAGTCAATATCATAGATTTGAAGGTATTCATTATGCTCTGTTTTGTTTCAGCTATGATCGTATTAGTTATCTGGAGTTGTCAGGCATATGGATAATGTGTTTATATGAGATTTTAGAAGTAAATCATTGTTAGAGGTAAACCAAAACGACATATATGTAATGGAGGGAAAAAGAAATAGGAAAAGAATTGGGAACAGAAATGGAGGGAAACAAAAATAAATAAATAAATAAAAAATAATGGCCTTATCAGTCGACCCGCCGGTCGACCAACCGGTCGCCCCTCCCCCTTTTGATGCTCACCGTTTGAGCCAGTGGTATCAAATTGAGAAAATTGACTTTTTTTAACTCAAATTTGATGAAAAATTTGGTTAACCGTTGGAGATGCTCTTAGATTAAATTTTTTTAAAAACTACTTATAAAGTATAATTAAAAGTTGATATTTATTCACAGTTTGATCCTACAATAATAATATATACCACTGATTTAAAAGTCTAAGTAAATTTATGATAATTTTTCTGAGTGTATAGAATTTCTCTCTTTTAATGTTTTGTTTAGTTTGATACAAGTTATTTATGTTATCAAGTGATTGTGATACTATTATTCTCAACAATTTTTATAATTAATAATTTTTTATGCATAGACATAATTTAAGATTAAAATGATTTATTTATCACACAATATATATAGCTTATTTTTCCGTGCATTGCACGGGTTACCGCTAGTAAAGAATACATATAAATGGTTTAGATGTACTATGACAAAAAAATAATATTTTATTTTTGGATTTAATATGTATTGTCATTATTAGTAAATTTATATTAGGATATAATATAACTAAAATTTTAAAATTTTAATTAGGCGTTCTGAGTTATTATTTGGCTGCAAATAGAATCACGGGTTATTATATTTATACACCACTCATTTGCTCAATACCTACCATTTCTCTCATTTTTTAAATTTTTTTTATTACAATTATGTTTCTTGGTTAAGTTAAATTTTTAGACAAAATCATAAACCCTAATCTCATGAACACCACTAGTAGCCGCCACTGCAACCTACACACTTCTGGTTTCGAATCGGCGTCGGCGTCGGCGTCGCTCCTACCCTAACCATAGCCACCCTTCCTCATCCTTCTTGTGACTACACCATCATTCATCTATCTCATAGTGGATCCGTGGCAAATCTTGTTTCTCTCTCTCTCTAAAAGTTGGGGCTCGAAATGGATGAAGGTTATGGCAATGGTGTATTGCAGTGGTGAAACTGTGAGAGAGATAAAAAAAGAGAGAGTGTGTGACAGAGAGACAGAGAGATCTAGGGTTTGGGTTTCTAGATCTAGGGTTTGAACATAAGAAGAAAAAAGGGTTGTGGGAGATAATAGTAGCAGTGGGTGGTAGATGATGGTAGTGGTGGTGGATGGCTAGAGATGATAGCAACGGTAATTGGTCGAAATCTGGATTGGGAGAGTGCTGCGATGAAAAGATGAGGAGGAGAGAGAGGTAGCATCGGCGGTGGGAAGAGGTTAGGGTTAGAGTTTGGGGTAAAGAGTTGAAGAATATTAGGGTAATTTAGGATTTTTAAAAAATTAATGGTATGAAATGAGAAGAAATCACCTAATTAAAAATCTATGTAGTATGCACTGATAGTATTAGTGGTGTGTAAATAGAATCACTCCTGATATTTTGACATGTAAACATTTAACTCTTGTTATTGGCCAAATATACCGCCAACATGGTATTATCAAAATATAAGATAATTAATAATTACACGGGATTTAGAGTTTGAGTTTATGAAAAATAATCAAATGCAATGTTCACAAACCCAGCCTGGCTCGGCTGGTTGAACCGGTAATCGAACCTTGTTTCGGTTTGGAAAAACCTCTAAACCTGGACTAGGATAAAAATTGGTGTACAATGCAAGAACCGAATGGACTGTCGGTTGAATCGGCAAAACCGGTGACCCAGACTGGGTTATTATGAACTGGTCGAGTTTGTTGAACTATGTTTGTGTTTTTATTTGACAAATAGGTAATATTAATTGCTTTTAGTATAATGCTTTTATTTCTTTCATTATTATGATTATATTTATAATATGTTCTATTTTCTAACTTTGATATATATGTAGATTGTGTGGTTATTTGTGCTTGTCAAAAGTGTTGCGCAACCTATTTAGAGAAGGGTTTTCAACAAATAAAAATAAGGTATGTCACAATATTATTGTAAATTACAATTTCATTGTGAGTGATATTTGAAAATTCTATTATTTTGTTGAATTTAATTATTATTATTTTTTATTTTTACACTTATATTATATATATATATTTCAATATATTTTGATGTAATTATGATGTCACGGTTCGACCGCTTCGACCTGACGGTTGAACCGGTGACCCACCCACGCAATCCCTTTTTTGATTCGTTTACCAGTCTAATTTTCAAAACATTGATCGAATGTTTGATTGTGTTAACCGAACATACTAACAAGTAACATCTTACATTGTTAAAAAAAAAAATTTAAAAAAAAAAAAATCCTTTTGCCCATTCTCAATGGACTCTTGTCGATTAGATTATTTAAAATTTGAAATACATGAATTTTATAAGCCAATAGTCAAAAATACATTGGAACAAAAGGTTTTAAGTGGGCTAAGCCCATGAATCTGGCAAGGAGGGCCAACCTTTTGTGAAACCGGTCCAAGTTACTCTGGCCAACTTTTTCTTAGATTACAAATCAAACCCCAAAAACCAAAGGGTGAATTTGTTTATAAACTTTGAGAGTTTGCCGACATAACATAGATTGTGATTTCTTCAGAATAATAAGTCTTATATTCAAAATGATTGGACTTATCGGACTTATCGTAAGTTCAAATATAAACTTAAAAAACTTCAAAAATTCGGGGAGCTATTGTTATTATTTTGATAATTTAAATTATTTATTTTATAAAATTTTCAATATATAACATCTATAAAAAAAAAATTAAATTAATTCGATAATCATAATATTTTTATTTTATCATATTTATTTTTGAAATAATGAAAAATATAATTTTTTAAATAAAGGACATGAATTATTTGAAAAGTGAAATATTATGTGACCGTTAATAATAGAGACAATGACATTGCAATCGTGTCAGTAATAATTAGTTATAAATTAATAAAAAAATTATAATTATAATTATTAATATTTATAATATTTTTCACCTTATGATAATTACTTTTTGCTACATGAGGCATGAGGTATTTAATACAGGGGGCATAATTCATTAAATGTAATATGAGCACATTTAACATGATGTCGGGCCCTATGAGACATGAGGTACTTAACGGTGACATGATATTTCAAGCGGTTATTAAATGAAATAACATAGGTAATTATTCCTCCTTAATAATATGCAAGTTGTTGACCCATGAGACATGAGGTATTTAATAAAGGTGCATAATTCATTAAATGTAACAACAATGTTAGGTAATCTGAATTTTCATAATTCAAATAACTTAAATGTGTCAAAATGAGTCGTTTTGACATATTTAAGCCATTCGGACCACACAAATTCGGGTCACTAAGCATTTTTTTAAATGTAATATGAGTACATTTAACATGATGGTCTCAAATAATCGAGTAATTTTGTTTTAGGTTATAGTTGTATCTACCACTTACAAGTCTCCATCTAATCTCATTAATCCACATCATCTGTCTCTTGGTCTCAAATAATTGAATAATTTTGTTTTAGCCGCTGTTATAGTTGTATTTACCACTTACAAGTCTCCATCTAATCTCATTAATCCACACCCTCTGTCTCTTGGTCTCAAATAATTGAATAATTTTGTTTTAACCGATGTTATAGTTGTATCTACCACGTACAATTCTCCCTTTAATCTCATTAATCAACATCCTCTGTCTCTTGGTCTCAAATAATTAAATAATTTTGTTTTAGCCAATGTTATAGTTGCATCTACTACGTACAATTCTTCATTTAATCTCATTAATCACCATCCTCTGCCTCCCTCTATATACGTGGAAAAATTATAGTCATTTGTTATAAAAAAAAATTTGTTATAATTTCTTATATGAAATTGAAACAAAATAACGTTGTACAATTAGATTGTATTTACCATGATGTGTCCTAGGTAGACATTACGGTTATATTTAGTTTGTATTTGTAAAAGAATTTTGAAAAGTAATGTTTTAAAAAAAGTTTATAAAATTTGAAATTTTGTTTGATTATATATCTTGAAAATAATTTTGACGGCGTCTTTTGAAAAAGTGACTTATAAGTCAACTTATTGATTTTTTTAAACTTATTTAGATCAAATCACATCTTTACTTTTTGTACGTCTTTATGTAATAATAAGAAAAGTCAACTTATTTAGCACTTTTCAAAACAATTAATTTTTCTTTTAGTTAAATAAATGAGTGTGATAGAAAAAATGATTGATTGATGTGTAGGATATAAGAAAATGAGATAGGAGAGAGAAAAATTGATTAATTGATGTATAGTAAAGAGAAAAATGATTTCAAATTTTTCAACCAAACAAATTTTTGAATTTTTTTTTTTCAAATTTTTTGAATTTTTTCAACCAAACAAGGCTTATATCTCTCACTCCTCTTTTCCTTCTATGTATAGGCGTCTTTGATATTAGTATATTTTTTTATTTTTTTATTTTTTTTAGGTCGTATTATCTCTCTATTTATTTTTTATTTATTTTTTTGCATATCTTTTTATAAAAAATTAAAAAGTATTTTTTTTTAACATGGGAAATATTATATTAATAAAATAACAATAGTACATAAATAAGACTCCAAAAAGCCATCCCAACCAAACAACAAAACAGAAAACAAACAACAAAAAACAAATCCGCCAAAAAATAGTTATGATCTAAGGAAAACCACCGATCTGCTAAAAAATGTAGTCTGAAAAGTAAGATCTGCTTGAAAGCCCGTCGTTCCATCGATGTCATCCCCATCACTGCTACCGGAGAAGAAAGTACACCCACAATGATATGGGAGAAGACTTGAGAGAGGAAAGAATTATTGTGGGTGTCGAAAATTCAAAAATCTATGTCAAAATTGGAAGAGAAAACTCTCAAAGCCCCTATTTTAGATATAAAAAATTCAGATTTACACTTTAAAAATGTAAAATAGATCGCCAAAGTACCGTCGGAGCATTGCCAGACATCACCTAGAGAGAGAGTCTGGACCTTCATAAAAAGTTCACTTATTTTAATGACGCCAAACAACCCCTATATGTGCTACTTCCAATGCATTCCTTACCGATCCAAACTACTATTTCTACCACTTGCACTTAATCCATTCCCGCACAATGAGCAGCGGAGCACAACCACATGCCCACAATCATCCTCCACCACCTCCACCACCACCACCACCAACGGTGGTAACTCCACCGCTAGTGGTGGTGGCAGTGTCCAAATACAATAAGCGCGTGATAGACTGCCTCGTTTCCTACCTTAAGTATGTGAAGTTGGGTTACCACTTTCTGATGACGCACCTGTTGACTCTATGTCTAGTCCCTCTTATGGCCTTTGTAGTCATCATCCAAGCTTCACATAAGGACTACAATGACATTCACCAAATGAACGTCCACCTCCAGTTCAATCTCTTTAGCATCATCATCTTTTCTACTCTTCTGATGTTGGGCTCCATTGTTTACATCATGAACCAACCCAGATCCATTTACCTCATTGACCACTCCTGCTACCGCCAGCCAGAACGCCTCCGAATCCCATCTCATAAGTTCATGGAGTGCTCGTGGCTCACAGGCGGCTTTGATGAGTCGTCGCTCGAGTTCCAACGCAAGATCCTTGAGCGCTCCGGCCTTGGCGAGGAGACCTGCGTCCCGGAGGCTATGCATTTCCTCCCACCGCGCCCTTCCATGGCCGCAGCTAGGGAAGAGGCTGAGATGGTCATGTTCGGTGCAATTGACAACCTCTTCAATTCCTCCAATGTTAAGCCTAAGGATATTGGCATGCTAGTCGTCAATTGCAGCTAGTTCAACCCGACGCCTTCTCTGTCTGCCATGATTGTTAGGGAAAAGTTAGGGATCATGAAAATTTTGTCATGAAAATAATCATGAAAAATTTATGATCATTGGATAACCTTGATTAGTGTGTGGTATTTTATTCTAAGTGTAATCCAAAGATCACAAAGCTTTCATGATTATTTTTGTGAAAAAATTTTCATGATACCTAACATTGCTGTGATTGTTAACAAGTACAAGTTAAGAGGCAATATTAGAACCTTCAATTTGGGTGGTATGGGGTGTAGTGCGGGGGTGATCGCTATCGATCTTGCCAAGGACATGCTGCAAGTGCATCGAAACACTTATGCTGTCGTTGTTACCACGGAGAACATTAGTCAAAATTGGTATTTCGGGAACAAAAAGTCCATGTTGATACCTAATTGCTTGTTCCGTCTTGGAGGCGCCGCAGTTCTATTATCGAACAAAACAAAGGACCGCCGGAAGACCAATTACAAGCTTGTCCATGTCGTGAAGACGCACAGTGGTGCCGATGACCAGGCTTTCCGATGCGTTTATCAAGAGCAGGACGACAAGGGTAAAACTGGCGTTTCATTATCTAAAGTTCTAACCACCATTGCCGGACAAGCACTTAAGACTAATATCAAAACATTGGGACCTCTTGTGTTACCAATTACCGAGCAACTTCTCTTTTTTATGTCCATCATCAAGACAAAGTTGCTAAATGAGAAAACTAAGCCCTACCTTCCCGATTTCAAGCTAGCTTTCGAGCATTTTTGCATACACGCTGGTGGGAGGGCAGTGATCGACGAGCTTGAGAAGAAGTGGCAACTTTTGCCAATACATGTGGAGGCTTCTCGTATGACTCTGCGTCGGTTTGGGAACACTTCGTCAAGTTCAATCTGGTACGAGTTGTCTTACATAGAGGCTAAGGGAAGGATGAAAAAGGGGCATCGAGTGTGGCAAATAGCATTCGGAAGTGGGTTCAAATGTAACAGTGCAGTGTGGGAGAAGCTCTTCGGAATGTGAAGCCATCTCATCATAATCCTTGGGCAAATTGCGTTCACAGGTATGCAATCACATAAACTCACAATTGAATCAGTTTGATGCAGTTTTTCTCAAGTTAAAAATTGATAATTAAAAAGTAAGTATTAAGCGATAAGCAAAATTACATTAAGCATTTTGTCACAAATTTCAAAATAAAAATGTATATATATAAATTACACCAAACAATGCCAGTATACTATATAAAATTATAATGGATTAAAAACATAAACTTTATATTTATTCAGTGTTATGAATGATTGTATCATCACTTATCCTATGGTATTATCAACTCATATATATCAAATTGCATAAGTTTCAATCTGGTACAAGCTCGTGACATGGCATCATTTTGAATTATATGTAATAGAAGATTTTTATTACAATCATATAATGTTATTAACAATTCTTTGGACTGTCGATAAACACTACAAGAATTCACACTTTTAGCAACAAAAAAATTGGTCGCTAAAAGTCAATTTTTGGTCGGCAAAAGTAATTCGCGACCAATTTTTTTGGTCGCTAGTTTGGTCGCCAATTGAGGGTCGCGGAAAGTAATTCGCGACCAAAATTTTCGTTGGTCGGCAAAAGTTAGATTTGCCGACTAATTTTTTGGTCGCTAAATATTTAATTACCGCGACTAATTCATTTTGTCGCTAAAACACTTTGGTCGCGAAAAGTCACCTTTTGCCGACCAAATTTCTTAGTCGCCAATTGACACATTTCGCGACCAAAAAGTTTGGTCGCCAATTGTGACATTTCGCGACCAAAAAATTTGGTCGCCAATTGTGACATTCTGCGACCAAAATTAGTTTGGTCGCAAATTGTTACTTTTCGCGACCAAAACTGTTGGTCGGCAAAAGTGAGTTTCCACGACCAACAAAATTTTTGGTCGGCAATACATGTATTTTTTGCGACCAAAACTCTTGGTCGGCAATTGTCATTTTTTGCCAAAAAAAATAATTTATTTGTCGCGACTAATAAATTAGTCGCCAAAGCAGGCAAACAATACACCTGTAATTCCTAATAATTCATTCAATCCATAATAAACCTATAATTTTAAAGCATCATGCAAATTCACTGAATCATTAACATTCGACACAATACATAATTCATTAACATTCGACACAATACAACTCTAAATTGAAGCATTAACATTCATTAACAACACAACACAATACAACGTCAGATTCTACATTTGAGCCATCAACAACGTCATCATTTTCACAGAAGTTTATACTCAGAGAATTGCTGATATCAGATGATTCTGCCACCATTTGATGTGATTCTTCATTGGCATAAAACTGTGAGGAGATGGAGTTGGGTTTATCAGAGGACGTTACATTGTTTGTGTTACTGAAATCTGCAGTGTGAGATTCCAAGTTTGATGGTTGAAGGTCTGAATGATCAGCTGCAAGCCCATGCACTCCATCTTCTTGTGTTCCTTCTTCATTAAGATTGGAAGATTTCTTCACTTCTCGTTTCGTTTGGCAATCTAAATCAGTTTCGGATTCTGATTCAATAGTGTTAAGTGCGTCCACATAATTGTCTATTTCACTTTCAATATCATCAAGCTGGTTCCGACCAGAGATTGGTGTTGGTGTATCTTCATTGTCAAACTGAAAATCCATTTGATCAATACTTCTGAAGTTAGCAGCCTCCTCCTCTTGAAGATCTTGGTTAAAGTTCATTGTCAGCATCTCTGCAGACTCATCATGATCATACTGGTGACCCATAGTCTTGACTATTTCTGTCTTTTCATTCCAAGTAACAAAAGATGAAATTGGGCCAGTTTGCTCCTCTGATAAACTATGTGCAAAGTCATCATCTACAACTCTACTATGTTCATCAACACTAGCTGAATCAACGGTTTCATTATGGTGTATCCTTAAACAAGATAAGGATGATTCCTTAGGCTCATGTTCTTCAGGTTCCATGGAGTAAGTCGGATGGAAGACACATTCTATATAGCCTGTCTCAGTTCTTGAATCAGAAGAATTTGATTGGCCTCCTAGGTCAGATTTCAATGCAACATCAGTTGTGGAGACACACTGAGAAGGAGAAATATGCCCATCAACATTTAGAGAAGTTAATTGACTCCTGCATGGTCAGATAAACAAAAATCTTACTTTCATCAGATGCTAGACCAACCATTTTCTACGCCAATGTGGACACAAATGCAAGTAATAAAATACCTGTCACTGCGGTTGGATATTGATGCACCACGAGACGCTTCATTCCTCTGCCATGTTCTTTTTTTCTGCTCATTTTTACATCCTCACATTAGAACATGGTTCTATCAAAACCATAGAAGTAATAATTTTACAAAACATAGGATAATAACCATAGTCGAAAGAAATCATTACAAAAAATATTTAATTTCATGATTTTTGTTTTTAACTGTAACAGCATGTCCAAAGAGCAAATCTACCAGGAAAATTTGTCCAAAATAATTATTATCTACAGAGCTTTAAAGTAGTCATTTTCATGAATTTTCAGAGTGAACTAATAACAAATGATATCTCTTAACTAGCTTGTATGGATGGAAATTTCTCATGATGGTTAAATTTAATGGTCGAGTTTCAACATTACAAGACATACCTTGCTTCGACGAGCCTTCCTATCTTTTGAGATTTTCTCAACACTTGCTTCACCAGAGCTAGCTGATGCTCTCCTAAAGATGGTTGGATCTGTGTATCTCTTTAAACAAGATCCTGAGCCGCCAGTGTCAAATCTGAAAGACAAAGCTGATGGCTTTGGTCACCTAGCAGAGTGTGAGTGTTGAATCTTTTTATTAAGCCCAATTATCAGGTAAGCTTCCTATAATTTTACACAAAGACTGGCTCAAAATTTATTCTAATAGGAAAAAAGTTAGATATTGATGTTCTTATTATAACAATAACAAAAGAACAAAGAAGAGAGGAACATTAAAAGAGCAGCTAGATTCAATTACCCCCGCTCTACGGGAAATGCAACTGAGGAAAGAAGAGAGGGTGAAGCAATTCCAAGCCGTGCAAAGGCAAATTCAGAAAATTTCTGCAGAAATAGCAGGTCAATCAGAATGCGATGATTCATCATCAAAAATCCAAGTAAATGAGAACGATCTTTCACACAAAAAACTCGATGAGTACCAAATCGAGCTACAAAGGCTGCATAAAGAGAAGGTACTATAACAGTAATCAAGAAATTGTTTAGTGAGGACTTAAATTGAGTGTGTGCATCAAGTAATGCCTTTTTTTCTTGTATCTCCATTTCCATTTTCATTTCTATTTCCATTGGAAATTAAATTTTATTTTTCAACCCCTGAAATTTTTATGTATGTGATGGTCAAAATTTGATATCTGGAACTGATCTTTCTCTCTGACTTCACTTTTTTCATTTTGTTTTCCACTATCACGGCTTTACTGTCGGGAATCAATGTTGCATACAATTATACTGTGAAGAAAATAAATCAATAAACATTAGTTTTAGACTTCTAGTACTACTTAAGTCAAAAAATATTGAGATTATGCAAATAAAATCTAAAAATATAGGCTAATAATCTTGTACCTTTGCTAGTAAAATCTTAGAAGTGTTTGTGTGTGTGGATTATTAATTAATGCAGGGTTGGTTCATTGGTGCGGTCATTTTATTTGAAGGGAAGAGTTTTTAAAGCAATTCTTCTATTTGTACAGAAACTGATCACAGAATTGGTCAAAGAACACTCTACTTGCATAAAATCCGATCACAGAATTGGTCAAAGAAACTACAAATTGGATTTCTAGTGATTAAAGATATTTTTTAACCTCATTTAATTTTGGTAGGTTATTTCCTTTGTTCTTGAATTGTCATATCAATAGGAGATGTTCCCCAAAGAGGGGAAAACCAGTGAGGAAGTTACACTAAGATGAACATTGAAATAATGAAATCTAGTTATGTTTTTCAATCAAAGACAAATATCATTAGACCTCTATTAATTAAAAAAAGATAAAATCCAGATCTGATTTTTTCCCCCTCATGAATAAAGATAGGGTATTAAAATTTACTGTTATATCTCATATCCCCAACAAAATTAAATTTTTATGGGTGCATGATTTGACACTAATTATGTTATTTTCAAATTTCAACACTACGACACAACTGAAATTATTCAAGAACAATTTCTTTCAGAGCCATACTACATTTTATTCAAAAACATATACACCAAGAAAATTAAAATATCAAATAATTATGAAGTAAATAAAAATATTTTAAGAAGTTTTGATATAGGTAAAAGTTGTGTTGGTGTGGGGATATATTTTCTGAGTACCAACACGTGGCAAGGTGACGCCGACGTGTCAACCGAGGTGTCACGTGTCCTGGTCGTGACGCCGAGGTGATCTCGGCAAGACCGAGCACTACTAAAAATAGAGCCTTTTGAGTCGGTTTTTTTGAGTCGGCAAATTTTACCGTCACAAAAGGTAGTCTTTTTGAGACGGCACAGAGTTACCGACGCAAATACCAAACCTTTAGAGTCGGCACCGTTGGCCGACACAAAAAATTAATATTTGATAGCATTATTTGAGTCGGTTGAATTTACCGACTCAAAAGATAGACTTTTTGCGTCGGCATATACCTTTTGCGTCGGCAAATTTGTGCCGACGCAACAAATTATATCTTTTTGTGTCGGCAACAGATGCCGTAGCAAAAAAAATATTTTATCCAAGATATATATATTTACTTGATTATATTTAATACTCATTTCGATATTAAAAATAATAGTTAAATTAAAAGAGAATTAGTAATATAAAACTAAAAGTGATTCTAATTATTTTATTTTATTTTTATTTGGATAATAAAATATGTAGAAATAGAATTATACAAAATTTATTTAAAAGATTAAATATAAATATGTTGTGATTGGATCAAGAAGAAAATACATAAATTAATTATGTAGAGTATTAGTATTTCTTTAATTTATTATTTTTAATTATTCATAAATAGTGTATATAGGCATAAAAAATTTAAATTAAATATGAATATTTTGACAATAAATAATTTAATATTAAATAAAAATTAAATATAAATTAATATTAAGACATCAATCAGATCGATAAAAAATAAAAATAAAAAAAAAAAATAAATTTAATTTGTGCGATACATGTAATTAAGCACATTCTGCTTTATCTATTTGTATGTCAAGATAATTTTTTCGAATATCATAATAATGAAATTATATTATATGTATATATATTTATAGATATACTTTTATATTAATATTGAGTGTATATACTATAAATAATAAATATCTCAATTAATATCTGAAAGAGGTAGAGTGGTGAAGTGGATTTAGTGCGGTGACTTTGGGTCCGGTCAAAGCTTGCAAATGGCGTGGGTTCGAAACTTCGGAGGCGCCTCAATAAGAAAATTATGGGTTAAATTTCTTAAAACATTGAACCACTTTTTGAGTCGGCAATCTGCCGTCTCAAAAAATTAAAACTTTTTGCGTCGGCAGATTGCCGACTCAAAAACATTTGCGACCCCACCATTTTCGACCCTTGAGTTGCCGTCGAAACGTCGTCGCAAAAACGTTTTTGCGTCGGCAAATGTGCTATTTGCGACGGCACTCTGCCGACTCAAAAGGCCCTGTTTTTAGTAGTGGAGGTTATCTCCGAAGATATCGGAATCCGAGATAAGTGGATAAGGGACAAGTGTCCTAGAATGAAAAGGAAACTCAACCCGGAAGAGGGACAAAAGTCCTAGAATGAGAGAAGACTTCAGTTTGTATTAAGATAAGACTCTTAGAGAGTTTATCTAATCTTACTGGGAGTCCAAGATTAGCAGTAATCCTGAGTCCATAGAAGTTAGGCTTCTATTGGGAAGGTTTATGTTGGCTATAAAAGAGAGGCACCCCATGGGTCTAAGGTATGCTTTTTATGCTCAAGCTAGTGAGTTTAGCACTATTGATTATCTTTGAGAGATATTGAGTACTGACTTGATCGTCGGAGTACCCCGGGTGGCGAACCACACCGGAGTCTTCTCTTTCTGTTGCAGGTTAGCTAAAAGCTATCTATTCTGCCGGTGCTCTCTAGTTGATTACTAAACGGGCAGTGTGATCAGAAAATCACTCACACAATTTGGCGCCGTCTGTGGGAAAGAAAGAAGAATAGATGACCAATGAAAGAAAGAAGAATAGATGGCCAATGACGGACAGAAGGATCAGACTGGAGACAACGCTCCTGCTGGGAATGGGAGACCTATCAACCTCGACGTTGAAGGGGACAACCGCAACACAGAAACTCGTGACCAGAGTCATGGAGTGGAAGACGCCGGCCAGGAAGGTGACGCACCAAAGCAACAGATCGAAGCGGATACTACAACAAAGATGACCTCCAGTTATGGAAGGATAGATACCTGCGGAGGAACGAAAACCCTTCCAGAAGGGATGCAAAGACAGGGGGCATGAGCGCTCCCAAGGAGATAACATTCAAGTATAGAAGAACTCATCCTGAGTGAGCAGATCCCGGATTCCAGATCCTGATCCCGGATCCGAGAAGACATGATCTCAGCCTAGACAAGTAGGCCCGAGAAGACGAGAGCTCAGCCTAAGTGAGCAGATCCGGATTCCAGATCCCGGATCCTAGAAGACATGATCTCGGCCTAGATGAGTAGGTCCGAGAAGAGAAGAGCTCAACTGAGTGAGCAGATCCAAGATTCTAGCAGACAAGATCTCGGCACTTAAGTCCGAAAAGAGAAGAGCTCAGTGAGCAAATCTCAGATCCCAGAAGATAAAAAAGAAAACACACAGGTTGGACTGCAGTTAGCCAGGTTGAAGACCTTTTATAAGGTTCGCAAAGGAGTATGTGGAAGCCATGCAGGGGGCAGAGAGAAGAAGAATATATTTACCACTTGTTGAAATTTGTAGCAATTTACAAGTTGGTTAAACCGATATGATGTTTACCATTTGTTGAAATTTGTAGCAATTTACAAGTTGGTTAAATCGATATGATGTTTACCACTTGTTGAAATTTGTAGCAATTTACAAGTTGGTTAAACCGAGATGATATTTACACTTGTTGAAATTTGTAGCAATTTACAAGTTGGTTAAACGAGATGATGTTTACACTTGTTGAAATTTTGTGTGAATTTACAAGTTGGTTAAACCGAGATGATGTTTACCACTTGTTGAAATTCTGTGTGAATTTACAAGTTGAAGTTAAACCGATGTGATTTTAACACTTGTTGAAATTTGTAGCAATTTACAAGTTGTTAAACCGAGATGATGTTTAACACTTGTTGAAATTCTGTGAATTTACAAGTTGAAGTTAAACCGAGTGATGTTTAACACTTGTTGAAATTCTGTGTGAATTTACAAGTTGAAGTTAAACCGTGATGATTTTAACACTTGTTGAAATTTGTGTGAATTTACAAGTTGAAGTTAAACCGATGTGATATTTAACACTTGTTGAAATTCTGTGTGAATTTACAAGTTGAGGTTAAACCGAGTGATGTTTACACTTGTTGAAATTCTGTGAATTTACAAGTTGAAGTTAAACCGAGATGATGTTTACACTTGTTGAAATTGTGTGAATTTACAAGTTGAAGTTAACCGAGATGATGTTTAACACTTGTTGAAATTCTGTGTGAATTTACAAGTTGAAGTTAAACCGATGATATTTAACACTTGTTGAAATTCTGTGTGAATTTACAAGTTGAAGTTAAACCGATGATGATTTTAACACTTGTTGAAATTCTGTGTGAATTTACAAGTTGAAGTTAAACCGAGGTATGTTAACACTTGTTGAAATTCTGTGTGAATTTACAAGTTGAAGTTAAACCGATGTGATATTTAACACTTGTTGAAATTCTGTGTGAATTTACAAGTTGAAGTTAAACCGAGATGATGTTTAACACTTGTTGAAATTCTGTGTGAATTTACAAGTTGAAGTTAAACCGATGTGATATTTAACACTTGTTGAAATTCTGTGTGAATTTACAAGTTGAAGTTAAACCGAGGTCATGTTTAACACTTGTTGAAATTCTGTGTGAATTTACAAGTTGAAGTTAAACCGATGTGATATTTAACACTTGTTGAAATTCTGTGTGAATTTACAAGTTAAGTTAAAACCGAGGTTATGGAAGAAGATTGGTTTAACACTTGTTGAAATTTGTGTGAATTTACAAGTTATAGTAAGCCAGGTTATGATAAAGGAAGATGGTTTAACACTTGTTGAAATTTTGAGAAAAATTTACAAGCTGAAGTTAAGCCGAGGTTATGAAAGGATGATGGTTAAACACTTGTTGAAATTTTTGAGAAAAATTTACAAGTTAAAGTCAAGCTCAAGCAATATCTGCGTACTTGCCGAGACTACCAGGTTGTCAAAACTTGAAATATGGAAAACTGAAGTCTTGATAGAAGACATTGAGAAAGTGACAAGTCCTAAGCAACACTTGTGAAAATATTTGTTACAATATTTTTAAATGTTAGGACAAGGCCGAGATGAGCAAGATTAGAAGTTGTGACAGAGGTATTTTACTCGAAGAGATTGCACAGTCAAGGTGTACTTTGAAGACATGCAAATTATTCTAAGTATAGAGTCATACAAGAGTAGAAAAAGAAGACATACATTCAAAGAAGAAATCAGAGAAATGCATTTAAAGAAGAAAGAAGGCACTTCGGCCTGAATATTGAAAAATAAATTATTCAGACTACAAAAATGGCACGTCGGCCGGATTAAAAGCATACAAAGACGGACAAAGTATAAGGTACAAGGAGTAAAAGAAGGAAACAAAACTACTCGGCATCAATGGCAGGATATAGAAGACAGTTGGGAAGACTTCTCAGCAGCCTTCTCGGCCTCGAGCTCAGCATCGATCTCCCGAAGAGTTTGATCAAGGCTCTTCTCGGCGATTGGCACCTCGGAGTTTGAAGGCAAGGATTGAAAGCAAGAATCTGGAAAAAGACACAGAAAACAGAAACAAGAATGTAATTCGTAATCAAGAATGGTGATGAAGCTATCAGGAAATCAAGACAAAAAGATTGCACAGGTGTGTCAAGCCAAGAACAGTGGCAGAAATCAACAGATGTTGAACAGTGTGTATTCAAGAAGATGATTTGGAAACAACGGGTAAAACAGCAATGGTGATTAACAATGAAGCAGAGCTTCTTGGAAAGCAACAAGAAATAAAACAGGAGGAACAGTGGCTTACCAGAAAGAGGGAAGCCGGAATGAGAATTGCCGAAGTCTGACGACAATGACAGAATGACGTAAGCTTCACCAGGAGAGGAACGAAACAGTTGCAGAAGCTTGAAAGCTTGGAACAATGACGGATTTAAGCAAAAGAGCTAGAAAGAGAAAAAGCCAGAGGATTGAATGAAAAAAGAGAAAAATAGTCAAAAGACGACAAAGTTCAAGAATAAAGCCAAGTGCACAGGCACTAAGTAAGTATGTGAAGAACAAGAAAGTAATGACCCAGACACGATGCTAGCAACAGAAAGCGGATATGACAAGAACAGTGCCAGACATTCAAACAATTCAAAACTTAAGACAGACGAAAATAGAAGGCAACAGATGGCAAGTAAACAGATTCAGAAGAGTTATGAAAGATTGAGCTTAATAGCAAGTAAAGAGTTTATGAACCTACCAAGTGAAATGAACGCCGATATGAAAATCGCCGGAGTCAAATAGATGACTGGAAATCGGGAACTCACCAGAGAGTGTGAGTGGAGCAGTTGCAAAGCTCTTGGAGTTTACGAAATTAATGGAACCAGAACCTCGGCTAGGAGGTGCGATTTCAAGCAGCTTGGAAAGCATGAAACTTGATTCTTGACACCAGTGGACAGTAAAGTCCAGGGAACTTTGAGGTCGGCGAGTTTGATCTCGGACAGAGGGGCACAGATGAACGAACAGTGTAGGTTCCATCACCTCAGAATGCCGAGGTAATAGAACCTAGGGGGCAGTTGTGGGGATATATTTTCTGAGTACCAACACGTGGCAAGGTGACGCCGACGTGTCAGCCGAGGTGCCACGTGTCCTGGTCGTGACGCCGAGGTGATCTCGGCAAGGCCGAGGTTATCTCCGAAGATATCGGAATCCGAGATAAGTGGATAAGGGACAAGAGTCCTAGAATGAAAAGGGAACTCAACCTGGATGAGGGACAAGAGTCCTAGAATGAGAGAAGACTTCAGTTTGTATTAAGATAAGACTCTTAGAGAGTTTATCCTAATCTTACTGGGAGTCCAAGATTAGCAGTAATCCTGAGTCCATAGAAGTTAGGCTTCTATTGGGACTAGGTTTATGTTGGCTATAAAAGAGAGGCACCCCCATGGGTCTAAGGTATGCTTTTTATGCTCAAGTTAGTGAGTTTAGCACTATTGATTATCTTTGAGAGATATTGAGTACTGACTTGATCGTCGGAGTACCCCCGGGTGACGAACCACCACCGGAGTCTTCTCTTTCTATTGCAGGTTAGCTAAAAGCCATCTATTTTGCCGGTGCTCTCCAGTTGATTACTAAGCGGGCAGTGTGATTAAAACATCACTCACACAGTTGGGATTCTAACTTTTTTTTGTCTACAATTTTCTATTCTTATTGACAACTCATTATTAGCATGACCATTTAAAATTTTACTTTTATCTATGTTATTTTAATTTGAGCAGTTTTAATTCTAGACTTTTAAGCATAGTTAGTTCCTTCCACTCAAATAAAAAAATAGTTGAGAGCACTAAAAGTGATACTCTAATAACATCATTAATGATGTGGTAGTGGGCCCCGCCCACTGCCTATATCTTGTTTTTTTTTTTTTTTTTTGACATTAGCAATACGTTAGTGCTATTAATGATCTTTTTTTTAGTGGTATGAATCATTGTTGACTCAAATAAATAACTATCAAATTCTTTTTTATACTCCTCATTTAATGTCAAAATTGGAATGCATGATTAAATTGAAATAGGACACAATGGGAATGTTTCAGAAGTGGTTATTGTTTTGACTTTTCTATATTTTGACTATTTTAATAGGTTATTTTAAATTTTATATTTGGAAAGATGGGTTAGGTTTTTGTTGAATTTTTTTTGGGTAATGTATTTGAAATGATGTTGAGATGCCAAATGACAAAAATATCTCTACAAAAAAATAAAAAATTCAAGCTTGTAACCAACCGTTCAACTCAAATTTGAGTTTATAAAATTAAAAAATAGAGAGAATAAGGATTGGAGATGCTGACTCCAAGGGCTTGTTAGTGAATTTTCTCTCAAACTGGGAGACAATAATTAAAAGGGTAAATTATAAACACACCTCTTGAGATTTATTTAAATTATAAATTTAGAAATTATATTATGTCCCATAAAGTTTTTAATTTCATAACAAATAGGTCCTTTTATTAATAAATTATCAAGTTAATTAACAGTTTTTAATAATGTTAAAATTTTATTTCAATTAATAATTCAGATAATTTTATTATTGTATATGTAAACAGTTAGAAATTTTACTTTTTCAATTAATTCCGTTAAATAAAAAATTTTAACAGAGAGAAATTTGTAATTTTCCAAACCACAGGAGGTAATTCGTATTTTAAACAAATCTCAAGGAATGTATTTGTAATTTACCCTAATTAAAAAGTGTGTGAGTGAATTTCTGACCACACTGCCAACTCAGTATTCAACTGGAGAGCACTGGCAGAATAGATGGCGCCTGAATGACCTGTAACAGAAAGAAGAGATTCCGGTGGTGGTTCGTCCACCCGGGGGCACTCTGATGATCAAGTTAGTTAAATATCTCCCAAAGATAACCAAAGTGCTTAACTCACTATTTAGAATATAAATTGCGTACCTTAGACCCATAGGGGTGCCTCTCTTTTATAACCAACACAAACCTAGTCCCAATAGAAGCCTAAGCTCAGTGCTTATCTTGGACTCTCCAATAGATAAAGATAAACTCCCTAAGAGCCTTATCCTTATCCAGGCTGAGGTTCTTCCTCATTCTAGGACTCTTGTCCCTTATCCGCTTATCCCGGACTCCGATATCTTCGGAGATAACCTCGGCCTAGCCGAGATCACCTCGGCGTCACGACCAGGACACGTGGTACCCCGGCTGACACGTCGGCATCACCTTGGCCACGTGTTGGTACGTAGAAAATATATCCCCACAACTGCCCCCTAGGTTCTATTACTTCAGCATCCTGAGGTGATGGAACCTATATCGTCATATCGTATAGCATGTCGGCTATCTTATTGTATCATCCATTTACCGGGGTCATAATACGTCGGCTTCACACGACCAGGTCCTGTAGTCTGCCTTCACCAATGCCTCAAAATCATTGACCAAGTTTGTTCAAGTTTCTCAATTGAGATCATTCTCCAAACCGAGGTTCTACTCCGTTAAATTGAGAATTCTAAGAGCTTCAACACGCGTATGAGCTGTTACGCATGACTACTCAACCGTTCTTGTCACGCGTCTTTCTCTCTTTGGGTCGTACCTGACACGCGCCACTAAGTCAAATTGCTCTTGCGTGCGCCGTCTGACACATACGTCGTTTTAGGCACATTAATTGCCTTTTTGCCGCCGTTTTTGCGTTTCAACAAAACTTCATTCCTCTCTCCGTCTTTTCACTTTACACCATCGTTTTTAAAGCTTTTTCTCCCTCTAACTTTTTCTTCCAAATCTGCCATTGTCGTTCTCACGAGGCTTTCTGCAACCAGCTTCGCTCTCTCCCTCCGGCGAGGATTTTTGCCGCACTTCTCCGGTTGCTGCCACCGTCTGATCTCGGCGACCCAAATCTTCCCTCGTAAGTCACTGTTCCTTCATTTCAATTTTTGTTTTGAATCCAACCATGTATTATGAGCATATTTATCTCATGATTTTGCTATTTGCCCAAACCGTTCTTTAATATACACACAATACTCACATACTTGTTCATTCTGCCACTGTTCTTGGCCTTGCACCCTTGCACCCTTGCACACACTCTGTCACAGTGTTCTTGATGATTCACCAATATTCTTGATTCTGAATCATTGCTCTTGTTTGTGTTTTCTGTATTTTCTCCAGATTCTTGCCTTCAATCTCCATTTTGCTTAGACTTAGGTTTGAAATTTGCCATAGAACACATGAATCTTAGGGAAAAACTGAAACAAACTTCACTTTACATCGCAAAAAATCTTTACCCTAGCACTTGTTTAGGTTTTGCCGAGGTCTTCTGAGCCTTTACAGAACACTTTATTTCCAAATTATACACCTTCCCCATTGGCCGACGTCATGGGTATGTGGAAACATCTGGTAGATACCCCAACCAAGTTGGGATATTTTAGGCAGGAGTTTTCCATCCCCGCTAACGTCCGTCTGAGGTTGGCTGGGAAGGATGACTCCATCATGCCCACAACTGATTCTATGCTCTTCCCCGTTGTAACTTTTATTGAGTGTGGACTTCGGCTCCCACTCGACATCCTCTTCCTTGAGATACTCCATTACTATAAATTGAACCTAATGCAGCTCGCCATCAATTCCTACCGAGTCATCAATGGTATAATAGCCTTAGCCAAACAAGAGAATGCTAGGGTTACCTTAGCCGACATTCAATACTGTTACACCATGTGTGGCCTCAAATTAGAGAAAGAATATATTTATTATCTCAAACCGAGGTCCACATAGTACAAAATTGTTGCCGACCTCCTAGACTCCAACAAGGGAGTCGGGGATGATTACTTCATTATCTCGGGGAACTGGGAGTTCGCTCCAGATGAGGACCTCCACCTCTACCCTCTTCCTCGAACAGTTTTTGTAGAGGGTAATGGTAAGAGCCTAGTGTTTATACTTACTTGTTTTTAAAGTCTTCAATACTTCGTTTGTTCGAATGTCTATTTTTCTTGCAGCTCTTCCTCAACTAGCAAAAGACTTCCGCAAGTCCTTTTTCCCCAACAAGGGCTTGAAGAAGTTGTTGGATCTACCCATTCCAAGGCGGAGAGCTCATTTGCTACTCAACTTCATTCTACCTATAAGTCGGTTCTTCCCGACGTTCCAAAGAAGAAGAAGAGCCAGCCTCCTGCGTCCGCCACTACTTCTCCCACAACCTCATCATCTCGGCCAGATCAGGGGTCAACCTCTGATCCAGCAGAGCAGTCATCTATCTCTGCTCCACAACTGATCCCACCATCTCAACGCCGTCGACGACGCCGAACTGTTTGTGCTGCTGAGATGGGCCGCAAGAAAGCAGTCGCTGAAGACCTCTTGGCCGACATCCCAACTTAGTTGACGCTTAATCAGCACAAACCCAGCCTCAACCAAAGCCAAAGCCAAAACATCTGAGGAAGGCTCAGCCCAAGGCAACGGTGACTCAGATTGATACTGAGGACACCTTGCCAATTTCAAAGTTGGCTGAGAGTGAAAAGACCCCTTCTGCTGTCGAGAAGAGGCCCGCCAAGGCCCAACCATCCGAATCTACTAGATCAAAGAGGCCGAGGTCGTCCTCTGCGACCACCTTGGGGCCATTAAAACATGACTCCCCCTGCGCCCCGCCAATCACCATCGACGACAAGCCAGTTAAGGCTGGTGATAGCGCAAATGACATTGAGGTCGGCGTTGCCCTATCCATTACCTTGCTTTTGCTCGAAGATCTTAATCGTAATGCTAAGATGAGCAAATACGAAAATTTTGCTCTGATGCTGCAGCATTCTGTTCAAGTAAGTCTTTCACACTTGGTATTTTTCTTTCTCTATTCCTTCATACTCAGAGATTTTTACTAACTTTTGTTCTGTTGATTTTTTTTCAGGCGATCCAGCACGCCCACTCCTTCTCAATGCAAGCTTTCGAAATGAGGAAGGAGTTGGCCGACAAAATTAGGGAGGTCTCTAGTCTGCAAAAGACCATCAAAAAGACTGAGGCCAAGATGAAAACTTTATCCGACCAGGCTACGGCGGCCATTAAAGCAAAAGACGAGGCCGAAGAAAAAGCCAATGCTTCCGAGGCTATCGCCAAGGTCCTCACGGCCGAAAACAAAGATGGCCGAGGCCCAAAAAGAACTACAAGATGCCTTGGCCACAAAACCTGCTGAGATCAAGGCCGCAGATGAAAAGGCGTACAATGAGGGGGTGTTCGATGTCACGGCGGACTACAAAAAGCAAGTGAAGCAGGCATGCAACAAGGGTTTCACCCTTGGTTGGATGGCTGCCCTCAAAAAGCTTGATGTCCCCGAGGACTCCCCCTTCAAGAATGCCGACGTCCTCCCCTTTTCATTCCCCCCTACTCCAAGCCAATCTGAAGACGATTCTGAGTCTGAGGAGGAAGCTTTGGTGAGGAAATCAAAGGAAGCTGCTGGGGCCAAGTCCCCTACTCCAAATGAGCAAGTCCTAGACTTGACTGAAGACGAGGAGGGTGAGGTCTCCAAAGACACTGTTCCTGAGAAGGCAACATCAGACGTGCCTATTGCCGACAAGAGCCTCGACTAATCGCTTCAAGAAATCGATGTCGAGCTCGCAGCTGAGAGGGCCGCCGAGATGTCTTCTCAACAGTTTTCCGATCTCTAGACCCAACCGCCTAAAGACGCCGAAGAGTCTTAGTTTGATGCTTTTCTCTTTTTTCTTTCCTGTACCTTGTACTTTTTTCATTCTTTGAAACAATGTAAGCTTTCTGTCTGGCCGATGTACCTTCTTAGGAATGTAAATACAACTTCCTCTTTTGGATGCTTGTGTGTTTGTCTTCATTGCATGACTCTATACTTAGAATAATTTGCATGTCTTCAACATATACCTTAGTCTGTGCAATCTTCTCGGGGTGATGTCCCTCGGTAAAAAATAGACGTTTTTATTTTGGCAAGTACATAAGTATTTCTTTTAATACAACCTTGGTCTTTAACTTGTAAATTTTTCTAAAAATTTTCAATAAGTGTTTAGACCAATTTTCTTTTAGTCATAACCTCGGTTTAATTTCAACTTGTAAATTTTTTCACAAATTTCAATAAGTGTTAAACATGACCTCGGTTTAACTTCAACTTGTAAAATTTTCACAAATTTCAATAAGTGTTAAACATGACCTCAGTTTAACTTCAACTTGTAAATTTTTCACAAATTTCAACAAGTGTTAAACATGACCTCGGTTTAACTTCAACTTGTAAATTTTTCACAAATTTCAACAAGCGTTAAACTAATTTTAGCTTGTAATTTCTACCTTTCCAGGAACCATTTTCCAACTCTCTGCCCCTTAATGTGAACTTACGTTCCACTTGGCTTCTCATTGTGCATGTATCCCAGAAACATCGTCAAGTATCTTATCAGTCACAAGTGTAAAAAAATCAAGCTAAAACTTTATTTATTACTTCGGCTAATAACAAAGAACAAAAAAGTCTAATGATAAAAAAATTTCAGATTGCAAGTATTCCAGGGTCTTGGTAGCTCTTTATCTTCGTAATCCTCAAGCCAATATGTCCCGTTGCCTAAGACTGAGATGATTCTATAGGGTCCTTTCCAATTTGGGCCGAGCTTGCCTTCTTTGGGATCCTTCTTGTCGCCGACGACCTTTTCCAAGACAAGGTCACCAACTTGGAACTCTCGTGGGTTCACCTTTTTATTGTAAGCCCTGGCAAGCTGCTGCTGGTATATCCCCAGTTGAATTGCTGCTTTCTCCCTTCTCTCTTCTAGAAGATCCAGATCTCGGGCTAAAAATACATCGTTAGTTCCATTCTCCACTGCCTGGGTGCTGATCCCTGGGATGCCGACCTCCAGCGGAATGACTGCTTCTGTGCCATAAGCCATGGCAAACGGGGATTCCCCCGTTGATCTTCTCGGCGTAGTCCGATATGCCCAGAGTACACTAGGCAATTCATTTATCCACTTTCCTTTTGCTGCTTGCAGCCTCTTCTTTATCCCATCCAAGATAACTTTGTTGGACGCTTTTGCTTGTTCATTGCTTTGAGGAAAACTTGGGGTTGAAAAGTAATTCTTGATTTTGAACTTTGCACAAAAGCTTTTGATTAGCTTACTGTCAAATTGTGTTCCATTGTCTGCAACTAGTGCTCTTGGAATCCCAAACCTAATAATGATGTTTTTCCAGATGAAGTTCTTCACATCAATGTCTCAGATCTTGGCAAAGGGTTCAGCTTCTATCCAGCTGGTGAAGTAATCGGTTGCTACCAGTAGGTACTTCATTTGCCCAGTTGCTTGGGGCAGTTTTCCAACAAGATCCATGCCCCATTGGGCAAACGGCCAAGGACTGGATACTGGGTTCAGATCTGTTGCTGGTTGGTGTATTAGTGGTGCAAACCTTTGGCACTTTTCACACTTCTTGACATAGGCTTCTGCATCTTTCTGCATGTAGGGCCACCAATACCCTTGGCTAATGGCCCTATGAGCAAGTGATCTGCCCCCAGCGTGGCTTCCACATATTCCTTCATGTATTTCGTACAAAAAATCTTCAACTTGTAAAGGATGTACACACCTAAAAAGGGGTCCAGTGAAGGATCTTCTGTAGAGATGTCCCTCTGCTGTCAGATTGAGTTTTGCCGACTTCAATCTGATCTTGTGTGCCTCTTTGTGATCATCTGACAGTTTTTCTTCTTTCCGGAATGCTATTATTGCATCCATCCAGCTTGGTCCCATGTCCACACACATTGCTTCACGCTCTGTCGTCAATGGTTCGATGCTCAGGCCCAACAAGTAGTCAACCATTATCGTCCTTGCCTTTCCAGGTTGTATTGCACTAGCCAGGTTGGCCAGGGCATCGGCGTGACTGTTATCATCTCGGCTAATCTGCTGTAGTTGGAAATTCCGAAACAGGCTATCAATCTGCCGACCTTCTTCACATAGGCCGACATCCTTTCATCTCGGGTTACGAACTCGCCTGTTGTCTAGTTGACTATAAGCTGAGAGTCACAGAAGACTATCACCTCATCTGCTTTTACTGCTACTGCCGGTTTCAATCCTGCAATCAATGCTTCATACTCCGCTTCATTGTTTGAGGCCTTGAACCCCAAACGAATGGATTGTTCTAGTATCTGTCTATCTGGAGATACCAGTACTACTCCTGCTCCCGTTCCTTGTCGGTTTGAACTCCCATTAACAAACAGTCGAAAAGAGTCGCCGATATAAATGCTGCAGGGCCTGAGTTTTTCTTCCTTCCTTTGTTCTGTTGCCCTCGGCTAGGCTCCTCTTTGCTCGCTTGGACATCGTTCACCTCAGCTCAACAGAGCCCGATGTACGATGGATCCTGGCGTGAACTCGGCCACGAAGTTGGCCAAAACTTGGCCTTTGATTGTTGTTCTGGGTCTGTATTCCAGGTCATACTGGCCCAAGGCCATTGCCCACCTGGCTATTCTACCTGTCAGATCTCCCTGCTGTAACAGGGACTTCAATGGATGTTCAGTTAACACCATAATTTTGTGGGCTTGAAAGTAATGGTTCAGCTTCTTTGAAGCCATTACTAAGGCTAGCGTTAACTTCTCCAAGGGTAAATACCTAGTTTCTGCATTAGCCAAGGTTTTGCTTACATAGTAAACAACCCTTTGTTCCCCTTTTTCTTCTCGGATTACCACTGCACTTACCGCATACTCCGAAACTACTAAGTACTAGAACAGCTCCTCTACGGGTTCTGGATTTGAGAGAACTGGAGCCGTGGTCAAATACTTCTTTAAGTCGGCCAAGACGACTTCGCACTTTTCTGCCTATAAGAAGTTTGTGGCCTTCCTCACTAAGTTGAAGAAGGGTTTGCATTTGTCAAAACTTCTGCTTATGAACCTATTCAGGGCTGCAGCCCTTCCAGTCAACATCTGTCCTTGCTTCGCCGATGTTGGGCTTTTCAGTTCTAGGATGGCCTTGATCTGATATGGGCTGACCTCAATGCCCCTTCTGGTCACCAAGTATCCCAAGAATTTACCAGATCCAACTCCAAATGCACACTTCGATGCATTGAGTCGGAGCTGATATGTTTTTAGGACGTCAAAGACTGCCTTTAAGTCTTCCAGAAGGTCCTTAGGTTCCCGGGTCTTCACGACCATGTCATCGATGTATACCTCCACTGTTCGGCCAATTAGGTGTCTGAACATCTTGGTTACCAATCTCTGGTAAGTTGTTCCAACATTTTTCAACCCAAAAGGCATCACTCTGTAGCAATACAGCCCTTTTGGGGTGATAAACGCAGTCTTCTCTTCATCTAGAGGGTACATAGCTATTTGATGGTACCCCCTGTAGGCATCCAGGAAGCTCATCCTTCCATGCCCTGAAGTGGCATCCACCAATTGGTCAATCTTGGGTAATGGGAAACTGTCTTTGGGACAGGCCTTGTTTAGGCTAGTAAAGTCCACGCAGACCTTCCAGTTACTATTCTTTTTCTTCACTACCACAGTATTTGATAGCCATGTCGGGTAATTTACCTCTCGAATGGCTCTAGCCTCCAGAAGTCTGTCTACTTCCTCTTCCACTGCCTCAACATGCATCAACGTCGGTCTTCTTGCCTGTTGGATTACAGGTTTGGCCGACCTGTCTACGTTCAGTTTATGGCAAATGACCTCGGGGTCAATGCCTGGCATTTCATAAGGCGTCCAGGCAAACACTTCAATGTTTGCTCTTCAGAACACTTCCAGTTCTTTTTCCTATTCTTCGGCTAAGCCCAAGCCGAGAAGGAAGAAGCGTTCTTCATCCCCCTGTTGGACGAGGATTTTCTTTAGGGCTTCTTCACTCTTCTCGGCTGGCTCCTTGCCGACGTCCTCTAGGACTTCCACGTCCTCGTCTTCGATCTTTGCCTTTTCTGGTTCTCGTATGCTGCAGGTGGATTTCATTGCTGCCATGGAGCAATTCTTTGCCTGCAGCTGATCCCCTCTGACCTCCTCTATCCCATGCTCTGTTGGGAACCGCAATAGCTGATGCAATGTTGAGGCAAAAGCCCCCATTGCGTGCAACCATGGCCTCCCCAGGATAACATTGTAAGGGGAGGTTGTGTCGATTATGGTGAACTCTATCTTTATCTTCTTGGTGCCAGCCTGCACTTCCAAGCTTGCTGCTCCCAGTGGCCACGTCGGCGTTCCATTGAACCCAACCATTGGGCCATTGGATTGCTCCATATCGTCTGGGTGAAGCCAAGCTCCTTGTAACATCTGACATATATGATGTCACAAGAGCTGCCTTGGTCAATTAGGATGCGCTTCACTTGGCACTCCCCAACCTGGAGGGATACTACCAAGGCATCGTTATGCGAATGTTGTACCATCTCCAGGTCGGCTTCAGTAAAGGACACTACTGGTCCCTGGCATTCCTCGGCCCGAGGTCTTTTCTGCCGGACCTGGTACACATGCTGCAAGTGCTTTACGTTCTGGGTCTCCCCCCGTATTTCGTTTTCGTTGACCTTCGAGTGAATTACATTAATCACCCGAGGTCCGTCTGCCTGCAGTTGCTGTGCTAGGAGAGGTGGAGCTACTGGTGCCTGAGGCAATCTTGCATACTCTTCCCTTGTCCTGGCCTCATCTACAAGGTCCCTCAAATGGCTTTGCCTTACCTGGTCTTCCAGGTATGACTTCAGGGCTCTGCAACCCTGAGTCAGATGCCCATCTACATTATGGTAAGCACAATGCTTTCCGAGGCTTCTTCCCATAAACTCTCCTGGTACCCTTGCTGGTGCTTTGAAATAGGGTTGGGCTCAGATTTTATCCAAGACTTTGTGAATTGGGATTCGGAATACAGTTGTGACTGCCTGTGTAGTTCTCAATCCTATCTCTTGTTTATTGGATCCGTTGTTACTTCGGCCTCGCTTCGGCGAGCCGTTTCCTTTCTCTTGCTTTGTCGCCTTAATCCCTGGCGTGTCTTCCTCGACTCTGACATATTTCTCAATTCTGGCCATGAGCTCTCCATGCTTTTTTGGCAATGTCTTTGCCAATGACTTTCGTAGTGCACAATCATCTTTTAGGCCGTTCTTGAAAGACACGACCGCCACCTCTTGGTTGCACTCGGGTATTCGAGTGAACACCTCATAATACCTTTTTGTGTAGGCCCTAAGGCCTTCATCCTCACTGATTCTCAGAGCCATCAGGGCGTCTACCCTTGGTGGCTGTAGTTTGTTTGTCACGAACCTGGCCACGAACATCTCGACCAGGCCTTCCTAGGTCTTCACACTTCCTTTTGGCAATTTGTGAAACTAATCCGATGCAATTTCCCCGAAGGATGAGGGGAACACCTTGCAAAGCAACAGCTCGTTCCCAGTGTACAATGCCATCGAGTTTAGGTATAAACCGACGTGAAAGTTGGGGTCCGACTTACCATCGTATATCTGGAACCTTGGCATACTGAATCTTTTCGGGGCCTCATATTTGTCCAACTCCACCGAGAATGGTGTTTTCGGCTTAACAGGGGAAGTTACCTCGGCATTTTGTTGCTTCCTCTTGAGGTAATTTCTTAAGTCCTCTTTGGTCCGCCCAGGAGCTTGGCTATCTCCTGATTTCAGTCATTTAGGTGCACTACTCTCAGCTTTGTTGTGAGCCCTTTTCGACCTTTCTTCATTGGTTGCATCGAAGCACAACTCCTGCCTTTGAATATGCCGATGTTCTCTAGGGTCTGCTTCCTTGGTGCCATGTATCCTTTGAGATTCTTCCCTTCTCGACTCTTCTCGCCCGACCTCCCTTGAAGGCCGGTGAGAATGTTTTTCGCTCCTGGTGTGCTGGAGGGCTACTGGGATTGTTTTCTGCCCTCCCTTCTTGGTATTGGCCGCTGGAATCAGCGTGTCTTGCAGTGGGAACGGTGGCTGCATGACGTTGTTTTGCATCATAAAATTAACGACTGATTGCAGGTCTGCCAATTTATTCGCCATCCCCTTCATCTTTTCATCCCTCCGTAGGCATCTATCTTTCCATACTTGAGGTTGTCCTCGTTATAGTACTTGTTTTGGTCTGATTTCTTCGGTGCGTCGCCCTCTTGGCCGATGTCCTTTCCTCCGTGATTCTTATCACGAGTCTCTTCGTTGCAGTTGTCTCCCTCGACGTCTAGGTCAATAGGTCTTTCATTTCCAGTAGGGGTATCGTCCCTAACCTTCTATTTCTGTCCGTCGTTGGCCATCTATTCTCCTTTCTTTCCCACAGACGGCGCCAAATTGTGTGAGTAAATTTCTGACCACACTGCCAACTCAGTATTCAATTGGAGAGCACTGGCAGAATAGATGGCGCCTGAATGACCTGTAATAGAAAAAAGAGATTCCGGTGGTGGTTCGTTCACCCGGAGGCACTCCGACGATCAAGTTAGTTAAATATCTCCCAAAGATAACCAAAGTGTTTAACTCACTATTCAGAATATAAATTGCGTACCATAGACCCATGGGGGTGCCTCTCTTTTATAGCCAATACAAACCTAGTCCCAATAGAAGCCTAGCTTCAATGGACTTCAACTCAGTGCTTATCTTGGACTCTCCAATAGATAAAGATAAACTCCCTAAAAGTTTTATCCTTATCCAGACTGAGGTCCTTCCTCATTCTAGGACTCTTGTCCCTTATCCGCTTATCCCGGACTCTGATATCTTCGGAGATAACCTCGGCCTAGCCGAGATCACCTCGGCGTCACGACCAGACACGTGGTACCCCGGCTGACACGTCGGCGTCACCTTGGCCATGTGTTGGTACTCAGAAAATATATCCCTACAAAAAGTATAAACTATAAGCACCCTTTTCAGCTTCTAAATGATCAATATTTTTAATTTATTTAAGTTATTTCTAATTAAGCATAAATTAAACCAAACAAATATTTTGTGTCAAATTTCCAAAAAAAAATAAAATTATAAGCAACTCAACTAAGTGCGCCAAACATGACCTAAGTGATTGTTATCATAGTATTCACGTATGCAACTCCTGAAAACATTTCCACTATGTCTGGATTGAGTGATTTGGAGAGAAAAGAAAAGAAATAAAGAGATGTGTATTTCTCTTATTTGTTTGAATAATTTAAGGGAGAGAAATGGGGAGAAATAAGGAGAAACAGAGATAAACCCATTTCTCTTATAACCCTCATTTTCAATCTTTCCAAAAGTGAAGAGATTGAGAGAGAAAAGAAACTAACAGATTCTTCTATTTTTATAATGCCAATTTTGTCTTTATAAAAATAAAAGAAATAAAATGATTGACACCCATGTCCTCAAGGGCTTTTCATATAAAAAGGTTATTTTGGTAATATAATATAAAACAATTTCTTTTCTTTTCTCTTATGAAATCTAACCAAATAAGAATGAGAGAAATCACAATTATTTCTTTTATTTTATTTCTTACTTATCCAAACAAGAAGGAGAGAAATTACAATCAATTTTTTTTTTTTTTCTTTTCTCTTATAACTTAAGCCTCTATTTGGGAAGTGGGTTGGCTTTTTGGCTTTTTTAACTATTTTAGCCTGCGGCTAAAAAGCCTAGTTTGGGAAGGGCTTTTTTGGCTTTTTGGCTTTTTGGTGAGGTGTCTTCTTGTTAAATTACCAATCTGCCCTTTTTTTATTTTTTTATTTTGGGTTTGGATTTGGCAAATTTTGCTTAAATGTTATTTATTTATTTTTTATTTTCGGTTTGGATTTGGCGTCTTTTGCTTAAATTTTTTTTATTTTTTTATTTTTTTATTTTGGGTTTGGATTTGGCGTATTTTGCTTATATTTTTTTTTTTTTTATTTTGGGTTTGGTTTGGCGTATTTTGCTTTCAAATTTTTTTTATTTTTTATTTTGAGTTTGGATTTGGCGTATTTTGCTTAATTTTTTTTTTCAAGTTTTTTATTTTCGGTTTGAATTTGGCGTATTTTGCTTAAATTTATTTTTTATTTTTTATTTTGGGTTTGGATTTGGCGTATTTTGCGTACATTTTTTTTTTGTTTTTTTTATTTTATTTTGGGTTTGGATTTGGCGTATTTTGCTTAAATTTTTTTTTTTTAAATTTATGTTTTTGTCTTTTTTTTTTTTATACATTAATTAGTTCTTGTTCTTTAATTTACATTTTTTGCCTTCCTTATTTTTATTGGTATACAATAACTTATTTATTTATTTATTGTAAATTACGTGGCGAATGGTAATTTATGTTTTCATATTTTTTTTAAATGTTTTTGAATGAGGCGTATTTTTGTCGTTATTTTTTTTTAAATTTACGATTTTCTCATTTTTTTATTCACTCACATTAATTTATGTTTTTTTTTCTTTTTTATTTTTATTGGTATACAATAACTTTTTTTTTATTTTTCAAAAATGAGTTTTCATGTGTTTTATTTATTTCTAAATTACATCGCGAATGGTAATTTATGTTTTTATATATTTTTTTAAAAAATATATTTTGAATGAGGCGTATTTTTCTCTTTATTTTTTTTAATTTACGTTTTTTTCATTTTTTAAGTTTTTTCTCGTTATTTTTTTTTTAATTTATGTTTTTTCATTGTAAGTTTTTTTTTTTTTTTTTTTTGGCAAATGGTTTTTTCATGTGTTTTTTATTTTAATTTTTATTTCATTTTCTGTGAAATGATAAAAAGTGAGTTTTTATTTTATTGTCCTGTGTATTTTAAATAATTTAATTTTAATTTAATTTTAAATATTTAATTTATTTTAATTTTATTTTATTTTAATTTTATTTTATTTAAATAATGTAAAGAATCTAAAAAATTTAAGAAGCAAAAAATTAAAATAAATATTCAAAAAATTTAAATCGTAAAAATTTAAATAATTTAAATATTCAAAAAATTATTTTAACAAAAAAATTTAAATAATTTAAAATGTTAATATTTTAAATTTAAAAACAACGCTACACTGAAATCGTAATCAAACACATAAAATAAAACTCAATTAATAAATTATTTTTAAAACTCATAACCAAACACATAACTCGAAACTCCATACTATTTTCACAATTCTACACTCAAAAATAACCAAATACATAACAAAAAAAATTAAAATATTTAAAAATTTTTTATAAATAGAGTTTGAATTTTTTTATAAAATATTTTAACGAAAAACAAAAAAATGTTTTAAATTTTTTTTTTCAACTTTCTTTGTTAAATTTACGAAAAGGTGTGTTTTGGAAAAAGGTTTTTTTTTTATTAATTTTTGTGTGCTGCAGTTGATGGTGATGCCCAAAATTAACATGTGGGGGTAATTTCGTAAATTGACCTTGGCATTGGCTGTTGGGCTGTTTTGTCCCATGTGGCTAAAAAAGCCACCTTTGTCGTAACATGGCTATTTTAGCCCAAGTTTGGCTTCCAAACACCACCTAAGTAATCATTTCTTCTTTTCTTTTTTTTTTTCTCTCCTAAGTTTCCAAACATAATCATTTTGCTTGGTTACAGTTTTCCAAAAACAATTTTCAGAAAATTTTACTTTCTTATTTTTCGTGTTTTTTTGTTTTTACTGAATTTTTTTAATATTTTAAGCAATTTTTTATTTTTATTTTTTAGACATGCCTAACATAAATATACCTAAAAAGTAAAAAAATTGTGAAAAAACCTTTCAAAAGTTCATTAAATACCAAAAAAGAAAAAAAAAAAAACGAGAATTCAGTAAATTTTTGTATTTTTATGTATGATTTCTTGGTAGCCGATGATGAATTTTTTACTATGCAGGGAAATCTAAAGCTCCAATGAGTTATGTATGGGAAAGAAATAAACCTTCTCGTATAATCATGTTGATCAAGTTTACGTTCCTCTATACGACGTCACTTTATCACCTGAAAATACAAACGGGAGCTAGCCGGCGGGTGTGTGTCGGAAACCTCTCTGATGCCTAAGTCAGTAAGCTTGACAAATAGACAAAAGTTCTGTGTATTCAGAAAACAAAGTTGTATTACCTCCCCATAGGTGATTTCAGTTGAGCTTTTATAGGTTTCGTGTGGCACAATCCTAGTAGGACTCTTACTCCTCCATGTAGAGTCCTCCTAGGATTCATACTCCTGAAGGATAATGCCTATCCTTTCACACCCCCTCACTGCTTAAACCAAGTGAGATGGTTTTACCATGGCCGAGCTACATCCGACCGAAGTAATCATAGCTTATAATGAGCGAACTATACTTAGGTCAGTTCTCTGCCCTTAGTTCCTCTTCCATTAACCATGGCATGCCTAAAACCGAACTATCATTTTGTCAAGGTTTCGACCGAACTAGTTTCACTGCGCCATGATCGGTGTAAGTTCAAAGCATCCTTAAATCGGTCTGACTACAAAACACCTTTCAACCGGACTAACAACAAGAGTCCCTCGAACCGGTCTAACTCCTGGGCTTGAGACCGGACTAATCTTTAAGCCTCTCTAATGACCGGAGTAACTTTATGCTGTTTTACTTAGCCCTTCGCACTAAGGCCCATAACAGCCCAGCTCGACCCAATTTGCATATAAATTACCCTCTCAATTGCCCCTTAATTCCATCTGTGCAGCATGATAGGGATTACCTGTCTACAAACCGAGCTAAAATTTTAACCTTTCCAGCCGAGCTAAAAAAAAACCTTTTAGCCTTTCCAGCCGAGCTAAAAACCCTGAAGCCTTTCCTGTCGAGCTATATACTTTTAGCCTTTCTAGCCGGGCTAAACTTAAGCCGAGCTGTGTATGTTCGGTCAAAACGTCTCTTCAGTCACAACAACTGAAACGCTTCTCCTTCCAAGGACACGTGGCAGCCTCTGATTGGTTCTTGGCAGCTGTCACGCCGCCCTCGTACTTCGTAAGATTTGAACAGTCCTGCTTTTTTTGTCCTTTACACAAAACCAATTTCTCATTTTTGAATCCACTTCTGCATCTTCTCATTTCCTCTACTCTCTGCATTTTCTTTCTCAAGCCTCCATTATTTTTCAACGTTGAAGCTCCCTGAGTTCGTGTTCTTCACCCTTGCTGCTGCTCTCATCTCCAGTTTCTTCCTCTTCATCTGGTAAGTATTACAAATCCTTTTGATTTTCTCTTGTTTTCGTGTTTACTTAATTCATAGCATACTGTTTTTCGTGTTTTTGTAAAACACTCTACTTCCATTTGCTTTGCTTTGCGTTTTTCTGAAAAAATCTTCATAAGAACCACTCGAATCTATGAAACCTGTAGAACTCTGATTTTGATTCTAAATTACCACGTAACCGAACTGAGAAGTAGTTTGTCTTGTGAGGCCTGGGCACTCCTCACAACCGAACTAAAACCTGCACTAGTAGATCTTAGACAACCAAACCACCTTTGTTTTAGCCGAGATAATAAACCAACCGAACTAAGTCTGAACTTAGTATATTCGAGAGCCTTAATTATGACCGAGCTAAGTCTTCGAGGCTAAGCCAGTTTTCTAAGTTTTTAGACCGAACTCAGAAAGCTGCCCCTAGAGGCTCAACCGGTCTAACAAAACCTTCTCTTTAACCGAGATAACGAATTGCTCGCCAATACCGAGCTATGGAACCCCCTGCTCAATCCGAGCTTCCAAGCATTTTGTTGAAACCGAGATAGAACCTGTGGCATACCACATAGCCGAAGTAGGGCTTTCATCTTGTTTTGATTTTGTAGCACGGTCAACGATCTGTGCTTAACACCTTTGTTTTCCACTTTGCAGACTTAGGTTGCCCAGGCACTCCTCTGCGCGCTCAACCGAGCTACTGAGCACAAATTTCCGACCGAACTAACTTATTTATAATTTATAAAATAAATGGGGAAGTATAGATTCTTAGTAAACACCCCTGGTGGTCTAGCCGAATTCCGCAAAGATTACAATATACCTAACGACGTCCAACTCATCCTAGCCGAACAAGATACCATTCCATGGGGAAATGAGGGCTATGTACCTTTCACCCTCCTATCAATAATAGAAACCGGGCTAAGATTCCCCGTTCAACCCTTGATTTGTGAATTCCTAAGACAAACCAGAATATGCCCAACTCAGCTTTCCACCAATTCTTACCGTATAATAATGGGAATAGCCGAACTAAACCGTCGAGCCGGTCTTAACCTCGGTCTAGCTGAAATACTCCACCAATACTCCATTGGCTCCAAGGATGACGACTGGGTCTACTACTTAGGATACGCCATCGCAGAGAAAAATAATAAAAGATACGCCGGATAAAGACTTAAATGATGACGATTTTTTCTGGGTATCTGGGAATTTGAAGACCACCAAGCCCAGATCCTAGGCCGAAGTATAAATTGGAACAAAGGAATCCCTGGTATACCTTACTTCGGTTTCCTTTCATGTCGTTCTTTTATTTCGGCTTCCATTCTGAACCGAACTGAATGTTGCTTTCATTTATGCAGATTCAGCTCATATCCATTCACTTACAGCTACCCCAATCTAAACGTCCTTCGCCGCACTACGGTACCCAGAACGGAGTTGGGCTAAGCTACTAAATTTTGAGCCGACATACAGATACAGCGGCCGCCGGAAAGCCAGAGTGACTGACTTTCTTCTAGAGGACGCCCCAGAACCGGACCAACACTTGCCCCTAGATTAACCTAGTTCCTCTTACAGCCGAACAGGAAATGGCCAAGAGAAACAGAGTCCGGGCCCTTTTGACCGAACCAGCAGACCCGAAGTAGCACCACCACCCCAAACGCAACAGACGTTGTGGCCCTTCCTTCTCAGCAGCCTTCTTCATCGCGCCCATCCAAGCGCGCCCGGACTACCCAACCGAGCAGCGTCTAGCGAATGAAGACGAAACCAACCCTTCCACCGAGCCACCCACCGAGTCCAACCCGAGCCTCTGACCGAGCTACTACCAGGTGGGCACCCAAGCTCAAGTTTCAGAACCGAGATATTCAGGAGACCGATTCGGTGGTTGCTGAGAAGGATCACTTGATGGCATTCAACCTTGCCAAGAGTGTTTGCTTCCAGCAGACATGGAACACCACCAGAATCCAACCGAGCTAAGGGCCATCGATCGGCCATAAATCCATGATCCTGGTAAGATGCCCCTCTTGTCTCTCATTTTTGCAAACTTTCAGTTCGGTTTTGTCGTTGATTTTTTTCCATTCGTTTCAGTCTCTCCAAAAGAGCCAAATTGCCCATCAAAAGGTTCTGGAGCTCAGGAAAACAGCAAGGCAGCCATGGCAGAAGTCGAAGCCAAGACCGCTGAACTAAAGAATGCCAACAAAAAAGACCGAGCTAGAGGCCGAGGTAGCTCGTCTAACCGGACTAGTTACCTCGACTGAAGCCGACAAACAGAAGGCGTTGGCCGTGATGAAAGATAAGTACTTGTGAGCTAGTCAAGCTCGAAGGGAAAAAAGACGCCGAAATCGCCGAGCTGAAGGAGAAGGCGAATGGTGCAATGCTGAAGGTTCAAGGAGGCGGAAGCCCTCTACATTCCCCAATGTGAGGCCGCCAAGGATTTGTTCTTCAAGTGTGGCTGGCAGGTGCTGTGGAGCAGCTCGGTTGTGGTTCTGACACCGAGGTCTACAATGCTCCACAGTATTTCATTCCGGCCTCACTGGCGGAATATGCTGCCGATCTCCAGAAGCAATTTCTTGAGGCGTCTGATGACGATGAAGAAAATGGACAAACCGAAACTCCGGTTGTCAATGGGCAAACAGATGATCAATCAGCTCGGTTGGAGCCAACGGTTGAAGACTTGACAACCGAAACTGGCTTCCAATAGAGATCGAGCTTCAAACCGAGGCTGCTCTAACCTTTGACACCGGTGTTTGTTGATGTTGATACCGATCTGAAGGATCTTTTTAGCTGATTCTGTAATTTTCTCTCTTTTTTTTTTATTTTTATTTTGGACTTGTAACCGGGCTACGTCCCCTCCTTTGTACTTGCTCTTTCAACATGATCAATGAACATTACCTTCTCTTGTTCCAACTGTTATTCTGGTTTGATTGTTATGCTTGTACTTGTAATGATTTTTTCATGTTCTTTTTGCTCCAACTGTTAACTCGGTCTAAATACTTTATTCCGGTTCTAGCTAATCAATCTGACTAGGACTACTCAGCCAACCACTCTTTAGCCGATATAGTAACGTCGGCTGAAGAGTATAGAGCTTAATCTGGCAAACCACGTTTTCAGCCCATACTCTTACTTCGGCTGAAGACTATCAAAAGTTGGCTTAATCCAGCCAACCATTCTTCAGCCATACCCTTACTTCGGCTGAAGAGTAACAAAAGTTGGTTTAATCCAGCCAACCACTCTTCAGCCATGCCCTTACTTCGGCTGAAGAGTAACAAAAGTTGGTTTAATCCAGCCAACCACTCTTCAGCCATGCCCTTACTTCGGCTGAAGAGTAACAAAGGTTGGTTTAATCCAGCCAACCACTCTTCAGCCATACCCTTACTTCGGCTGAAGAGTAACAAAAGTTGGTTTAATCCAGCCACCACTCTTCAGCCATGCCCTTACTTCGGCTGAAGAGTAACAAAAGTTGGTTTAATCCAGCCAACCACTCTTCAGCCATGCCCTTACTTCGGCTGAAGAGTAACAAAAGTTGGTTTAATCCAGCCAACCACTCTTCAGCCATGCCCTTACTTTCGGCTGAAGAGTAACAAAGTTGGTTTAATCCAGCCAACCACTCTTCAGCCATACCCTTACTTCGGCTGAAGAGTAACAAAGTTGGTTTGATCCAGCCAACCACTCTTCAGCCATGCCCTTACTTCGGCTGAAGAGTAACAAAGGTTGGTTTAATCCAGCCAACCACTCTTCAGCCATACCCTTACTTCGGCTGAAGAGTAACAAAAGTTGGTTTAATCCAGCCAACCACTCTTCAGTCATGCCCTTACTTCGGCTGAAGAGTAACAAAGGTTGGTTTAATCCAGCCAACCTCTAAGTTGGTTTTTCCAGCCAACCTAGAAAAAATGTTTGGGTATTCTTACCAAACGTCCTGCAGCCTGGATCCTTATCCTGGGCTTAGGAGGGGTGTTGGTTTAATCCAGCCAACCTTTAAGTTAGTTTTTCCAGCCAACTTAGAATAAAATGTTTGGTTATTGCGACCAAACGTCCTGCAGCCTGGATCCTTATCCTAGGCTTAGGAGGGGTGTTGGTTTAATCCAGCCAACCTCTAAGTTAGTTTTTCCAGCCAACTTAGAATAAAATGTTTGGGTATGCCCCTAATTCACTAATTTACTAAAGCAAACTGTTACAGAGAAAAATGTTTATTCTGAAAAGATAACTATTTGTTTTATTGAGAAAGGGAAAAATTACACATACTTAAAAAAAAAAAGCTAAAAATAAAATAACTTGAGATTGGCAGTATTCCATGGCCTGGGAATTGTCTTGCCGTCCTCATCTTCTAAGTGGTATGCCCCTTTGCCTGCTAATCCAACCACTTTGTAAGGTCCTTCCCAATTAGGCCCTAACTTGCCATCTCCGGGCACCAAGGTTTCCCATCACTTTGCGCAGTACCCAATCTCCGATCTTGAATTGCCTTGGATGAACTTCTTGTTATACTTTCTGGACAGTTCTTGTTGGTAGGAGGCGATGTGAACCAATGCTCTGTCTCTTCTTTTCTTCCGCAAGGTCAAGATCCAATGATATGGCTTCGCCATTTAAGTCTGGGTCAAAATTTTCGCTTCGAATTGTGGGAGGCCAACTTCCAGCGGGATGACTGCTTCCATGCCATAAGCTAAGGGAGAATGGTGTTTCTCCTGTTGATCGTCGAGGCGTGGTGCGGTAAGCCCAAAATGAGGGAGCTCTTCTGCCCACTTGCCTTTGGCTTTCTCTAACCGTTTCTTCAATCCATCCAAGACTACCTTGTTTGATGCCTCTGCTGTCCATTTGCTTGGGGATATGCCGGTGTAGAATTGTAGAACTCTATCTTGTACTCTTCACAAAAGCCCCTGAAAATCCTACCGTCAACTGAGTGCCGTTGTCTGAGATCAGGGCTTTTGGTATGCCAAACCGAGTGATGATGTTCTGCCAAGAAACGAACTTCTTCACATCCTTTTTCCTTGATTGATGCTAATGCTTCTGCCTCTACCACCTTTGTGAAGTAATCGGTTGCTGCAAGGAAGAACTTCCTGTTGCCGGGTGCTGTTGGAAGTGGCCCTACTATGTCCAATCCCCACATTGCGAAGGGCCATGGGCTAGTTAGAGGTAGAAGTTCTCTGGCAGGTTGGTGTATTTGATGTGCGAACTTCTGGCATTTTTCGCACTTTTTGACATACTTCTCTGAATCCACTTGCATGTATGGCCACCAGTATCCTTGTGAAATTGCTCGGTATGCCAATGATCTTCCTCCTTGATGGCTGCCGCATACACCCTCAGGTATTTCAAACAGAAACGCTTCCACTTTGCTGGGGTGAACACACTTTAGGTAAGGTCCTGAGAACGACTTTTTGTACAATGCCACTGCGACTTTGCTCTTATTCTATTAGCTTCTTTCTTCTCCTCCGGTAAGGTGCCGTTTTTCAGGAACAATATGATGGGGTCCATCCAAGAAGGGCCTAACTCTGCACAACATACCTCTTCTGCTTCGGGGTCTTCAATGCTTGGTCTAGGTAAGTAGTCGATCAGCAATGGATGAGGGATGGAGGTGTCTGCCATTGAGGCAAAGCCTGCTAGTTCGTCCGCTCTGCTGTTTTCCTCCCTGCCGATTTGTTCTATCTTGACCACTTCAAATTTCTTGATCTCTGTTCTGACCAACTCTTGGTATTTGGCCATCCTGTCATCCTTTGCTTCGTAGTCGCTAGATATTTGGTTTACCACCAGCTGTGAGTCGCTGTAAACCATTAGCTCGGTGGCCTTCATGTAGAATGCTGACTTGAGACCTGCAAGAAACGCTTCATACTCCGCTTCATTGTTTGATGCTGGGAAGCCAAGGTTGATGCCTACTCCACCTAGGCCGTCTGGAGAGATGAGGACTATGCCAAGTCCTGCTCCATGCCGGTTGGATGCTCCATCCACGAAGAGCTTCCACATCTCTCCGACGAACAACTTCCAGCAAGTGGAGGGATCAGATGATGCCTTGGGATCTTCCTGTTGCTGGTGTTTTCTTCAATATCCGTTCTGGCCTCTGCCCTTGCGCAATCTGATTGTACCAAGTCTTTACTTGGTGTGGCATGGTTTGCCTCTTCCTTCCTTGCTTTGCTTTGGTCTGCCTTGGCTCTGGCTGAGTATCTGTACCAGGGGTTGCGCTATTCCGACGTCAACTTCTCCCTAGTTCGGTGTTTCAGTCAGGTCGACTGGGCAGATGTGATGACTTCCTGGTGTGAATTCTGCGACAAAATCTGCCAATGCTTGAGCCTTTATTGCGGTCCTGGGTTGGAACTTGATGTCGTATTGTCCCAACTCTACTGCCCACTTCAGAATTCGCCCAGAAAAGTTTGCCCTTTCAAACAAAGCTTTTAATGGAAAGGCTGTGAGAACAACTATGGTGTGGGCGTGAAAGTAGTGCGACAACTTCCTTGAGGCCATCATCAAGGCCAATGCCAGTTTCTCCAGTGGCAAGTACCTTGTTTCGGCGCCCAGTAATGTCTTGCTGACATAGTAGATGGGCAGGTGTTGGATTCCTTCTGCGCGGACCAATACTGCGCTAATTGCGTGCTGCGAGACTACCAGGTACAAGAAGAGTTCTTCTCCAGGGATTGGGGTTACAAGTAGTGGTGGAGAAGACATGTATTCTTTTAGGTTGTCCAGAGCGCGGTCGCATTCGTCATCCCACTCAAATTGGCTTTCAGTGCATGGAAGAATGGTCGTAGTCTGTCTGATGACGACCGGCTTATGAACCGATTGAGCGCAGCTGCCATGCCGGTGAGATGTTGCACTTCCTTTACTGAATTTGGCCTCTCCAGATCCTGAATTGCCTTGATCTGAGAGGGGTCTGCTTCGATACCCTCGGTTGGTCACCAAGAAGCCTAGGAATTTGCCAGATCTACTCCGAATGCACACTTGACGCATTGAGGCGTAACTTGTGCTTCTTTAGGATCTCAAACATCTCACTAGGTCCTTGAGATGGTCATTCTCATCTTGCTCTTGACCACCATGTCGTCGATGTAAGCCTCCATTGTTCTGCCTAACAATGGTTCAAACATCTTGGTGACCATCCGTTGGAATGTCGCCCCTGCGTTCTTTAGGCCAAAGGGCATGACCTTGTAACAGTACAATCCTCTTGGAGTTGTAAAGGATGTGACTCCTGGTCTGGTTTGCATGGCGATTTGGTGGTAGCCTCTGTATGCATCCAAAAGCTAAGTCGGTTGTGCCCGCCGTCTAGGTCTACCAGTTGATCTATCCGCGGTAGAGGAAAGCTGTCTTTTGGGCACGCTTTGTTGACTGTTTTGTAGTCGACGCAGACACGCCACTTGCCATTCTTCTTTGGCACTACGACTGTGTTGGAGATCCATCTTGGGTAGTGCACCTCTCTAATTGCTCCTGCCTCCAGCAGGTTTCCTACTTTTCCGCCACTATTTCGGCATGGTGGAGTGCCGATCTGCGTGCGCTGAATGATTGGTCTGGCGGATGGGTGGACATTGAGTTGGTGACAGATGAAGTTGGGATCAATGCCTGGCATGTCGTATGGTGTCCAGGCGAACACTTCGATGTTAGAGGTCAAAAATTCCAAGACCTCTAATCTCTCAGTGCTGGACAACGACGAACCGAGCAAAAAGAACTTATCCGGGTTCTTTTCATCTATTCTTACCTCTACCAAGTCTTCCACCGCTTTCTGATAGCTGCTTTGCCACATCTGCGAACAGTTCATTACTCAGGTTCTTCCACCGAATGAACGTATCCTTTGGCAGCGCGGCTGCCATTCACCGTACAAAGCATGCTTCGACATGATCTGATCTCCATAGACTTCTTCATTACTCCGGTGTCGTTGGGGAACCGCATTACTTGGTGGTAGGATGACGCCACCGATCGCATGGCATGCAGCCATTTCTGCCCAGATGATGTTGTAAGTGGAGGGGACCTTCAACACCCAGAACTCCACTTGTTTCGTCACGCTCCTGCTCTGACTGGGAGGATTATTTTGCCGACGGGCCATTCTGGCATGGAGTTGAATCCCAGGGAGATACGGCAGGTGCCAAGTCTTTATCTTGTAACTTCAATTGTTTAAATGTTTCGTAGTACATGATTTCACATGAACTACCCTGGTCAATCAAAATCCGCTTGACGTCAAAATCCTTGACTCGGAGAGTGACGACCAGGGCATCATTGTGAGGGCAATATATCCTTGCCAAGTCTTTATCCGAAAAAGACATGACGTTTGTGGCCTCTGTCTTCCCCTTCTTGATGGCAGGTTGGGCACTTAGCACCTCTCTTAAGTGTTCAGCCTTTTTGATTGATCCCCTGAGCTCGCATACACGCTCAGGTTCAAAGACTCCATGTATCACATTGATAACGCCTTGAGGTGGGGCGTCGATTGGCATTCCGTTGGGGTTATTATGGTCCTGGGGGGCTGGTTGCGCCCCTCCTTCAATGTATTTATCTAGGTGGCCTGCTGCCACCAACTCCTCCAGGTGCTGTCTCAAGGCGTGCAATTTTCAGTGCGGTGCCCTTTTCTTTATGGAAGGTGCACCGCGACCTCGTCGTAGTCCTTCTGGCCTCTCCTAGCTTGGCAGGCCATCTGACGAAAGGCTCGTCCTTATTTCACTTAGAATTCGGTAGATCGGTTTCTTGAAGACCGTGGTTATGGCAGTGCGGACTCTCAACCATCTTTTATCCTGGTCCTCTCCGTTGTCTCGCCTGCCGCGTCCGTTTTTGTTCGGACGATCTACCGCGTTGACCTTTGCTGAGGCCTTCTTTTCTGGTACTGTGGTCGTGCCAGTTTTTGCTTTGGCACGTGCGCCATCCTCCTCCACCCTGATGTGCTGATGCACTCTTTCCATCAGGGCTTCCATGGTGAGGGGTGGTGTCATGGTGATTGAGTCCCTTAGTCTGTTCCCGACTGGAAGGCCTCTTGTATTGCAATGGCGAGGTTGGTGGGACAGTCCCAATCTGGTTGAAGGTCTCCCAGTAGCGACTGTTGTAGGATCTTAAGGTCTCCTTTCGCCCATGTCGATGGAGAGTAGCTGGTCGATCTCCACCGGGGTTTTGGTGTTCGTTCGGAACCTTGTTACGAACTTCCGCCAATTGTGCCCAGGAGGCTATGCTGCCTTCTGGAAGTTTTTCGAACCAAGTCAAGCCTAGGTCGCCAAGGCTAGATGGGAAGAGGATGCACAAGGCCTCGTTTCGCCGGTATACACCATGACCTGGCGAAAGTGGCTCAAGTGTGAGTAGGGGTCCGTCTTCCCTCATATGTAGTGAATTTGGGTTGAAGGAAGCCTGATGGTAGGGGCGCGTTTCTATTGCCGGAACGAACGGTGAGGTCTGCAGCCTTGCCAATGCCTTGTCCGTTGGTTCGTAGGCAGGCGCGGTATTGGCATTCCAACCTCGACGCTTCCATGCGTCCGAGGAGCCAACCGCTGTAAGGCGGAAACTCTGTGTGGATCGCGTGCCCTGGCATCCTCCTTGCATCATGCCCTTTCCTCGAGCACGGTTCGTAAGTCGGACGATCTGGGCAACTTCGTCTGTCTAGATCTTGTTTGGTGCGTATGTGAGGGCCAATAGGTGCTTCCTTCAGTGTACGACCTCTCAAATCTCATCCTCTCAGACCTGGAGTGACGAGTTCTGGAAGACCTGGATTGGGTATCGCCTGTCCTGAGGCTTCTGCTCTCTCCTTGTGAGGGTGTAGTATTCCTGCTACGATTTTCCGAGTGGCGAGGGGGCGTCTTGTTTGTGCGCCCTCTCCTGTCGCCACTCCTTTTCCCTTCACCTGGCGCTTTAGAGATTCCATGTCCGCCGCCATCCGCGTATCAATTCGTCTGCTCCTTGACGCGATCCTCCAAAGCTTGAGGATCAATCCTCCGCCTTTGTCTTTCTGGGCTCTTGAACGAGAGTGACGAGGGCTGTTAGTCCGCCTTCTCCCTCTTGTATCCCTCCTGGGATTCTGTCTCTGTGGCTCCAAATCCCCCATAGGAGGGATAAGAGGTAGACCTTCGCGCCTCGCACCCCTTCTGGAGTTAGTCCGTCAATGGCGGACTGTGGTAATTCTTCGTTGTGCGCCATTGATTCTTAAGAGGAAAAGCTTGATCAAGAGGTTTTGTTCTTGTCTGAGTTCTCACAGAGGGCGCCAATTATACGGGAAAGAAATAAACCTTCTCGTATAATCCTGTTGATCAAGTTTACATTCCTCTGTACGACGTCACTTTATCACCTGAAAATACAAACGGGAGCTAGTGGCGGGGTGTGTGTCGGAAACCTCTCTGATGCCTAAGTCAGTAAGCTTGACAAATAGACAAAAGTTCTGTGTATTCAGAAACAAAGTTGTGTTACCTCCCCATAGGTGATTTCAGTTGAGCTTTTATAGGTTTCGTGTGGCACAATCCTAGTAGGACTCTTACTCCTCCATGTAGAGTCCTCCTAGGATTCATACTCCTGAAGGATAATGCCTATCCTTTCACACCCCCCTCACGCTTAAACCCAAGTGAGATGGTTTTACCATGGCCGAGCTACCATCCGACCGAGCAATATAGCTTATAATGAGCCGAACTATACTTAGGTCGGTTCTCTGCCCTTAGTTCCTCTTCCATTAACCATGGCATGCCTAAAACCGAACTATCATTTTGTCAAGGTTTCGACCGAACTAGTTTCACTGCGCCATGACCGGTGTAAGTTCAGAGCATCCTTAAACCGGTCTGACTACAAAACACCTTTCAACCGGACTAACAACAAGAGTCCATCGAACCGGTCTAACTCTTGGGCTTGAGACCGGACTAATCTTTAAGCCTCTCTAATGACCGGAGTAACTTTATGCTGTTTTACTTAGCCCTTCGCACTAAGGCCCATAACAGCCCAGCTCGGCCCAATTTGCATATAAATTACCCTCTCAAGTTACAAACTCGAAGTAACGATTATAAGGAAGCATTGATGTTCCTAATGCTCATAGTAATTCAAGAATCACCAGTATATGATTCTTCTTAGTTCTGTCTACTATCGTATTATTTAATAAAGCGATGCTCTGTAATTGCTTCGATTATGTTCAGTGTAATGGTGTCTATGAAATAAATTATATATATGTACGTGTTCGATTTAACAGATCTGCAACTTCAATTCTTGAAGATTCACAGATGGAATTGAAAATTGAAAAGACGAATAAGAAGTTGGAATCATCAGTATAATTCTTAGTTCTTTCTTTCTATTATTCCAGTAAGTAAAATAAAGCGATTCTCTGTACGTATGGATAATGTATGTGTTCAATTTAACTTTTTTGCAACTTCAATTCTTGAAGATTCACATATAGAATTAAAAAGAAAGAAGAGACGAAGTAGAAATTAAAATGTAGGGCTAAACAAAAAATCAAAGGAAAATAGAGAAATTGATTTATGGAGTTCCAAGAAGGAAACAAATTAGCGTGAGATCACAGAGATTGGACAGGGTGGGTGCTATCTCAGCACCCATGCTGTCACACTCCACTGAGATTGTTCTGATTATATTTTGATAATCTAAACGGTTCATATTATATAATTCATTAAGTATATTATTCGTATAAAAATAAAATTAATCGGACAAGTATAACTATATGATCCAGTCATATAATAACTTAAAAAATTATTAAAATCATACTAACTGTTTATTTTTTTTAAACATAAACGTAGTTTTTTTATGGATTATAGATGTCTAATTAACTTAAATTTTTTTATGAATAATTTACTCAACGAAACTTATAATATGAAAATTTGAATTATTAAAATAAAATCAGACCCTCTCTCATGGGCTTAGAAATGGGAGAGAGGGCCTTTGATTTGATCAACGGTAGAGAGAAAGTAAAGGTGGAAAATTTTATTTTACTTTGAAAAGAATTGGCTTCTCTCAATTGGGCTTTAAGCCCATCAATCCAGTAAGGTGGGCCGACCTTTTGGAAACCGGTCCAAGTTTACTCCGTCCAACCTTTTCCTGGATTCATGCCCAATGCCAATGTTCTAAAATAGATTCATGCCCAATGCTACATTCAATATTCTTTCAAAAAAAAATTACTGAATATTTTTACACAATACTTACAAACATTACCCATCTAATAATAAAATATTAGAGAAATTAAATAAAACCTCACTTGTAATAAAATAAACATGATTTTTTAATTTTATCAATTCAAATTATAATTTTTTAATTTATTTTTAATTTAAATTATTTATTTATTTTCATTACGTAAAAGTAACAAAAAACAATATTTTACACAATACTTACAAACGTTACTTGTAATAAAATATACATGAAACATTTGAAATTCTATTTTTTGTTAAGTTTAATAATTAAAATATATTTTTTGATTAGTTGTTCTTAATAAAAATAGATAAATTATTTAAATTAGAAACAAATTAAAAAATTATAATTTAAATTAATAAAATTAAAAATTTATTTTAGAGCCTAAAATCTTTATTATAACAGATTCACATGCTCTCTTAAGTGGGTTCAGATTTCTGTCCCATTATTAAGCTGTCCCATTTGTCTGTCCCACTCTTTTACTGTTGCCAAGTGTCCACACCTCAAATCGAAAGTAACTTTTCTTTCTTTCTTTTTTTGATTCAGAAATCTAAAGTAGCTTTTCAAAAACTCTGGTAACCCACACGTTATCTGATCCTCGATATAGAAAAGACACAGCCATTTTCATCTAGAAGATAGAGAGGTCCCTGACTTTTCTCTCTATACATACCTATAATACATATATATATATATAAATCGTTTAATTGTTTGAGATTTATCTTTTTTATTTTTTAAATTTTAACTTTTCATTTTGAATAATTTGTTAATAATGACTTATATATTGAGTGAAGATTTTTTTATAATTACGTAAATATTCTTAATCAATTATATAACAGATTTTTTCGTAATTACATAAATATTTTTAGTCAATTATGAAATATAAATCTTTTAATTTTTAACAAATTACAAATATACCCGTAAAGTTTGTTTAAAATACACATTAAACGGTTCGGATTATCAAAATGGGACCCGTAGTGGGCTCTCATAGGTCCAATAATATCGACCAATCCGATCTCGAACTGGACACAAAAATATATATATATATATAGATGTAATGTGACTTAAAAAAATATAGATGTGATATATTTTTAACTAATTTTTAAAATAGGCCAAAATATAATATGTGTGTTTGTATGAATATGTGTATCTATTTTATAAAGAGAGAAAGGAAGGACAAGTACATTTAAGTTTTGTATTTTGATAATTTTTAAAAATTAAAATATTATTTTATGAAATTGAAAAGATAAATCATTAGATATGATAGAATTATGTAGTGTGATAATGTGAATGTCGTTTTTTGTTTTGTTATACACCTAATAATATAGACTCCAATTTTATTACCATATCATTTTGAGTGAATTTATGAATTTTTAATATTTCTTTCGAATTTATAAAAAAAATTATGGTATGCAACTTTTTCTTAACAGATAAATATAAACAAAAATAAAATAATTCTCCCATCTTAAAAAAACTATTAAGAAAATTCATTGAACTAATAAAGAAGTAGATATATATTATATATATGACTAATTTTATTAATACATAAATCATACTCGCATATAAATGACCAATTTTATTAATAAGTAAATTAATAATCTTTAAATGGTATGAAAATATTTTCTAGTTAACCATTTTATTAATAAATAAATTATGAAATCAATTAACAGTTTTTAATGATATGACAAAAAAAAAATTTAATAAACAATTTTAATAATTTATTATTATATAGGAGAATAATTTTTTTCTCTAAGTATTGTGTTAAATTAAAATTTATAATAAACGATAATTATAATTTCTAATATTATAAGACCGATTCGTAGAAGTCGTCGAGTACTATATATTTGTAAAAAATCACGTTGATCGGATATCGATAGTTATGTGATCAAAACAGTTTTTTGTCAATCGGTAATTTGTTCGCCGTCCATTTTTTATACAAAACTGATTTGATCACATAATTATCGATATCCTATGAATGTGATTTTTTACAAGAATATAGTACTCAACAAGTTTTATATATTGAACGGTTTGGATTGTCAAAATGAGACCTGTGATGAACTTCTATAATTTTAATAATATTATTTAATTCGATCTCAAACTAGACACAAGCTGAAACCTATATTTTTTTAGATTAATGATTCAGGCCTCGAATTTGAGGCTCGAATTTGCCTCGAAATCTTTTTTTTTTTTTTTCAAAGCTGTGCTATTTTGAGAGAGAGAGAGAGAGAGAGAAGTGAGGGGAAGAGGGCTCGCAGTCGCCGCTCGATCGTCGCCGGCGTCCTCGCAGTAGCTCGTCGCAGCGTCACCAGGCGTCGCCTCGCCCGATCGTCGTCTCGGCAGCCCCGCTCTGCCTCGCCTCCGTCTCCTCCTCCCTGTAATTAGGGCCCCTCCAGTCCTCCTCCTTCCTCCCTCCTCTTCTCCTCCTCCTTTTTTCTCCTTCTTTCTTCTTCATCTTCTTCATTTCTGATTGAACTAGAAAAAAAAAAAAAAAAACTCATTTGAATTAAATTCGAGACCTCGAATTCGAGACCTCGAATTCAAGACCTCTATCACGACTGATTTTTTTATATTTATACAAGTGAAATTCTCCCTCCTCTCACTTGCTTTTAATAACATATTTTCCCTATCTGCCCCTAAAAATATGTCGGACAAAAGAGATTGGGCAGCAGTGGCGGCTGCTAGTGTGCGATCAGTTTGTGGGCCTCCTTACGACTGTTATTAAATAGAAAAATGAAAAAATCTCTCACACCATATAAAGGTTTAATATAAAATTTAATAAATTATTTAAAATCTCTCACCCATAGTAGAGGGGTGTTTAGGAAGTTAATTTAAGTTTTTTAGATTTTTTATTTTTTTATTAAAAGACAAATTAATTACACAAAATTAAAAAAAAAAAAAAAAAATCACATCAAATAAAATCATTTCAGGTGCTTTCACAAACAGCACATTCAATCACACAAAAATTCAATTATCTTCCAAACACAAAAAAAAAATTCTTTAATAATATCCTATAACTAAAAAAACTTAAAAAAACTCACTTCCCAAACACCCACATAATCCTATTAAATATATTCTGTATCTGATAGAAATTTCAAAATTTAAGAATTTTCAAAACACGAGTGTAAGACAAATGAAGTGATTGAAACAAGGAATATTGATGAATTTTGAGAATAGAAAATCTTGGGATAAATTATAAATACATCTTTTGAGATATGATTAAAATAAAAATTATTTTTTGTGATTTTTAAAATTATATTTCACTCTCTGAAGTTTCTCATTTCATAACAAATCATCTCTTTTATTAATAAATCATCAAGGCAATTAACAATTTTTAATGATATTAAAAATATGTCTCAATTAATAATTTAAGTAATTTTATTATTGTATAAGAGAACAATTATAAATTTTATTTTTTTAGTTAATTCTGTTAAATAAAAAAATTTAATAAGGGAATATTTGTAATTTTTTAAACCACATGAGACAATATGTATTTTAAGCAAATCTTAGGGGTGTATTTGTAATTTACCCAAAATCTTATTGTAAAAAATAACGGTGATACTATATGTATTAATTAATGTATACACTAGCATATCAACTAGTGTTATACTATTATTACTGACCCCACTTATTATACAAATTACAAATATTAAAAACTTTTAAAATTATATATAATCTATTAGTATGTTAATTTATACATTAATTAGTATATATAGCATTATTAAAAAAAAGAATATTATTATTTTTTTATTTTTGCAGTAAGGAGTGTGCACCATCAAGTTTACATAGGATTATGTGTAAAGTGATTATAATAAGGAAAATGATTGGGGCTCTAAAAATTGTGGCTCAAATGCCCCTAATTGTCAGTTTTGGTAACTTTGTTTTTTTTTTTTTTTTACCTGATAGGGAAATTTGAGCCATTAGGGGCACCCAAATTCGGGCCCCCTAGCATTGCCGTTATAATAATTAAAAAGTTAAAAAATTATTACAAATTATCAATTATTATCTCTATTTTTTTAAATATTTTTTTATAAAAATTAATTGAAGTGGTCAAATTTAAAAAAAAAAAAAAAAAAAAAACTTACTGAAGAAAGGGACAAGCTAATTATTTGCGACCATGTGTGTTAGTGGTTGAAATGTAGGCATGACGGATTACACTCAATTAGATTGGGACTTGAATCCATAGAAATTGATGCTCAAGTTGATGCAAAAGATATTTCAGCAACTGAAAATGGAAAGTTTACAAGAATATTAGTACCTCACCAATTTGGTATAGTTTTAAAAATTATTTTATATTATTTTTTGTTTATATATATTTTATTTTTAATAAACTTTTTTTTAGATAAACACTAATAAATTTTAAATAGTGATCTTATGAACCATTTAATTTTTTTTTTTTCTTTTTCTTATGGAATCAAAGGTTTGAGTCTAGTATGAATTACATAAAGGACCAGGTATAAACGCGCGTGTGTTGTATATTAAAGGACAAATATGAGTTTTCTTATAATATTAAAATTAATAAACGTAACACTTCAAAAAAAAAATTACTTAGGCCAAGTTTGGGAAGACTAAATAAGTGCACTTTTTGTCTTTTTGGACAAAAAAAGTGAGGTTGAAAATATAGATGTTTGGGTTAATTTTTGACTTTTTATAGAAAAATGTATAAAAAAATTGTGAAAATTGGTTTTTAGAGGAAAATTTGAATCGGGAGTTGTGCAGCCGTAATTGTTGACTTTTGGTGAATAGTGTTAACTTTTTAACTTTTTGAGCAACTTTTTGACTTTTTGGATTATTTGGGAATACCCAAACTTGGCCTTAGTGTACTTTTTCCAAACTTAACACTCCAAATGGTGGTGTTTGGGAAGTCTTGAATTTGGGTTTTTTTTTTATTTTTTTCACAAAAAGACAAATTTTTTGCAAAATCAAAAAAAAAAAAACACATCCAAACAAAATATTACATCCAACCCCGTAAGCATTTCATTTTTTCTCTCACAAACATCACATCTAACCACAAAAAAACCTATCTTCCCAAACACAAAAAAAAATTTCTCCAATAATATCCTATAACTAAAAAAACCTACATAAAAACTCACTTCCCAAACACCCACAATGTAATACTCTGAAAACGTAATACTCCGACATAACGCACTAAAAAACTTCTTAGTGTACTTTTCTTAAACATAACAACGTAATATTCCATAAAAACTCTCTAGTGTATTTTTTCAATTGTAACACTTCAATGTAACACACTAAACGTAATAACGTAGCATTCTAAAAAAATTTCTTAATGTACTTTTCCTAAACATAACGCTCCAATCAATATAATACACAAAAACTTCTTAGCATATTTTTTTCAAACGGAACAATGTAACATTCCAAAAATATTCCTTAGCGTATTTTTTTTTCCAAATATAACAATCTAATATAACACTCCAATGTAACACCAGAAAAACACACTACCATATATGTAAATTTTCACACTCAACAACTAATACTTTAGCTACCAATCTTCCAAAAAAAATATTTCACACCTCACCTTCCATTCTCATCCCAAAAATGAATCATAAAATTGAAAAAATGAATCACAAAATGGGCATTTACTGAAACTCAAATGGCACCAAATTAAGGCCAAGTTTGGGTACTCCCAAATAATCCAAAAAGTCAAAAAGTTACTCAAAAAGTTAAAAAGTTAACACTATTCACCAAAAGTCAACAATTACGGCTGCACAACTCCCAATTTAAATTTTCCTCTAAAAACCAATTTTCACAATTTTTTATTACACATTTTTCCATAAAAAGTTAAAAAGTTAACCCAAACATCCATATTTTCAACCTCAATATTTTTGTTCAAAAAGACAAAAAGTGCACTTATTTAGTCTTCCCAAACAAGGCCTAAATAAATATAACTTTCCAAAACAAAAACGACTAATTAACTCATAAGAAAACTCTTAAAATTAAATGGATCAACATTTCTCTATATGAGATTTATGGATAAATTTTCTAATTTTTTTCGTACTTTAGTATTATTTATTTATTTATTTATTTAAAGATGTACTTTATCTAATGCATCTGTGTAAAACATTTGTGAACAAAATCTTTTTAAAAAAATTACTAAAGGCAAGAACAACCGAAAAATACCCACCACATTTTTTTTGTTTTTTCATTAATATTGTACTTTTAAGTGCGTCTAATTTTTTTAAAAAATATTATAATATAAAAAAATAATTAAAAACTCAAAAAAATAAATAAATAAATAAATTGAAAACTATTTTTAAAAAACTAAACCAAACAACTATATGTTAAAATGGGATTGTCGGTAGCTCATGAACAAGCTTGCTCAACACTTCGTTTTTTTGTTTTTGTTTTGAACGGTTGCTGTAACAACACTTGACCATACATTCTCCGAGGGATTGATATCCTGCTTGGTTTTCATTCTATTTCTTACTATAAAAAAAATTTGTGTAATGAATAAATATTTTAGTGCAGGTAAAGAAGAAAATAATAATAATAATAATAATATAAAAAAGTCCCTCCTATGTTCTAGTTTGATGATGATGCCAACTAAAATAGGATTGAAATCCTTTGCTTAAAATCTCAAGGTTTTAACAGTAGGGTGAAATATAACAACATTAAAAATAATAAAAAAAACAATTAAAAAAAAAGGGGAAAATTGCCCATACAAATAATAACATAAAGGAGGAAGATGATATTTAGGATCAAAACAACATCGTTCCACTCCTGAGTGATTTAGAAATTGGTTAAAAGTTGATTTTTTTATTTTTTAAAACTTTTTTATCCTTTTGTGTATAAAAAATGTGAAAAGTTATGTAACTTAAAATGAGTTAAAAGTTAAAACTTTTAGTTAGTTTTCTAAATTGTCCCTTAAAAATTCGCTAGTGATGGCTTAATTTCGACCCATCGATAAAGAATTCTATAGCTTGTTGTGTTATTGTTAAAATCTTAACAAGTTATTAAGAAAGAAGAATTTAGATTTAGGTTGATTGAAGAATTTGCTAAGAGAAACGAAAAGTGAAAGGAAAATAAAAAGTATTGATAGGATTTAAATTATAAATTATATTTAGTTGAGTTGAAAATTAGAGAAGGAAAAGAATTAAGTGAACCTAAAAAACAAAAGTGATTTGGTTTGGGATGTTCTAAAAAAATATACTTTTTGACTTATTGGCTTATATGGGTTGGGTTTGAGTTGGGTTTGATGTGATGTGTTAGAGAGGTGATGTGATTTAAATAAGATGATATAGGATAGTACTTTTTGACTTTTTGTATTATTTAGTAGATGTCAAACTTAAAATTTTTCGCTTATTTTTTTCTTATATTTTTTATGATAACCAAATAAAAAATAAGATTATATTTCTTTTTTTATTTCTATTTCTTACCCTCTATCTTTCAACCAAACCCAGCCGTATGGGATCATCGGTCCTATTTAGGCCAAGTTTGGCACGTGACCAAAAAGTTAAAAGGTCAAAAAGTACGGCTGCATAATTTTTAATCATAATTTTTCCCTATATACTAATTTATACAATTTTTTAATATACATTTTTTTATAAAAATTCAAAAAATTAACCTAAATAATCATATTTTTTTTCTCAATTTTGTAGTCTAAAAATTCAAAAAGTGCACTTATTTAATACATTCCAAACAACCCCTTAGTTGTCCCATCTCCGAGAAATTTTTGGGTGCACAGGCAGAGGTGGTACCCTAACCCTTAACCAATGAGAGATGGACAGTAAATTGCCGTATCAACAAACAACAATTAACTCTTAAAAAAAAAAAAAAAAAAAAAATTGTTTGAGGGCCACAAAATCAGTGGTTCAAATGGTTCGAAACTGCCAAAACGACGTCATTTTGGCTTGTTTTGCACCCAAAATGACGTCGTTTTGACAATTTCGAGCCATTCGAGCCACCAACCATTGCTGAAAAAAAAAAGGGAGAGTTTATGGACCGTTTTATTTTAATAAAAAAGTTAAAAAAAATGATCATAAATTATAATATGATATCATTAATTTTATTTTTTTATGAAAAATTTAAAAAATATTAAAATAATACATGTCCGTACGAGACCTTAATCTCTCTCTCCTCTCCTCTCCCCTGTTCATTTTCCCAATAAATTCAATTCTTGTTCATTACTTCAAGAAACCCAAAACTTTCTCCTTTTGTCCTTATCCAAATTGGCAGGAAGTTTATTCCTTAAAGTAATGATATATGCATTAACAATAATGTTTTGTGTCCCTAAAAAAAGTGCCCCTAATATCCCTAATTTCCTTTTTTAACAACTGTTTTTTTTTCTGTTTTTCTGTTTTCTTTTTTTTTTTTTTTTTTTACCTGAAATGGCAATTCGGGGGATTCGGTGCCCCCGAATTCGAGCTCCCAACTTGGACCCATGCATTAATTAATATATTAATTAATGTATCAATTGATAATATAATATAATTTAAGATATTTTTAATATTTATAATTTATATAATGAGTATAGTCAATAATAATATCATAATTAGTATTAGTACATTAATTAATACACTAATTGATACATGTAACATCATTCTATTCATTAAGGCTATTTTGAAAAGATAGTTAAAAGTCATTTTTTAGTTTTTAATCCATTTTAAGTTGTATTATTTTTCACATTTTTTACACATTTATTTAAAAAAATAAAAAAATTCAAAAAGTTGACTTTTAACCATACTCCTAAAACAATCCTAAGTTGAAGTAGACCTTGCTTGAGTAGTTTATTGAGCATGTTTGGTTAGATATTAGGGCTAGACATAGGATTATCCGAACCGCCTAACCTGTCCAACCTGAACCGATCTGTATACAAATGGGTGGTTTCGCAGACACAATGCGGGCGGATGCAGTTTGGAATATGGCATGATTGCGGATTGCGGGTTTAACCTACGCTCGCAATAACCTGCCCGTACTTAGATTTAAAAAAAAAAAAAACTGAACCGTTGTTATTTTATTATTACATTTTGGATGAATGTAAAAGTTAATGAAGAATTACTTTAAGTAGGTTTAGAATTTTGAATTATTTTACTTTAATTGTATTGTTGGATAATAGATAGTGAATGAGATTGATGATTTAGTTTAGGACTTTGAAAGATATGTTTGTGTTAGTTTATGATTTGATTTAAAAGTTTAAGATTTTGAATGATTTGTTTATATTTGGAATTTATTGTGTTTTTAATTTTATAAGTTTTAATGCATTAATTATTAATGTTGAAGCATTAGAAAATGGGAGGAAAATGATCCAAAATAAATATTTACAAAATGGAAAAAAAAAAAAAAAAAAGGCTCTAAAATAAATTTTTAAAGAAAAAAGTTGTATCCGCAAATCACTCGCACATCCGTGAATCTTATCCTCACAAACCGCAACCCGTACTACAGGTGATTACGGGTTGAATTTTTCCCACACCGCATACATATAGGCGAGTCCAAACCAATCCACAAACCGTCCAAAACTGAACTGCGACCACCCCTATTAGATATAGAATGGGTTGGAGTGAAATATGTCTATTTTAGTTTTGTATTTTCTTTTTTTGTTTGATATATTTTATCAGTAATGATAGAGACCCCCACAAAATACAACCCCCACAACCTCCAAAATGATTTGAATCATTCATGTCACTGTCAGACACAACTCCCCAAAAAAATTTAAACACATCAATGACCAATACATCAGTGGGGGTCATGGGAATCCTCTTTTGTGGGGGTCTCAAATATTTTTCATATTTTATTTAAGTGAGAATAGTCATTCCATTAGAATGGTCATCTAACAAAATGTGAGAATGCCTATTCATTATTTCAACCTAAGAAATAATCATTCCACTCCATCATGGAATTACCCTATAATTTTATTATTATTTTTTTGCTGGCACTTAAAAAAAATATTATTTAACTACTATCACTATTCTATTCTCGTACCACTGTATTGTCTTTGCCACCGCCACTCTATTGCGACCAGAACCACCACTACCACCACCACTATGGTCGTTGTCACAACCACCACACCTCCATACTACTGATGTCGCCACTATTACCACTTTCACTACTGTTGACCGCCACAACTACTGCCGCCACCACTGCCGCTGCTACCGTCGTAGCCACACTAACTTACCACCACCATTAAGGCCACAACAAACTACTACCACCATCCTACTATCATTGCTTTCACCACTACTAATGCCACCACCGTCGTCGCCATCGCCACTGCCACCGCCACTGTCACCGCCACCACTACTATGATTCACACCATCACTTTCATAACTATTAATATTATCATGATTTATATAAAATTTTAATTTATTTGTTACTAACTTGTTAAAAAAATAAATAAATAATAAAAATTTATTCTATGAGTTTAATAAGTATAATCAAACATGAACATGAGAATTAGCTTTTGATTCCTATGTCATTCCAAGTTAACAACCAAACAATGAAATGGAAATGAACGTTTTTGGGATGTCCTAAAAAAGTGCACTTTTTGACTTATTAGTGGGTTTGGGTTGGGTTTGGGTTGGGTTTGATGTGATGTGTTAGAGAGGTGATGTGATTTAAATAAGATGATGTGACTTAAATAAGATAGTGACTTTTTGACTTTTTAACATATTTAGTACATGCCAAACTAGCCACTTCAGGTTATAAGTCGTACTAAATATGCTATAAGTCGTCATTTGGGATTTGTTTATTTATTAAATTTTATGAAAAATATAAAATAAAAATGAAAATAAAATAATGATATGATAATTTATAATAAATAAGCTACTTATTTAACAACTTTCCCAACTCAACCTAAGGAGTAGGAGAGGCAAAGCCACTAGGCCATATAGAGATTCTATTTTTTTTTTTTTTTTTGGACAAAAATTTACAATTAATAAATTTTACTTGACATTTATTAAATTATAAAATTGAATTACGTTTCAAATTTTAATTATTATTATAGTCTACTTCAGTCAATCAAAAAATTTATTTATTAGTTTTTGTAACATTTTTATTTTTTCTGATAAAAAATAGATAGTACTAATTAAACATAAACGTTTTTATGTCTTGGGTATTGTGAGTGTTGATTTTTGACCACACAATCAAAAGGGGAACTCAACTGAACAGTACCGACAGAATAGAATGAGCCAACCACCTGCCAACAAGAAGATGAGAATACCGCGGTGGTTCATCCACCTGAGGGCACTTCGATGATCAAGTCAGTAAATTTTATCTTTCACAGATAGCAAATAGTACTTAAACTCACCAAAAAGAACTTATCTCAGATCCATGAGGGCATTTTGCTTTTATAACCAGTAGTGACCGGATCCCCTAGAAGCCTCATGTTCTTGGACTCAGGTTCAATGTTCATCCTGAACTCTCAGCTAAATAAGGATAAAACTCGTCATGAACCTTATCATTATCCAGACTGAGACTCTCTCATGTTCTAAGATTCTTATCCCTTATCCGGATACCTCGAGATTCTGGTATTACCGTAGAACATCTCGACAATGTCATGATCACCTCGGCAATATGATTCATCTATGTAGCATCTTAGTCGACATCTTGGTCTCTCTTGGCGACATGGTGTTATTCGCAAAATACTTCTCACAGGTATATAATTCCCTTGGCATCTTTGAGTAACTGAAAAGAAATACATCCGATTGATGAAAACTAAGTGAGATCTTTTTCGCAATTAAAACTTTAATTTATTAATAAAATCGTATATTTGTTTTTCTCACGATAAATATGATCAACTCTCATTGTTCTAAGTTGTCCTAAGAGTACCTGCTATAATAAGAAGCAAGTTTACTCACAGATTGTAACTTGTTTGGGTGTCCGAATAATTCCCATTATTTAAATTTTTTTTTTTTTTGGTGATCATATTTGCACTTCACTCTTTGAGTTCAAATCATCCACAAGTAAAACTTTGACCCCGACAAGTGCAACCTCTGATTTATTAAAACAATTATTATGCCTAAACTCAATTATGGATTTAACTTTCAAGAGGATCAGTGGATGATGTATAGGAGGATTTTGTTAGAAAATTGTGCATTTATTTTTAATTCATTGGATCCTTCCTCATTCTTCATGTTTTATCAACTTTGAATGTTTGGAAAGTGATATATAACATGCAAATTGTACTTGGAAAAGTTAAATGTACGTAGTTGTATGTACTATCTACCATTTGCAAATCCAACTTCATTAATCCCAACCTCATTAATAACAACAATTGTATCTACTATCTGTCTACATGGGTGATTCATAATCATTTGTCATGTTTTTCTGGCTATAATCGTGTTGTGGTAATTTAACAATTTAAATTGAGTAATGCTGCTTATTATGAAAAGTTTTATAAAACTAATTCAAGAGTGTTTACCTATCATATAATAAAACACTATAGTCTACTTCAGTTAATCAGAATTTTTTTAAAGATTTATTAGTTTTTGTAACATTTTTATTTTTTTCTAATAAAAAAATAGCTAGTATTAATTAAGAGTTTTTTTGATAAATCCACTTTCTAAGAGTTTTATTTCATCCAACCCATATTCTTTTTGACTATTCCATTAGATCCTATTTGAAATAAGAAGATCAAAATACCATTTTCATCTACTTATGTTCTATTTAGTTCACATTATTTTCTTATGTTTCAATAAGTCTTATGGGTAACATAATTACCAAAATACCCCTAATGTGAATGTTCACACCGTCAATGTGAATGTTCATATCGTCAATGGTGTAGAGGCCCGACCATGTCGATCCTCGTGGGTGCCCGGAAAAATTCGAGTCGGGCCGGGGCGGACCCGGCCCATTGACAATGTGAATATTCACATTAACATGTTAACATTCACATTAATAGGAGTGTAAAATTAGCCAGCATCCCGTGGCGGCGCGAAACCCGTCCGCGGCCCGGGGTGGGCCCGGTCCGGCCTGTTGACAATGTGAATATTCATATTGACATGGCCCGCGGCCCGAGGCGGGCCCGGCCCGGCCCGTTGACAATGTGAATATTCACATTGACATGTTAACATTCACATTGATAGGAGTGTAAAATTAGCCCGTGTCTCGTGGCTGCCCGAAACCCGCCCACGGCCCGTGGGCGGCCCGGGGCGGGCCCGGCCCGGCGTGTTGACAATGTAAATATTCACATTGACATGTTAACATTCACATTGATAAGAGTATAAAATTGGCCAGCGGCCCAGGGCGGGCCCGACCGGCCCGTTAACAATGTGAATATTCACATTGACATGTTAACATTCACATTGATAGGAGTGTAAAATTAGCCTGTGCCTCGTGGCTACTCGAAACCCGCCCATGGCCCGTGGGCAACTCGGGGCGGGCCTGGCCATTTTTTTTAATTCTTTTTAATTTTTTCTACCAAAATTTTATTATTTTCTACAAAAAAAGACACTAGGCCTCGGTGCGGGTTAGGCCTCAGACCGAGCCTTGAATGGGCCTTAATCGGGTCGATGGGCCGGGCCGGGCTTCAAAGTGATGGCCCAGGCCCTAGCCTAGGGTCTCAGACTAAGCTCGAGCCTGGGCCCAAACGAGCCTTTCCCAGGCCGGGTCGGGTCGGCCCACGGGCCAAAAAATTAGGCCCAGGCCCTAGCCCTGGCACAAGGGTATTCGGGCTTTGGACAGACCGATGGATCGAGCCTCAGGTTAGGCCGATGGGCCTGGGCGTAGCCTCGAGCTTAGGTCGGGCTTGGACGGGCCTGGCCATTTTTTTTTAATTCTTTTTAATTTTTTCTACCAAAATTTTATTATTTTTCACAAAAAAATACATTGCGCCTCGGGCGGGCTGGGCCTCAAACCGAGCCTTGAATGGGCCTTAAGCGGGCCGATGGGCCGGACTGGGCTTCAAAGTGATGACCTAGGCCCTAACCTAGGGTCTCAGACATGCTCGGGCCCGGACCCGGACCCAAACGAGCCTGCCCCGGGTTGTAGGCGGGCTCGGGCAGCCCACGGGCCGCGGCCCAATTCTACATTCCTATCAATGTGCATTTTAACATGTCAATGTGAATATTCACATTGTCAACGGGCCGGGTCGGGCCTACCCCGGGCCGTGGGCAAGCTTCGGGCAGCGGGTAAATATTTACACTTATCCTATGAAAACTCATATTTAATTATTCTTAAAAATAATAATAATAATAATAATTAATTATTTGAAAAATATATTAGTGTAAAAGTTAGTTTTAAATTGACCCAATTCTATCACAAAAGACCAAAAAAAAAAAAAAATTACAAACCATGGGCAAACAACCCATAGCTCCTATCAAACCCACCATCTTTATAAAATTTAGGGAAAGGGAAAGCTTATAAAATTTAGGGAAAAGTTTACTCTTAGAAATTGAAGAAAGGGAATGGAATTTTTTGAAAAAAAAAAATAATAATAATAATAATAAAAAAAAATGTATGAGAGAGTGGGAGAGAGAGAGCTAACCTCGGAGGGAGTCTTTAAATTGCATCTAGTTGAGTTCATATTTTTGGCATAGAGAGTTCATGTTTCTAGACTAAGCATAAACCATTACATCCAAATAGAAGGAATTCTTGTGGAAGAAGAGGAGGAGATTGAGGTTGCATATTTTCCTACCATTTCATTTCCATTTCAACCCTACCACTAGGTAAGAAAACCCTCTCAACCCTCTCATTTCTTTTATTAGTAAAATTTTCAGATTACTTCCTTGTGATTAAAATGATTACTCATAAATAGAAATTTTATATGTATAGGAATTTTGGTGTTGAGAATAATCTGTTTTGAATCTGCCAGCATGTTTACCCGAATTTTTAGATAATTTTATATTCAAAATTTCAAGATGATTTCTTCTACAAAGTTTGATATGATGTCTAGTTTATCCAGAAATTTTTGGAAATAATTTTTGATCTTTCTACGAATTTATACAAATTTTTTTACTAAATCTGAAACTGTGTTGAGAATAATCCTTTCGAATCTGCCAGCCTGTTACCCGAATTTTTAGATAATTTTATACTCAAAGTTTCAAGATGATTTCTTCTACAAAGTTGTTGATAATGATGTCTAGTTTATCCATAAATTTTTGGAAACAATTTTTGAGCTTTCTACAAATTTATACAAATATTTTTACTAAATCTGAAACTGTGTTGAGAATAATCTGTTTTGAATCTGCCAACATGTTTGCCTGAATTTGTAGACAATTTTATACTCAAAATTTGAAGATGATTTCTTCTACAAAGTTGTTGATAATGATGTCTAGTTCATCCACAAAATTTTCAACAATTATTGAGTTTTATACGAAGTTATATAGATTTTTAACCAAATCTGGAGCTATAGACAGATTTTATTATGTGTTTGAAAAATCATTAAAAATTTATATTAAATCAAATCTGATAATTCCTAAGCAAAAAAAATGAAATTTGAGAAGTCTAGTTTCATAAGAAATTTTTATATTATGGAATTGATTTATAAATTTAAGTGTGGAAATTAACTTAAGAAAATGTGATAAATCTGTGTCATAAATACTCTTGGAATTTTTAAGAATTGTTTATAATTTATTTTTGGAAAATGCTTTCTGAAAAATGACCATAACATGATTATTGAGTATTCTGTAGATTTATGTAAATTTTAGAGTTGTATAAGTTATTTATTTATAATTTTTATTACCTAAGGTATAACCTGAAAATTTCCAGACAGATTTAAGATCATCACTTCAATTATTTATTTGGATAAAAATCAGTTATTGTGTTGGTCTAATTCATCAAATATTGTAAATTAGTAATCCATGTATGGATGTGTTGTGGTTTATTTAATATTGTGCTAGTCTAATTTTATGGATTAAAAGTCCATGCATGTGTGTAATTATGATTTATTTCCTTTCCTTTTTCGGTATCTAAATTATTACTTCATACCATAATTTAAATAAATTGTTTATTTAAATGTTGTACAATTGTTTATTATTGTGTGACATGTGTAATATTTTATGTTGGGAATTTTTATGAGTTGGTAAACCATTATTTGTGATTAAAAATTGGAATTATTGGTGATTGATATCAAAATTAACTGAAATGATTAACGGCATACACAAAGTTAACAATTGGCGGTTCAGGGTGAGTATTGGTTTTAAAGAGTGTATGAAATTAAGGGTTGACGGTCGATACCGGTTGTTCAGGGTGAGCCCTGGTTTTGAGAATTCTCATGTAAATTGTGTTGCGAAACTCTAAGATGGCACGGGACTTATTTGAACCCTTTTCGGTATTCGGTTTTGGAATAAGGGTGGATGTGCAGGTGGCACACAGGGAGGTTACGTACCCTGGCAGACCGTTTCCTTGGGGCAGACCACGGATGCCACTGCTTGGGTATATAACTCCGGACGTGGGCATCCCTGGTAGTTACGGTTGGTAACACTTAAATATTTGACCAAGGGAGGGTTTCAAATTAACCGTTGCCATGCTTAGTGGTTGGTAAGTTAAATCTCTTTGGTGAGATTTCGAGTGTCACCTAATTTATTAAAATTATTGAAATTATTTTAATGGTTGTAATTTATGTTTACACTTATATTGTTATCTCATGTGTATAATTTCATTATTTTTTCTTTTAAAAAGAATGGTAGGTTGGTTATGTTTTCTTACTGTGTTGCAAAACTCATGGCATATATTCTTGTTGCCCTGGCGTTTTATGCCAGGTTTTGGCGAGGAAATAATTGAAGCTGAAATGGAGTTGACGCTAACGTAGAGTCTTGGCTGACTTGAAATCATGACTAAAGTTGAATAGCTTTATTATCCTATATATTAGATATTAAGGACCTTATAATTTCATTGATGTTGTATTTGGATAATTTTAAGTTTTTATTTAATATTATTTGAACGTTTGGTTATGTACGAGAGTTGGAATGCCCTATTAAGATGTCAACTTTTTAGTTGATTAAGTTATTTTGTTCATCTAATTTCCCCTGATGTTCCAAAAAAAAAAAAATTTTGGAGCGTCACAAAATGGTATCAGAGCTCTAGGTTAGAATACCTAGGGACGGTGGGAAGGGGTTTAACCTCAATTGAGAAGTAGTGTCATATGTTAGAAGGAACAGAATTGTGTAACTCATAGCTTTTGAGAGCTTTATGCTAATCATAGTAACTATTCTTGTTTGATCCTAACTAGGTTGACGCCAAATTTGTCGGATGTAAAATCATCATTCCTCTATCCTCATTGAACCTTTCCAATTCGACAAAGTATTGCCTTAAGATGATCAATTGGTAATTTTTTTGAGTCATGTTTATTGTATCTTGTATGTTGTTCTCTTGAAAACCGATTGCACTCTTTTAATCCTTACAGGGTGAAGAATCTCAGGTGTTTGGTTTGAAATGTGTATGGCCAAACACAATTTCAATTCAAATATCTAGTTTGGTCACCAGCTCCATAATCTTAACCCTATTAAAAGTTCAAAACCATCATGTCATCCGACTGTACCGTCTGTTCGAATTCCATTTGAATTCTTATGCTAGTTATGGTATTGTCGTAGCCACGTCATACCCTTCTTCTCTACTATAACTGTGTGAACCTTGGGATTAGAGCTTGAACGATTAGAAACACCTATGAGTGTATCTTCATACCAGCCAGTGTATTTATACCAGTCAGGGTATTCATACCAGTCAGTGTATGTCAGTGTGTATTCATACTAGTTAGTGTATTTATACCAGTTAGGGTATTCATACCAGTCAGTGTATAGAAGTGTGTTTGGATTATTTTGGCTTCGTTTTTCTTACGTTGAGTCAGTTTTATTTTTATTCAGGTCAGTATAGATCAATGTCCAATTCAGAGTTCAAATTTCAATCAATCTCAAATTCGATCAAACAAAAGTATTTTCAAACTCAAAGTGATATGCCAGTCACACCATTGAGATACAAAACTGAAACTTTTTATACGGTCAGGGGAGGACATCCCCGATTACAGAGACTCTAAAAAAAAAAAAAAAAAAAAAAAAAGGGGGGGGGGGAAGCATCTTTTTCTTCTTTCTTCTCCGATGATGGCCACGCACCAGCTTCACTTACTCGGCTCTTCCGTTGCCGAGCTCTTTCACTTTTTGTCGTTCTTTTTGTCGTCAACCTTCGAAGGTCCTGCTCCAGTGTTTCCACCGAGAACCACCACAGTGTTTCCGCCGACAGGGTCGGCTCCCCGCCGGCCATCAAAGGCGAGGTATGAGGAAGCCCCAAATCTAGCCATGGAGGTGGTTTGCCTTTTTAGCTCCTTGATTTCAGCCTTCAATGCACAAATTTCTGCCCGCGCATCTCTGTACATGCACTGGAGAAGGGAGAGTTGGGCGTTGGCCTGGTGTACCTCACACGTCTTGTTTTGCAGACGGTGAGACAGATTAGTGACTGCTGCCACTGTCTCCATGCAGGACCTCAACGTGTAGTGGTTGGCCTCGATATCATTTTGAGTAGCCATCACTTGCTCAACTGATAGTGTGGGAAGACTAGGTTGAGTAAGAGCAGGGGCACTTGGCCCAGAGGAGCTTGATGGACCATTAAGATCCGGAAAAAGAGAGAGAGGGCGAGATGAAGCCATGTATAGGAAGAGAGAGGAAAGAAAGGAGTCACAGAGGAATGGCAGAAAATAGATGAGAAAAAGAAGAAGGAGGAGGAAGACGGAAAAGTGATGAAGAAGAAGATGGAAGAGTGATGAAAGTAGAAGAAGAGAGTGGTTAAGAAGAAGAGAAAAGAGTGATGAAGATACTGCTTCAGAAGAAGCTGAGAAGAAGAAGACAAAGAGTGAGAGAGCCGAGGCGAGCGTCGTTCGAGGCGACCTGCTTTTGTCGGCCAGTGACGCGAAAGCAGGCCGCGTGTCAGGCGTGGCTATTAAAAAAGAGAGAGACGCGGGAGAGTTATGTATGCATATATGTATATATATTGTATAGCTATGTAATATAGATATTTGTTTGAACATTTAGGTCACAGGTATGGTTTGGGTTCAGTGGTTCGGCTCAGTGGTTGAAAGAGCAAGAGACTAAGCCTGAGGACAAGGGTTCGAAACCTTGTATCCCCACATCCATGCATTTCGAGTTTTTCCTTTCTTTTCTTTTTTTGCGTGTTTGGGAGGAAGATCTTCTTAAGACTGCATTTCGAACGCGTTATGGCCGCTATGAACTCGTAGTGATGCCATTCAACCTAACCTATGCACCAGGCGTGTTCATGAGCTTAATGAACAAAATATTCACAACTTACTTAGATCAAATTGTGGTGGTTTTCATAAAAGATATTTTGGTGTATTTCAAGTCTGAATGAGACCATGAATAATATTACTTCAAACTTTGAGAGAAAACCAGCTGTATGCTAAGGCTAGTAAATGTGAGTTCTGGATGGAGGAAGGTTTTTGGATCACGTGGTGTCTGACAAGGAAATATTAGTAGACCCAACTAAAGTAGAAATAGTAACAGAATGGAAGCAACCTAAGAATTTTGGCTGAAAGAAGTAAAGTTCTTAGGTCATGTTGTATCTGAATCAGGGATATCAGTGGATCCTGCTAAAGTAGAGGCAGTAATGGAGTGGAAACAACCTAAGAATATGTTTGAGATTCGTAGTTTCTTGGGATTAGCAGGTTATTATAGGAGATTCATTCAGGATTTCTCCAAATTAGCCAAGCCAATGACACATTTGACTCAAAAGAGGGTAAAGTTTGAATGGAACGAGTCTTGTGAAAATTCATTCCAAGAATTTAAGAAAAGATTGACGAGTCCCCCTATTCTCATAGTGCCAGGACGTGACGTTGGGTACAACGTGTATTGTGATGCTTCCAAAGAAGGTCTGGGGTGCGTATTGATGCAGAATGGCAAGGTGGTGGCATATGGATCAAAGCAATTAAAGAACCATGAGAAGAATTATCCCACCCATGACTTAGAGTTAGCAACTATAGTTCACGCACTCAAAATTTGAAGACACTATTTGTATGATGAAAAGTTTGAGATATTCACTGATCACAAAAGCTTGAAGTACCTGTTCACCTAAAGGGATCTGAACATGCGTCAGGGACGTTAGATGGAGTATCTCGAGGATTACCAATTTACCCTTTTCTATCATCTCGGCAAGGCTAACGTGTAGCAGATGCGCTAAGTCGCAAGAATAGAGAAATTGTTACTAGTTTAGCACTTAGAGAATGGAATATGGTTGGAACACTCAATGAATTTGGGGTGCAAATGGGGGTTCAAGAAGAAAAGGCTTACCTTGGTAATCAAATTGTTACGCCTAAAATTTTGAGCGAGATGTTGGAATCACAAAAGTACGATCAGGAGGTAGCATTCATCAAGGCACAAAATTTTTCACATCTCAATGTTATGGAAATATGAGCCACACCCCTCTCGTGTTATCAACTGGAGAGAGATTGATCTCAATGAAGATGTAGGTTTTGAGGGAAGACCTATAAAGATTATGGATCAAAAAAATAAAATAAAATAAAATTGCGAGGCAAAGCTATTTACTTGGTGCGAGTGTTGTGGCAGCATCGTGGGACGAAAGAGTCAATGTGTGAGCGAGGAGATATGATACGTGCCAATCACCCTCATCTTTTCGAGTCTAAAGGTACGAATTAATTTCGAGGACGAAATTTTTTTTTAGGAGGGTAGATTGTGAAAACCCATATTTAATTATTCTTAAAAATAATAATAATAATAATAATTAATTATTTGAAAAATATATTAGTGTAAAAGTTAGTTTTAAATTGACCAAATTCTATCACTAACAAAGACCAAAAAAAAAAATTACAAACCATGGGCAAACAAACCATAGCTCCTATCAAACCCACCATCTTTATAAAATTTAGGGAAAGAGAAAGCTTATAAAATTTAGGGAAAGTTTATAAAATTTAGGGAAAAGTTTACTCTTAGAAATTGAAGAAAGGGAATGGAATTTTTTGAAAAAAAAAATAATAATAATAATAAAAAAAAAATGTATGAGAGAGTGGGAGAGAGAGAGCTAACCTCGGAGGGAGTCTTTAAATTGCATCTAGTTGAGTTCATATTTTTGGCATAGAGAGTTCATGTTTCTAGACTAAGCATAAACCATTACATCCAAATAGAATGAATTCTTGTGGAAGAAGAGGAGGAGATTGAGGTTGCATATTTTCCTACCATTTCATTATTCCATTTCAACCCTACCACTAGGTAAGAAAACCCTCTCAACCCTCTCATTTCTTTTTATTAGTAAAATTTTCAGATTACTTCCTTGTGATTAAAATGATTACTCATAAATAGAAATTTTATATGTATAGGAATTTTGGTGTTGAGAATAATCTGTTTTGAATCTGCCAGCATGTTTACCCGAATTTTTAGATAATATATTTAAAATTTCAAGATGATTTCTTCTACAAAGTTGTTGATAATGATGTCTAGTTTATCCAATTTTTGGAAATAATTTTTGATCTTTCTACGAATTTATACAAATTCTTTTTACTAAATCTGAAACTGTGTTGAGAATAATCCTTTCGAATCTGCCAGCCTGTTACCCAAATTTTTAGATAATTTTATACTCAAAATTTCAAGATGATTTCTTCTACAAAGTTGTTGATAATGATGTCTAGTTTATCCATAAATTTTTGGAAACAATTTTTGAGCTTTCTACAAATTTATACAAATATTTTTACTAAATCTGAAACTGTGTTGAGAATAATCTGTTTTGAATCTGCCAACATGTTTGCCTGAATTTGTAGACAATTTTATACTCAAAATTTGAAGATGATTTCTTCTACAAAGTTGTTGATAATGATGTCTAGTTCATCCACAAAATTTTTCAACAATTATTGAGTTTTATACGAAGTTATACAGATTTTTAACCAAATCTGGAGCTATAGACAGATTTTATTATGTGTTTGAAAAATCATTAAAAAAATTTATATTAAATCAAATCTGATAATTCCTAAGCAAAAAAAAATGAAATTTGAGAAGTCTAGTTTCATAAGAAATTTTTATATTATGGAATTGATTTATAAATTTAAGTGTGGAAATTAACTTAAGAAAATGTGATAAATCTGTGTCATAAATACTCTTGGAATTTTTAAGAATTGTTTATAATTTATTTTTGGAAAATGCTTTCTGAAAAATGACCATAACATGATTATTGAGTATTCTGTAGATTTATGTAAATTTTAGAGTTGTATAAGTTATTTATTTATAATTTTTATTACCTAAGGTATAACCTGAAAATTTCCAGACAGATTTAAGATCATCACTTCAATTATTTATTTGGATAAAAATCAGTTATTGTGTTGGTCTAATTCATCAAATATTGTAAATTAGTAATCCATGTATGGATGTGTTGTGGTTTATTTAATATTGTGCTAGTCTAATTTTATGGATTAAAAGTCCATGCATGTGTGTAATTATGATTTATTTCCTTTCCTTTTTTCGGTATCTAAATTATTACTTCATACCATAATTTAAATAAATTGTTTATTTAAATGTTGTACAATTGTTTATTATTGTGTGACATGTGTAATATTTTATGTTGGGAATTTTTATGAGTTGGTAAACCATTATTTGTGATTAAAAATTGGAATTATTGGTGATTGATATCAAAATTAACTGAAATGATTAACGGCATACACAAAGTTAACAATTGGCGGTTCAGGGTGAGTATTGGTTTTAAAGAGTGTATGAAATTAAGGGTTGACGGTCGATACCGGTTGTTCAGGGTGAGCCCTGGTTTTGAGAATTCTCATGTAAATTGTGTTGCGAAACTCTAAGATGGCACGGGACTTATTTGAACCCTTTTCGGTATTCGGTTTTAGAATAAGGGTGGATGTGCAGGTGGCACACAGGGAGGTTACGTACCCTTGGCAGACCGTTTCCTTGGGGCAGACCACGGATGCCACTGCTTGGGTATATAACTCCGGACGTGGGCATCCCTGGTAGTTACGGTTGGTAACACTTAAATATTTGACCAAGGGAGGGTTTCAAATTAACCGTTGCCATGCTTAGTGGTTGGTAAGTTAAATCTCTTTGGTGAGATTTCGAGTATCACCTAATTTATTAAAATTATTGAAATTATTTTAATGGTTGTAATTTATGTTTACACTTATATTGTTATCTCATGTGTATAATTTCATTATTTTTTCTTTTAAAAAGAATGGTAGGTTGGTTATGTTTTCTTACTGTGTTGCAAAACTCATGGCATATATTCTTGTTGCCCTGGCGTTTTATGCCAGGTTTTGGCGAGGAAATAATTGAAGCTGAAATGGAGTTGACGCTAACGTAGAGTCTTGGCTGACTTGAAATCATGACTAAAGTTGAATAGCTTTATTATCCTATATATTAGATATTAAGGACCTTATAATTTCATTGATGTTGTATTTGGATAATTTTAAGTTTTTATTTAATATTATTTGAACGTTTGGTTATGTACGAGAGTTGGAATGCCCTATTAAGATGTCAACTTTTTAGTTGATTAAGTTATTTTGTTCATCTAATTTCCCCTGATGTTCCAAAAAAAAAAAAAATTTTGGAGCGTCACAACTCCTATCAATGTTAATGTTAACATGTCAATGTGAATATTCACATTGTCACGGATCGGGCCAAGCCCGTCTCGGGCTGCGGTCGGGCTTCGGGCCGCCCACGGGTTGCGGGCCAATTTTACACTCTTATCAATGTGAATGTGAACATGTCAATGTGAATATTCACATTGTCAACGAGTCGGGTCGGGCTCGCCCTGGGCCGCTGGCCAATTTTATACTCTTATTAATGTGAATGTTAACATGTCAATGTGAATATTCACATTGTCAACAGGCTGGGCCGGGCCCGCCCCGGGTCACCCACAGGCCGTGAGCGGGTTTCGGGCAGCCACGAGGCACGGGCTAATTTACACTCCTATCAATGTGAATGTTAACATGTCAATGTGAATATTCACATTGTTAACGGGTCGGGCCGAGCCCGCCCCGAGCCGCGGGCGGGCTTTTGGGCGCCCATGGGCCGCGGGCCAATTTTATACTCTTATCAATGTGAATGTTAACATATCAATGTGAATATTCACATTGTCAACGGGTTGGACCGGGCCCTCCCCGGGCCGCCCATGGGCCGCTGGCAGGTTTCGCGCCGCCATGGGACGTGGGCCAATTTTATACTCCTATTAATGTGAATGTTAACATGTCAATGTGAATATTCACATTGTCAACGGGCCGGGCCCGCCCCGGTTCGCGGGTGGGTTTCGGGCCGCCCATGGGCCAATTTTACATTCCTACCAATGTGAATTTTAAAATATGAATGTTCACATCATAAAATTGCTAACCGTTTAAAAAATATTTATAAGGGTATCAAAATTAAGTATAAGGACATAAGTGTCCAAGAAAATAGTGTAAATCAATAAAAAGGACTTTATGGAATAAAACTATACATACATGGGACTAAATAGGTTAAAAAAATTCCTTCATGGACTTCTTGGGTTAAAACACTTCTAAATAGAATTTATCAATAAAAATCCCATTAATTAAATATAAATGATTTTAAGGGTATATAATTCCCTTGGCATCTTTGAGTAACTAAAAAGAAATACATCTGATTGATGAAAACTAAGCGAGAGTTTTTTCGTGATTAGAACCTTAATTTACTAATAAAATCGTATATTTGTTTACCTCGTGATAAACATGTTCAACTTTACTTTTCTAAGTTGTCTTAAGATATGAAGCAAGTTTACTAAGAGATCGTAACTCGTTTGGGTGTCCGAATAATTTCCATCATTTTTTTTTTTTTGGTGATCATATCAAAACAAATTATTTGCACTTCACTCTTTGAGTTCAAATCATCCACAAGTAAAACTTTGACCTCCACATGATGCAAACTCTGATTTATTTAAAAAATTATTATGTGTAACAACCACCTCATTGTGTATTAAATTAATCACGTTTAATTATTTGACTTGTATTTAATTGTGTGACTATGTGATAGTATGTGCCATGTGTGATATGAGTCATATAATTTATTTTGTAATGTGTGTAAGAAATATGTATTTGAAGCAGATCATAAGGTTAGAATTAAATATTTAGATAGATGATTAGAGGCTAATCCACATAAGTATGGTTAATTTTAGTTTGATTTAAATTAGGTTTTGATGGATTAATGAATGCATGACTAGATTTAATTTAATTTGGTTTGGTGAGATTCATTGGCATTAACTTAAAATTAATCAAAGCTTAACTAGGATTAGAGACTTAATGAAATTCCTAATTCTAGTCATCCATCTAACAAAATGAAGAGATGTTAGAGAGAGAGAATGAGTGGATGTTGTTGAGAGATTCATTCTAGAGAGTAGAGGTGAGCAGTGGATAAATCGATCCGCTCAAACCGACCGAACCGAACAGATCTGCCGCATTTTGGACGGATGCGTGATGACGAGTAGACAATTGTGGATTGATTTTTTTCAATCCGCCAAATTTTGGATGGATGGCGGATTTGAGGTTTATTTGGCCGCAACTGAACCACTAAACCACATACAACCCTATTAATTTGTAAAACTTTGTATTTTCAATTTGTTTAGATATTTTGTTTGTGTTTTCAATTAAAAAAGTTTAAATATTCTGTTAAAAAAGAGTTTTTAACTTGAATGCATTTTTTGAATTAAAAAAATAAATGTATTATTTATCTATATTTTTTGGTTTTTAATCTAACTCTAAAAATAATAAATAAAAAAGCTAATATATGTTGGTTGATTTTTGTTTTCAAAAACAGATATAGATGTAACAATACAAAGATATACAATCTTTACTATTGTTCTGTTCATGGTTTTGGTGGTTTAAATTGTTTTTATATTTTAAGAACCACATATTATAATACTTTATGTGTGGCATATGATATGTGATTATAATATGTGAATGAGGCATGCAGTGATTGTAATATTCTAAAATTTCAAATTTTCTTTCTTTAAATGAGGCATGTAGTGATTGCAATATTTTTTAAATTATTGACTGTAATACTTTTTTTTTTTTTTTTTTGAGGAAGTGCACAAGTTGAATTATTGTTGAAAATTTATAAAATTTTAAACCGCCAAACCGATTCGCATCCATCCGCCAATCCGCTCAATCTACATCCGCCGGATTGGCGGATGGATGCAGATTGATTTTCTCCAATCCGCCAATCTGGTGGACAAATAGCGGATTGAAGGTTCCGTAGCCACAACTAACCCGCGCCTACCCCTACTAGAGAGAGAGATAAGAACAAGTGATCGAAGGTCAAGAAGGTTGTACGAGCAAGAAATAATCTTCTCGTATAATCCTGTTGATCAATTCTGCGCTCCTCCAAACATCGTTGCTTTACTCCTTGAAAATACAAACGTGAGCTAGCCGGCGGGTGTGTGCCGGATACCTCTCCGATGCCTAAGTCAGAAAAATAAACAAATAGACAAAAGCTCTGTGTATTCGAAAATCAAAGTTGTGTTACCTCTTCCATAGGTTATGCCATGAGCTTTTATAGGTTCCGCGTGGCACAATCCTAGTAGGACTCTTACTCCTCCATGTAGAGTCCTCATAGGAATCACACTCCTAAAAGATAATACTTATCCTTCAACACCCCCTTTACTGCATAAACCAAGTGAGATGGTTCTACCTCGATAGTGTGACAAAATGACCGAGCTATCATAGCCATGCTAAACTGGCAGAAAATGACCGAACTCTAACTAGCTCAGTTTTTCCCTTTATTACCTGTACCTCGGTTTCGCCTGTGAGACCGTGCTAACTATAGCAAGCTTGGACCGAGCTAACCAAGAGCAAGGTCCTGAGGAAGGCTCAAAATTTCTCGACTCAGAATGTCATGACCGAGCTAATTTGCCACTCTGACCGTGGTGACCGAGCTAAACTACAAGGCTCTTTTGCACCGAGCTAACTACAAGGCCCTTTACTCAACCCTTCTTACTGGGCCCACAGGACGGCCCATTACCCAGCTCGGCCTAATTTATTTATAAATTACCCTCACAATTGCTCCTTAATTCCTTGCGCAGCATGATTGGGATTACCTATTTCCAGCCGAGCTAAAACTTTTAGCCTTTCAACCGAGATAAAATGCCACCAGGCCACTGGTTGGTTCGGTCAAAAAATGTCTCTTCAGTCCCACTGTCATCTAAATCGCTTGCTATTCCATAGACATGTGGCAGGTCCCTACTGGTTGAGTACAACTGCCAACGCCGACTTCGTACCTCGCGAATTTTGAACAGTCCCGCCTTTTTCACTATCTTCACACAAAACAAAACCCTATTTTTCAAACCAACTTATCACTATTCATCTTCTTCTCTCTCTACTTTTTGAGCTTTCATTCTTCCTCATCACTGCGTCCGCAAAGCTCTTTCTTGCGACCTCGATCTTCATCCTCTTGACTTCAAACTGTAAATAACTCAATCCATTTCCTTTTGTTTTGTCTAGTTTCTGTAGTACGTAGCATAATACTCGTATGCTTTTCAAAACACATATACCTTTTTGCTTCCATTTTTCTGGGAAAGAACCACGTAATAGAACCACTGTATTTACGCGTAATCTGAAGAACGATGCGTTTAATCCAAAATCTTACTTCAACCGAACTAGGAAGTTGTTTGTATTAGGTGCGAACTTAGAAAAACTGAACAACCGAACTAGGGCTTCATGCAATACCTGTAGTTTCAAATAGGTCTAAGTACCTTCCGTTTCCCTTTAGCCGAGCTAGCGAACTGTATTAGGTTTCACGCATTACCGCACTGGAAAGCCTCAAACACTGGCCGAGCTATAACTTGGGGCCAAACCAGCTCCCTGAAAAAACCGAACTAAGAATGCTGCACCATAAGCTTCAACCGGGATACGAACTTCTCGTTCCACTTAGCCGAACTAAAGTCTTCTGCTCTTAACCGGGCTAAGAATGGATAGAATCCTACGCAGCAGAGCTAGGTCTCCATTTATTTTATCTTTGTTACTTCCAGCACGGTCCAACGATCTTTGCTTAACACTTTTCCTTTTCACTTTGCGGACTGACTTAGGTTGGCCAAGCACACCTTTGTACGCTCAACCGAGATACTGAAGGTCATCTCAACGCCGAGCTAAGTTATACGTAATTTAAGGCCATATGGGGAAGTATCGATTTTTAGTGAACTCTTCAGAAGCCATAGCCGAGTTCCGAAACGATTACCAAATTCCAGACAACGTCCATCTCTCACTAGTCGAACTAGACACCATTCCCTGGGGAAAACCGGGCTTCGTGCCTTTTAACGTTATTTCCATTGTAGAGGCCCGTCTCCGTTTTCCCGTTTAGCCTCTTCTTTGCGAATTCATCAGACAAACAAATCTATGCCCTACCCAACTTTCCACAAATTCATACCGAATAATAAACGGCATCACCGAGCTAAACCGCCGTCTTGGCCTTAACCTCGGTTTAGCCGAACTATTCCACCAATACTCTCTTGGCCAGAATGAAGATGGCTGGGTATATTACCTACGAATAAGACGCCGCCGAGAAAAGATAATAAAAAATACCCCGGATAAAGATGTAAACGATGACGATTTTTTCTGGGTCTCGGAAAACTTCGAAGACCATGAAGCCCAGATCCCGGGCGACCGAATAAACTGGAACAAAGGAGTTGCCGGTATAAATACCTCGGTTTAGTGTTGTGCTTTCTTTACTTTGTTATTCTCATTTTCAACCCTATTAACCGTTGTCTTTTTCCTTTATGCAGATTTGGACCATCTCGAGCCCCAGTATAGCTACCCCAACCTAGACGCACTTCGCGCCGCACTTCGATATCCTAACCGAGGTTGGGCCGAGCTACTAAATTTTAAACCGACGTATAGATACAGTAGCAGGCGAAAGACCAGGGTGACAGACTTCTTGTTGGAACCCTCTCCTGAACCTGATCCAACCCTCCCACAAATCAACCTCATTCCACTGATTGCAGAACAAAAGATGGCAAAAAAGAGAGCAGTAAGAGCTCTTATCACCGAAACAAACCAGGCCGAGGTACCACAAGCCAGCCAGACAAACGAGGCCGTGGTAGCGCTTCCCACCTCTCAGCCGTCATCATCCCGGTCGAGCAAGCGTGCTCGGACTTCCACAACCGAGCCACGCCTTGTCGACGAAGATGAAACCATCCTTTCCCAGACCATACCACCGAGCCCACAACTGGAGCACTCTAACCGAGCTTCCTCCTCTAAATGGGTGCCAAAGATCACCTACAAGAACCGCGTTATCACTGATTCCGACTCAGTGGTCGCAGAAAAGACCATTTGTTGGCCTTTAATCTTGCCAAGGCGTCTATCTCTAGCTGATATGGAGCACCACGATCACCTTACCGAGCTGAAGGCTATTCGCTCGGCAACAAAATCAATGGTGCTGGTAAGTTTCTCCTTTTTCTAGTTTCTCATTTTTCATTTGTTTGCTCGGTTCAGCTAAAAAAATGTTTTTTTTTTTGCAGGCCATGCAAAAGAACTACGTTGCTCACAAGCGCGTGTTGGAGCTTCGAAAAACCACAAGGCAGGCCATGGCAGAGGCCAATGCTAAATCGGCCGAGCTAGATAAGGCTAAGAAGAAAATGCCGAGCTACATACCGAGGTGGCCCGCCTGACCGGTCTCGTCAGCTCAGCTGAAGCAGATAAGCAAAAGGCTGCGGCCGTGCGAAAGACAATATATGCTCGAGCTGGCCAAGCTCGAGGAAAAAAAGAACACTAAGATCGCTCGGTTGGAGAAGAGCGTGGAAGATGCCGAAAACCGGGGTTACAAGGAGGGGGAGGCCATTTACATCCAACAATGAGAAGCGGCGAAAGATATATTCTTCAAATGTGGATGGAAGGCGGCTGTGGCGCAGCTTGGTCATAGCCAAGAGACCGAGATCTTCCTCAACCCTCATCCTCACTTCATACCGAGCTACATGGTGGAGTGTGCTATTGCCATTCAGTAGAAATTTCTTCAAGAAGAGGATGAAGAAGAGGCATCAGAGCCCAACGATACCCCGGTCGTCGCCAATGATCCTGCTGGTCAATCAGCTCAGGTGGAGCCACCGGTGGAAGACTTGGTTGAAGACATGACCAAGCTACCTGCTGAAACCGGGGTTCGAGTTGATTTGGATGTGGATCTTGATGACCTTTTTGCTTGATCCTGTATTTTCTGCTTTTGTCTTTTAGAAAGAATGTGTAACCGGGCTGAAGTCGCACTCCTTTGTAACTCTTTTGCATCTTGAATGAAATCTTCTTTTGTTTCAACTGTTGTTTCGGTTTACTTCCATGTTTGCATTTACTTTCCAATTGTAATCTGAATGCAGTATTACATTTCTGGCCGAGATACCTATCTTGGTCTTAACCTTGAGACCTATCTGGTCATACCTGCCAACCTCTTCAGTCGAGGTTTTTACCTCGGCTAAAAATTACAAAAAGTTGTTATTCCAGCCAACCACTCTTCAGCCTGGATCCTTATCTCGGCTGAGGAGTAGTAAGTGTTTGGTGTTTGCAGCCAACCACTCTTTAGCCTGGATGCTTATCTCGGCTGAAGAGTACTAAGTGTTGGTTTTTACAGCCAACCACTCTTCAGTCTGGATGGTTATCTCGGCTGAAGAGTACTAAGTGTTGGTTTTTCCAGCCAACCACTCTTTAGCGTGGATCCTTACCTCGGCTGAAGAGTACTAAGTGTTGGTTTTTCCAGCCAACCACTCTTCAGCGTGGATCCTTACCTCGGCTGAAGAGTACTAAGTGTTGGTTTTTCCAGCCAACCTCTTCAGCTCAGATCCTGATCTTAGCTGAAGAAAGCTCAAAGTTGGTTATTCCTGCCAACCTAGAGCGAAATGCTTGTTATTCCTGCCAAACGTCCTGTAGCCTCGATCCTTATCTTGGCTTAGGAGAAGTGTTGGTTTTTCCAGCCAACCTCTTCAGCCCAGATCCTAATCCTAGCTGAAGAGAACTCAAAGCTGGTTATTCCTACCAACCTAGAGCGAAGTGTTTGGTTATTCCTGCCAAACGTCCTGCGGCCTCGATCCTTATCTTGGCTTAGGAGAAGTGTCGGTTTATCTAGCCAACTCTTCAGCCCAGATCCTAATCCTAGCTGAAGAGAGCTCAAAGTTGGTTATTCTGGCCAAATCTGATTTCATTGCCCTAGTTCCCTAAAAACTATTTTTACAGAGAAAAACAATTTATGCTAAAAAAGAAACTACTTGTTTTATTGAAAAAAAGAAAAACTACAAGTACGTTTAAAGAAAAGCTAAAAATAAAATAGTTTGAGATTGGCAGTGTTCCATGGCCTGGGAATAGCTTTGTTGTCTTCATCTTCCAAGTGGTATGCCCATTTTCCTGCTAATCCAACCACTTTGTAAGGTCCTTCCCAATTGGGCCCTAACTTGCCATCTCCGGGTACTAGGGTGTTTCCCATTACTTTGCGCAGCACCCAATCTCCGATCTTGAATTGCTTGGATGTACTGTCTTGTTATATTTTCTGGATAGCTCTTGCTGTATAAGGCGATGTGAACCAGTGCTCTTTCTCTTTCTTTCTTCTGCCAAGGTCGAGCTCCAACGCTATGGCTTCTCTATTTAACTCCGGGTCAAAATTTTCGCTTCTGATGGTTGGGAGGCCAATTTCCAGTGGGATTACTGCTTCCATGCCGTAGGCTAAGGAGAATGGTGTTTTCCAGTTGATCGCCGAGGTGTGGTACGGTAAGCCCATAAAACCTGAGGAAGCTCCTCAGCCCACTTTCTTTTTGCTTTCTCTAACCTTTTCTTCAATCCATCCAAGACGACTTTGTTTGATGCTTCCGCCTGGCCGTTTGCTTGGGGATATGCCGGAGTAGAGTTGTAGAATTCTATCTTGTATTCTTCACAAAAGCCTCTAAAAATTTTGCCATCGAACTGAGTGCCGTTGTTAGATATTAGAGCCTTGGGTATGCCGAACCGAGTGATGATATTCTACCAGACAAACTTCTTCACATCTTTCTCTTTTATTGATGCGAGTGCTTCTGCCTCTACCCACTTTGTGAAGTAGTCTGTTGCTGCAAGAAAGAACTTTCTGTTGCCGAGTGCCGTTGGAAGTGGTCCTACTATGCCCAAGCCCCACATTGCGAAGGGCCATGGGCTAGTTAATAGTAGAAGCTCTCTGGCTGGTTGATGTATTTGGTGTGCGAACTTCTGACATTTCTCGCACTTCTTGACATACTTCTCTGAATCTGCTTGCATGTATGGCCACCAATATCCCTGCGAAATTGCTCTATAAGCCAATGATCTTCCCCCTTGGTGGCTTCCGCATACGCCTTCATGTATCTCGAACAAGAATGCCTCGACCTTGCTGGAATGGACACATTTCAAGTAAGGTCCTGTGAAGGATTTTTTGTACAGGGCCATTGATGGGGAGAGCCAAAATCGCTGCGATTTTGCTCTAATCTTGTTGGCTTCTTTCTTCTCTTCGGGTAAGACGCCATCTTTCAAGAACATTATGATGGGGTCCATCCATTAAAGGGCCTAATTCGGCCACAACATACCTCAGCGCTTCGGGTTCTTCAATGCTTGGTCTTGGTAAGTAGTCAATCAGAACGGATGTGGGATGGATGTATCTGCCATCGAAGCGAAGCCTGCTAGTTCGCTGCTCGACTGTTTTTTTCCCTGCCGATCTGCTTTATCCGCACTACTTCAAATTTCACGATCTCTTTTCTGACTAACTTTTGGTATTAGCCATCCTTTCATCCTTTGCCTCGTAGTCGCCTGAAATTTGGTTTACCACCAGCTGTGAGTCACTGTAAACCATTAGCTCGGTGGCCTTCATGTAGAGTGCTGATTTTAGTCCTGCCAAAAGCTCCTCATACTCCGCTTCGTTGTTTAATGCTGGGAAGCCAAGGTTGACTGTTTGTTCCACTATTAGGCCATTCGGTGAGATAAGGACTATGCCAAGTCATGCACCGTGCTTGTTGGACGCTCCATCCACGAAGAGCTTTCACATCTCTCCAACGAACAGCTTCCAGCAAGCGGAGGGATCGGATGATGCCTTGGGGTCATGAGTGTTGCTGGTATTTTCTTCAAAGTCCACACTTACCGTTTGCCCCTCACTATCCGATTGTACCAAGTTTTTACTTGTTGATGAGTCTTTGCCTGGCGTAGCATGGTTTGCTTCTTCCTCCCTTTCTTCACTCCGGTCTGTTTTAGGATGTGGCTGGGCATCCTGTATTAGGGGTTGCGCATTTCCTGCGGCGCTTTACTATTTTCGATCGTACCAGTCAATTCAACTGGGCAGATGTTATGACTTCCTGGCATGAACTCTGCCACAAAGTCTGCCAAAGCTTGGGCTTTTATTGCGGTTCTGGGCTGAAACTTGATGTCAAACTGTTCCAACTCCACTGCCCACTTTAAGATTTGCCCAGAAAAGTTCGCCCTCTCAAACAAAGTTTTTAATGGAAAAGCTATGAGGACGATTATGGTATGGGCGTGGAAGTAATACGACAGTTTCCTAGAGGCCATCATCAGGGCTAAGGCCAGTTTTTCCAATAGTAAGTACCTGGTTTCTGCGCCCAGCAAGGTCTTGCTGACATAAAAGATGGGCAGGTGTTGAATTCCTTCCGCTCCAACCAACACCGCGCTAACTGCGTGCTGTGAAACCGCCAGGTATAAAAAGAGCTTTTCTCCAGGTATTGGCATTACTAGCAATGGTGGGGAAGACATGTATTTTTTCAGGCTTTCCAGGGCGCGTCGCGTTCTTCATCTCACTCAAACTTGGCCTTTAGTGCTTGGAAGAATGGTCGATATCTGTCTGAGGACCGACTTATGAACCGGTTGAGCGTAGCTGCCATGCCAGTGAGATACTGCACTTCTTTTACTGAGTTGGGCCTCTCTAGATCTTGGATTGCTTTGATTTGAGAGGGGTCTGCCTCTATACCCCGGTTGGTCACTAGGAAGCCTAGGAATTTGCCCAATCCTACGCTGAACGCACACTTGGATGCATTTAGGCGCAACTTGTTCTTCTTCAATATCTCAAACATTTCATCTATGTCCTTGAGATGGTCCTTCTCATCCTTGCTCTTGACCACCATGTAGTCGATGTAAGCCTCCATTGTTCTGCCTAACAATGGTTTAAACATCTTGGTGACCATCCGTTGGAATGTTGCCTCTGCGTTTTTTAGGCCAAAGGGCATGACCTGTAACAATACAGTCCTCCTAGCATTGTAAAGGATGTGACCTCCTGGTCTGGTTCATACATAGCGATCTGATGGTACCCTCTGTACGCATCAAGAAAGCTAAGTCGATTGTGTCCTGCCGTTAGGTCTACCAGTTGGTCTATCCGCGGTAAGAGAAAGTTATCCTTTGGGCATGCCTTGTTGATTGTTTTGTAGTCCACGCAGACACGCCATTTTCCATTCTTCTTTGGCACCACTACAGTATTGGATATCCACTTGGGATAGTGCACTTCTCTGATAGCTCCTGCCTCTAGAAGGTTTCCCACTTCTTCCGCCACTATCTCGGCGTGGTGGAGTGCTGATCTGCGAGTGTGCTGTATAATTGGTTTGGCAGTTGGGTGGACATTTAATTGGTGACAGATGAAGTTTGGGTCAATGCCAGGCATGTCATACGACGTCCAGGCGAACATTTCGATGTTAGAGGTTAAGAATTTCATAACCGCTATTCTCTCAATGCTGGACAATGACGAGCCGAGCAAAAAAAACTTTTCTGGGCCTTTTCATCTATCCTTACCTGTACCAAGTCTTCCACCACCTTCTGTTCAGCTGCTTTATTAACATCTGCGAACTGCTCATTGCTCTCAGGTTCTTTCACCATCTGTACATATCCCTTGGTAGTGCGGCTGCCATTTACTGTGACGAAGCACTGTTTTGACATAATTTGGTCTCCAAGGACCTCTTCAATTACTCCGATTTCGTTGGGGAACCGCAGCACTTGATGGTAGGTTGAGGCTACCGATCGCATGGCGTACAACCATGCCCTCCCCAAGATTATGTTGTAGGTGGAAGGGACTTTCAATACCCAGAATTCCTCCTATTTTGTCATGGTTTCTGCTTTGACTGGGAGGATTATCTTGCCCACTGACCATTCGGGCATCGAGTTGAATCCGATTAGGGGAGATGTTGCTGGTGCCATGTCTTTGTCCTCCAGTTTCAGTTGTTTGAAGGTTTCGTAATACATTATCTCACATGAGCTTCCTTGGTCGATCAAAATACGTTTGACGTCGAAATTCTTGACGCGTAGAGTGACGACCAGTGCATCATTGTGAGGGCAGTATATCCTTGCTAAATCCTTGTCTGAAAAAGATATGACATTTGTGGCCTCTGTTCTCCCCTTTTTGACAGCAGCAGCAGGTTGTGCACTTAATACCTCCCTTAAGTGCTCAGCCTTTTTGATCATCCCCCTGAGCTCACATATCCACTCGAGTTCGAATACCCCATGTATTACGTTAATCACGCCTTGAGGTGGGGCGTCGATCGGCATTCCGTTTGGGTTGTCGTGGTTCTAGGGGGCTGGCTGGGTCCCTCCTTCTATGTACTGGTCCAGGTGCCCAGCTGCCACTAACTCTTCTAAGTGCTTTCTCAACGGCGTGCAATTCTCTATGCGGTGCCCCTTTTCATTATGGAAGGTACACCGGGATCCTTTGTCATAGTCTTTTTGTGCTTCTCCCAACTTAGCTAGCCATCGGACGAAAGGTTCATCGCGTATCTCACTGAGAATTCGGTAGATCAGATTTTTGAACACCGTGGTAATGGCAGTGCGAACTCTTAGCCACCTTTTGTCTGGATCTTCTTTGTTGGCCCGTCTGCCTTACCCATTCTTGCTTGGTCGCTCTACCGTGTTGACTTTTGCCAAAGTCTTTTTATCTGGTATTGCTGTTGTGCCATATTTCGTCTTAGCACGGGTGCCATCCTTTTCCACACGAATATGTTGGTGCACTCTCTCCATTAAGGCCTCCATCGTGAGGGGAGGCGTCATGGTGATTGAATCCCTCAATTTGTTGCCGACTGGCAGGCCCCGTTTGTATTGTGCGATGGCGAGGTTTGTAGGGCAATCCCATATCTGGTTGAAAGTTTCTCAGTAGCGACTGTTGTAGGACCTCAATGTTTCTTTGTCGCCCATGTCAATGGAGAGTAGCTGATCGATCTCTATTCGGGTCTTGGTGTTCGTTCTAAACCTTGTCACGAACATCTTTGCCAATTGTGCCCAGGAGGCAATGCTGCCTTCTGGTAGCCTTTCGAACCAAGTTAGACCCAGGTCGCTTAGGCTGGAAGGAAACATGATGCACATTAAAGCCTCATTTCGCCGGTATACTGCCATAACCTAGCGAAAGTGGCTCAAGTGCATGTAGGGGTCCGTCTTCCCCTCATAAGTGGTGAATTTGGGCTGGTAAAAGCCCGAAGGTAGTAGTGCGTTCTCAATTGCCGGAACGAACGGCGAGGTCTGTAGCTTTGCTAATGCTTTGTCTGTTAGTTCGTAAGCAAGGCGCGGTATTGGCATTCCTATCTTGACGCTCCCATTCGTCCGAGGAGCCAACCGCTGAAGGGCTGAAACTCTGTGCGGGTCGCGCGCCCTGGTATCTTCCTTCTATCGTGCCCTTTCTTCTAGCACCATTCTCAAATCGGATGATCTAGGCAACTCCGTCTGCCTGGATGACGTCTGGTGCGTGCGCGAGGGCCGATAGGTGCTTCCCTCAGTATATGACCTCTCAGTTCTCGTTCTCTCAGACCTGGAGTAACGAGTCCTGGGAGTTCTTGACTGTGTGTCGCCTGTTCTCAAGCTCCTACTCTCTGCTTGCGATGGTGTGGTATGCCTACCACGATCTTCCAAGTAGCGAGGGGGCGTACTGCTTTTGCGCCCCTCTCCTGTCGCCACCCCTTTTCCTTTGATCTGGCACTTCATAGACTCCATGTATGCCGCCATCTTCCTTATTAACTCGTCTTGCTCCTTTACACGATCCTCCAGGACTTGAGGGTCCAATCTCCGCCTTTGTCATTCTGGACTTTGAGAGCGACAGGGGCTGTTAGTCCGCCTCCCCCTTGCATCTCTCCGGGGGTTCTGTCGCTGGAGTTTTAAATCCGCCATGGAAGGGATAGAAGGCAAACCTTCGCGCCTCTCACCCCCCTCTGGGGTTTGTCCGTCGATAGCGGATTGCGACAAATCTTCATTGTGCGTCATTACTTCCAATTAGAGAGGAAAAACTTGATCAAGAGGTTTTGTTCTTTCTGGTTTTCCCACAAACGACGCCAATTGTACGAGCAAGAAATAATCTTCTCGTATAATCCTGTTGATCAAGTCTGCGCTCCTCCAAACGTCGTCACTTTACTCCTTGAAAACACAAACGTGAGCTAGCCGGCGGGTGTGTGCCGGATACCTCTCCGATGCCTAAGTTAGAAAAATAGACAAATAGACAAAAGCTCTGTGTATTCGAAAATCAAAGTTGTGTTACCTTTCCATAGGTTATGCCATGAGCTTTTATAGGTTCCGCGTGGCACAATCCTAGTAGGACTCTTACTCCTCCATGTAGAGTCCTCCTAGAAATCACACTCTTGAAAGATAATGTTTATCCTTCAACACCCCCTTCACTGCATAAACCAAGTGAGATGGTTCTACCTCGGTAGTGTGACAAAATGACCGAGCTATCATAGCCATGCTAAACTGGCAGAAATGACCGAACTCTAACTAGCTCGGTTCTTCCCTTTATTACCTGTACCTCGGTTTCGCCTGTTGAGACCGTACTAACTATAGCAAGCTTGGACCGAGCTAACCAAGAGCAAGGTCCTGAGGAAGGCTCAAAATACCTCGGCTCAGAATGTCATGACCGAGCTAATTGTTGCCGCTCTGACCGTGGTGACCGAGCTAACTGCAAGGCTCTTTTGCACCGAGCTAACTACAAGGCCCTTTTACTCAGCCCTTCTTACTGTGGCCCACAGGACGGCCCATTACCCAGCTCGGTCCAATTTATTTATAAATTACCCTCACAAAGGTGTAGAGCTTAATTCTCCATAGATTATCATCTTAAGGTAGGATTTTCATTCTAAATTCTTGAATTAGAGACATCTACACTCTTGTTCATCTAAGATTTAAATTTAATTGTGAATTAATTGAGAGTTTTGGTGATACAATTTGAATTACAAAACATGCATGAACATGATAAAGAAAAATTGAGAGAAATCAGTTCATAATCTTGACATGCATGGCATCAATTCATGAAATTCATGTTCATAAACTTGTTTTCTTGCATGGCTCTTAAGATTTGAAAAGAATTTTTCCATGGAAGTTGATGTTGGAGCTCTCAAATGCATGTTTTATGATTTTAACATTTAACTCAAGATTTTGGGTTTTTAATGAGAATTTGGGTTTTGTTTCAAGGCTATGATTTGAATGTCATGTTAAAAATTCAAGTTCAACGTTGTTTTTAAGAGTTTTTGAGATGTAATGCATGAATTTGAAGCTTGCATTTGAAAAAGTTGGAGTTCCAAACTTGAGAAAAATTTTAGACTGTTGAACCCAGAACCGCACGTGCGGTGTGAAGCCTCGCACGTACGATACACCCTCCCTTGTTCCAATTCATTATTGCTTTAATAGCACGTGTGGCCCGCACATGCAGTGGTGGCTTTCGCATGTGCGGCAAAGGCCCCGTACGTGTAATTTTCAGGACAGTTTACCGTTTTGTTTTATCTTTATTGTTCTAATGCGTGGGCCTTTATTTGTATAATTTAAACTAATATTTTAGACTCATATGCATTTCATGATTAAGAAAAGATTTAGGAAACAAATAAAAACGACTCAATGAACACGTAGCAAACATTCCGAAAAAGTTTAAGAATCAATTAGCAAATCGAATTTGTCTTAAGATGTTGTGCTTGGGTATATTTGTGTAGGTTATATGCCATGTTCTGAATAATTTTGTCACGACCCAAACCCGCTCCTATAGGTTTAGTGTCGTAACCGGTCAGTAATCCTGGGATTATCGAAGGCCTCTGAACAAATTAAACCAAATACAAGGGCTAGCAGAAGCAAATACAAGCATATAACGTCCATAGAGCTGTGTAGATATACATGGAACAGAAAATTTAAAACTTATATTTACATAAGTAAGACGTCATAGCCACATCATCATCCATACATACAGACAACAAAAGTCCAGATTAAGCTTATCAAAGAAATACAAAAAGATCTTAAACATTGATCACAAAAACTTGACCACTTCTTAAAAGGAAACCTCCTCGGGAGGCACAGTGGCTGGCAGATAGACAGAACTCCAGGCAACAGCTTAAGCCTGGTCACGCGCCTGATCACCTACATACATAAATAATACGGTAAGCTAGAGCCTAGTGAATAATAACAAAGTAAGTGTTTTAATAAATGATATCTATAACAGATTCAGAATTCAGATTATCATTTAGAAACAGATACATATTATATTCATGTTCACAGTGCATATAATTCACATGATCATATGTGGTACATCTATTAGCATTAACAAATTCGATGACCCATAAAGGACGGCCATAAAGGCATTCTGATGACTCATGTGCACAGAGACATTTCTGATGACCCATAAAGGGACGGCCATAAAGGCATTCCAATGACTCATGAAGAGACTTGATGACCCATAAAGGGACGCTAAATATCATATGTTGCTATGGATGTCACGAGTACATTTCAAAAACTTGGACAATCATTCATTCATTCAAAACATAGCATTTCATTATAAAACGATCTTATTTCATCATACAGAAAATAAATAAAGTTGAACATAGCATTACTAAGTTATGACTCTCAGATGGCTCCACTTGTAGAACAGATTGAGCAGACAAATCAAATAACTTACGGCGCATGACCTACACAAACATAACAGATACACATATTAAACACATACTCGGATAGTACTTAACTTATTTCATTTCGTTCTTAGTGTGTTTCTAAATCTTATCCTCATTATTATGTCTTAATTAGGGCTTAAAGATGCCTAAAATGCAATGAGGATGTCAAAATGTGATTCAAAACACTTAAGCCTCGTTTGGGGAGTGGCTATTTTAGCCAAAAAGTCAAAAAGTTACTAAAAGTTGTCACATCACCTCTCTATTTTTCTGCACATCTTTTCGTAAAAAGTCAAAAAGTTACTAAAATAGCCTAATTTGCTGAAAATAGGGTTCTCGTTTGAACATAGCTTCCTTCGCTCGAGCGGAGTGTCAAAAATAAGGGTGGTCGCTCGAGCGCAACTTTCATCGCTCGAATGGTCTATAAACTCTGCAAAAGTACTGGTTGCTTGATTTTTTCGCTCGACGCACGCTCGACAGTCACTCGAGCGTGAGCATGAGGCTAAGATCTTCGCTCGAGTGCAACTCTGGTCGCTCGAGCGGTTTGCAAAATGTGTAAGCTTCTGAGAGCATACATTTTACGCTCAAGCCAACTTTTGGTCGCTCGAGCGGAAGTGTCAAATACTGAGTGGTCGCTCGAGCGCAAGTTCTGTCAATCAAACGTAGAAGTAGAATTCTAGAATTTTCATATTGCTCTTCAAGATGCAATACTTAATTTCAAAGCTTTAAAACACATCCTTTTGGGCTCAAGACTTGATGAAACACATGTAAACTTGTAAAACATGATTAATTCTAGATCATTTCGCAAAATCAAAGCCCAAAAGCTTGCTAATTGTACAAAACAAAACTCAAATCTTTGAAAACATAACATGTATGTAAGTTCTTGACTTCAAAGCTTTCAAAACATAAGCTATTGAGGTAATTTGGTATGAAATTTCATGAATTCTCAACACAAAGGCAAGATGAACACATGCATGTAAGAATTCTTTGAAATTAAACTCAAAACTTCATGAATTATGCATACATGTATACAATTCAACTCTATTCTTCTAATTCATGGCATTTCTAGCTTCTTTTTTCAATGACATGCAAATGAGCTCAAAAATGAGATGAATCCAACTTCCACATGCCGTATCTACAAAATTAGAGATGAATATTTTACCTAGTATTGAATTCAAGTGTTGTCTTAGCTTGATTCTCTAAATCTCTAACAATTCCCCTTAAATTCCTCTACCTCTCACTAGAATTGTTTAATTCCCCCTTACTCTCTCTTTATTCCTAGCCAAATGTGTTGTCTAAATAAGTTCAAGACATGAATTAGGCTTATATAAGATATAATTAGATTAGCCTAATTAAGTTTACTAATCTTACTTAATTTTAATTGATTGAAATTATTTATTCTAATTATTCGACTTCGAATCAAAGTTCAATTAAACCGACTATAAATTTCTAGAAATACTAAATAACACATAAACCAAGTCAATTTTATGATTGGATGCCGACAAGGCCTTCAATTCGCAAAACAAATAAGAAATACAAACAAATATTTCTACGACAGACAGATATAAACACAAATAATGCAATGCAATGCACACGTAATTAATTCAGGATTTCATCTTAATTACTCGTTAGGCATTCTTAATCATGGTTTAGCAGTTAATTATAGGTCGGGGTTGTTACAAATTTGTCTAAGGAGTCATCTGTGAGTAACAATTCTGTAAAGTTATATTTGTTTAAATGTATTTTCTTAATTACAAATTATGTTATATTTCTGAACTGATAATTATGTAAATGAATAAATGATTGTCTTTTTATGAAATGTATTTGTGGCATCCTTTAGTGTCTATTTCTATTATCAGAGATCTTTGTCGGTTCCAAACATTGGAACTATCTATCCAACCTTCGTAGTTATCTATTCTGTTTTGTTAATAGATGTACCATATATGTTTGTTTACAAATATGAATCTGAATCCGATATGCTAAGAAACTCTAGATCAGGAATCTATACTTATGATTTATTCACGTTATTGGACATCATTCATTACCCCTTTACGTTGTTGTTATTGACTGGATTCCAGCTCACTTTTTATATATGTATGTAAGTGATCATGTGTAAGACCAAGCTTAGGGTCGACTACCTGAGACTTTGGGGTGCTTTGGGAAGATGGTTATAATCTGATTTTTAGTGAAAAGCTGATTATAAGCAGATTATAATCAACTTTTCTGTGAGAGAAGAGGTTGGTTATAATCTGAAAATCAGATTATAACCATGTTGCCAAAAGAGGCCAAGTAGCCAACCTTTGTGCCTCGAGTTGAGGTTCCAAATGTGTCAAGCTTCAGGGCTTCTTGTATTTTGTGAAGTAACTCTTTTGCTATGTAAATAAATCATTTATGAGTTGTGGTGAAGATGTTAATGTTTTGTAAAGTTAAACCCTTAATTCGTTTCAATATTATATGTGGGATATTATGATGTTTGCTTTTATATTTATATGGAAGTCTTTTTTATTCATGTAAGTCTTCACAGTTCAATGGATGTTTTAATTTAATAAATTTGTTTCTGCAAGCCTCTTGGGGTAGGGGTTGGGTCATAACATTATGCCTTAATTATGGGTTTAACTTTCAAGAGGATTAGTCAATGATGCATAGGAGGATTTTGTTAGAGAATTTTGCAATAAGTTTTAATTCATTGGATTCTTCCTTATGCTTCATGTTATTATCAACTTTGATTTTTTTTTTTTTTTTAAATTGTTAAATATTTCACCTCTTGTGTTAGAACTTAGGTATTCTCTTTAAACATGCAACGGCCTCAAGGACTTCCACATTGATATATTACTACACCATCAAACTAAAAAAATTTAAAAATTAAAAAGTTTGGAAAGTGATATGTAACATGCAAATTGTATTTGGAAAAGTTAAATATACGCACTTGTATCTACCATCTACCATTTGCAAATCCAACTACATTAATTCCAACCTCATTAATAACAACAAATGTTTGTCATGTTTTTCTTGCTATAATCGTGTTGCGGTAATTTAACAATTTAAATTTAAATTGAGTAATGCTACGCATCATAAAAAGTTTTATGAAATCAATTTAAGAGTAATTACATAATATTCAATAAAACACTATAAACTTATTTAAGATTGAAGAATTTTAAATTTTAAGTTTAAAATTGAAATAAAACCACATTGTTTTTAGTTTCTTAATTTCAAAAAAATACATCTTGTTTGATTTCAATTTTTTGAATTTAATTTTTTAAAAATTGAATTTTTTTATTTTTAGTAAATTTTTTTAATATTTTAAGTAATTTTTTTACTTTTTAAATGTATCTAACTTAAATATACTTAAAAAATAAAATATTAATAAAAAAAAATTTTAAAAATAAAAATATACAAAAATATAAAAATATACTAAATAGCATATCGAGCAATGTATCGATAGGTGACATAGTCAAACGTTGATCCATATCAAACAGTATCCGCGATATACTTGTAAATAATGGGTATAGAAGGTCCCATATACCGATTCATATGGGCCGATATTTACAACCTTCCTCTATAAATATTGTAAGCGGTTCAAATGCATCCCATCCTTGTTCCATACCAATTCAAACTACCTAGTCTCCAACCACCTTTCTCTTAATCCATTCCTCCACAATGACCACAGGAGCACAACCACAAAAGGTGGTTCCTCCACCGCCAGTGGCGGAGTCCAAATACAGCAAGCTCATAGAATGTCCAAATACACACATGTTGACTCTTCTATGTCTCATCACTTTCATGCCCATTCTACTACTCATCCACCTCCAATATAACTTCTTCATCATCATCATCTTCTCCACCCTCCTCATGTTCATATCTGCTCTCTACATCATGACCCGCCCCAAACCCGTTTACCTCATCGACTACTATTGTTATCGCCCGCCGGAGCATCTCCAGGTCTTGTTCAACTGGTTTATCGAGCATTCCAGGCTCACCGGCGGCTTCACCGAGTCGTCGCTCGAGTTCCAGCGCAAGATCCTCGAGCGCTCCGGCCTTGGCGAGGAGACCAGCGTCCCGGCGGGTTTACACCTCCGGCCACCGAGCCAATCCTTCGCCGCCGCTCGCGAAGAAGCCGAGGCTGCCATATTTGACTCCCTCGACAGCCTCTTTAATTTCACCGATATTAAGCCTAAAGATATTGGCATACTAATAGTCAATTGTAGTATGTTCAACCCAACACCTTCTCTATCTTCCATGATTGTGAATAAGTACAAGTTTAGAAGCAATGTTAAAAGCTTCAATTTGGGTGGTATGGGTTGTAGTGCAGGTGTGATCGCTATCGATCTCGCGAAAGACATGTTACAAGTTCATCGAAACACTTTCGCTGTTGTTGTTACCACTGAGAACATTACTCAGAACTGGTATTGTGGGAACATGAAATCTATGATGGTATCCAATTGCTTGTTTCGTGTTGGCGGAGCGGCTATTTTGTTATCAAACAAACCCGCGGACCGCTACAGAGCCAAATACAAGTTAGTCCATACTGTAAGAACACATTGCGGTGCTAATGATGAAGCCTTTCGCTGCGTGTCTCAAGAGCAGGACGAAAAAGGCAAAAGCGGCATTGCGTTGTCTAAAAATCTCATGGTGATCGCTGGAGAAGCACTTAAAGCCAACATCAAAACATTGGGACCTCTTGTGCTGCCAATTAGCGAACAACTTCTCTTTTTTATGTCTATTATTAAGAGGAAGTTGCTTAATAAGAAAATTAAGCCTTATATTCCGAATTTTAAATTGGCTTTTGAGCATTTTTGCATACACGCGGGTGGGAGGGCAGTGATTGACGAGCTTGAGAAGAATTTGCAGCTTTTGCCAGTACATGTGGAGGCTTCTCGTATGACTCTGTATCGGTTTGGGAACACTTCGTCGAGTTCAATCTGGTACGAGCTCGCTTACATAGAGGCTAAGGGGAGGATGAGAAAAGGGCATCGAGTGTGGCAAATTGCATTCGGAAGTGGGTTCAAATGTAACAGTGTGACATGGAAAGCTCTTCAAAATGTGAAGTCATTGCATCACAATCCTTGGGCAGATTGCATTCACAGGTATCCTGTGCAGAACATGTAGTGTTGTCAGCTCGTATATACCAAACTACGCAAGTATGATATGGTATGAGCTGGTAACACTGCATTGGTTTGATCGCAGTATCACACCAAGTAGTTCGAGAATATGATATTGTTTTTTCTATTATCGTTTTATTTATGACATGAAGCAATGCTCTGTAGTTCTCCATTGATTATGTTTAGTTTAATAGTTTCTATGAAATGAAATGTATGATATGTATGTGTTTAATTCAACAAATTTGCAACTCCTATTCTTGAAGATTCATAAATGGAATTGAAAATTGAAAGAGCAAATTAGAAATTGCAATATAGGGTTAGGGAAACACAGAGATTGATTTAGGGCTCAAAGAGTTTACTTGAATACCGATGTTGAGACCTCTTGAATCCACTGGTAATTTTTAACCAAAAAAGCAATTATTAAATAAAACGATTATTAAATACATTAACCTCTTTAAATTCTAGAAAGAAAAAAAAACAACCCTACCAAAAAAGTATTTGTCAAACCCCACCTTAAAATGCTAACTTTGCAATCAAAGAAGGCTGGCATGTGTATTTGTTAAGTGTATCTCAATAATATCAATTTGTCTTGAGGTTGATGACTCCATGGCACTGGCACATAGCTAAACCCCTAAACCCTACATGCTAAATATGTTATCTTTCTTTTCCCTGTAATTTTTTTTTTTTTATTTGAAATATGGTAAACAGAGCAAAATCAAGCATAGTTACATGAAAACCACATCCACTTCATTAAGCCTTCGTTTGATTAAAAAAAAAAAAATGGTAAAAAGTAAAAGTGAAAGAAAATGAAGTAAAAGAAAAGAAATAGATAAGAACATTTGATTAAGATGAAAATTTTGTAAGAAAAAGATAAAAAAAAATTAATAGTTTAGTTATATATAACTCACACATTCAATTTTTTGTGTTTTTTGCAAGATTTTAAAAATTAGTTATAATGTTAATATAGGTTGCACATGAAAATTAATTTTCTACTATTTTTCACCGCTTTCAAGCTAAACGAACTTATAAAAAAACTTTTTTTTCTTTTCCCTCACTTTCTACTTATTTAATCCTAAACAGCTAGCGCACGTTTTCAACTTCTCTCCCAAATACCCAAAACAAAAAACCATAGATCAGCACCATTGGCTAATGTCACAAACATCTTTATACTGTATTTGATTGGAGGATTTGGGAGAGGAATTTGGAAAGGAAAAGGAAAAATGTGTGTGAAACTAAATATAAGTATGTTTTTTCACATTTCACATACATTTTCCATTTCCTTTTCTAAATCCCTCCTCAAATCCCCTAATCAAACACAGTATTAGGGTATGGGGTTTGCTATATTTAACATCTTTAGGGGACACATTCCATAAAGAACTGTAATTACATTTTATCCTCTTCACACGTTCAATCTGTGCTGGCACTAACCTAATTACCAAACAATAACTAGGTATAGAATAAACCACAGGTTGTTTACGCAAATTAATCATGATATCCAAAACGGGTCTAGCATCATAAACTCTAAACAATCAGAATCATAGCTCAATAGTCATAACAATTTTGAACTAATTGAGGTAGTTATCAGGAACAAGGTAATGGGGAAAACAAACTTAGCATACTAGTGACCTTCTGTACTCACTCACCTAAGATGAACAAACTAGAAAGTGAGAAATTTCCCAAAACAAAATTTTATAGATCGCATAAATTGCAAATAACCAGCATTGGACAAAACATTGTAGTTCTAATACTAAATACCAACCAACGACGAAATGAATAACTAGACATATATATACTACTTAGCCACGTTAGATTGAAGGGGCACAGAACTTTACACTTCCTTCGTGTCCGAGCTCCTTTCTGCAACAACTTTCGACATTCCAAACATCTGAGAAAGCACAGCCACAATATTTCATCAGCATCAAATATAAAAAAACATATAAAGATGTTTATGTTAACCAAGAAAAAACATGTACAAAGTTAATAGAAGTTGTTATGTAAGTTGGAATCAACCTTCTGGACGGTGTTTTTGAAACATGTTTTGTGTTCATCCATAGAAGAATGAATGAACTCATCAATGTGATCCCTCAAATCTGCCAAGAAACTGGGGTCTTCTGACTTCTTCTTTCGACATGAGGTGATTGCTGGTTTTGCGGCAGCAACAGGCAATGGTTGCTTCTCAGGTTGAATTTTTTCTGGATCCATTTTTGGTAAAACTTGTTTTGAAGTTCTGGCATAACCACAGCATAACAACAAAAGAGTTTGATTGCATGATAGTAGTATGATACAAATATGTTTATTTAGCTGCTGTAATCACTGTAATCATCTTAATGCCCTGTCTGCGAAATATAGTTCTAATCTATCAAATAATTCAACTAAAAAGACGGGGCAGGAAAACTGTAACAAGTCAGAAATCAACAGTCCTTAATTACAAAAAATATGCAGACATGAGTGGATATTATTAAGAAGACAGAATGAGTAAATATCACTGCGAAGTTATTCCCCTAGGTAGAAACAGAAAATTAATATATATGTACATGTTTTTCTAGTGAGTTTTTCCTCAGCCACTCCATTTTTGTTTAGATGGAATGGTTACAACCAAAGCTATCTCCTAGAAAGGATTACAAAATTTAGGCCATTCAAACTTGTTCTGTGTTAGAGACTTAAAAGTAGAATTCAGTGAAAAGTATGCATAATTTTGTAAGAGTAGACTTGAATGAAAAGAAAAAACCCATAGCTCCCAATATGAGAGATAGAAACGTGAAACGTAGTTCAAAAATATGGATAAGTGAGAAACACTATATGATATTTATAAAAGAAAAATATATTAAGAATCTTAAAATAGTAATATAAAGCATTAGAATACTCACATAATCAATTAAAATACTAATGCTGCACCATATCTATGAAAAAATTATTTGAGAGCACAAAAAATAGTAGAATTTATAAGAAGCGCTCTAACAAGTATATTTAACTCGTGCTATAGTTTTTGAAACATCATGGAAAAGTTTCCCTTAAAATTTCATTAGTGTTTCGCTGCGGTTCCTAAAACAAGTTTCCAAGAAAACAAATCTCCCCTCTTAAATATTCACCCCAAAAAAAATTTCCCTCTTAAAAAGAGTTTCGTGTACACATCCAGACCTAAGCTTAGGGCATGGCGATTATTTAACATCCAATTGGAGCCTTTTCTTTAAGAATAAGGCAATAGAAGTGCATAGAGGCCATATACATCATATTTCCTTGAACACATTACAACCATTGCTAACAGAACAGTGCCAAACAATTAGTCAAACAAGACCCGTTAAGGTCTGAAATTTTTACAAAAATTTAAACACTTCAGAATCGAGAAAATATTGCATAAAGTAGCGAAAAATTTTACTGGTGGGACATGATAGACTCACTTATTAGTGTGGATTGTTGTTTCCCATAGCCTGGGACCATCACGTGGACAACAAGGCCACATATTACTCTGGGACTGTCTAATAATTTTCTGACAAACCAGTTGGGACTAGCCAAATTGATCAGAAGCTTTAAAAATATAAAATAAAAAAACAAAAAATTACTTCTGCCTAGCAAAAACCAGTATCTAAAGTATAGTATAGACCATAAGCATAAAACAGTGATGTTTTGGCTTTTGTTGAATTTGTGAAAGATTTGATTTGTTAGTTTGTTTGTTTGTGTCTCCGTATTTGGCATCCTTCTTTGTATTATTTGCATCATCTTGATGCTTTTTAATAAAGTTTGGTTATTTATCAAAAAACAAAAATAAGCATAAAACAGTGATCAATTCTAAACCTAAACAACAAGAAATTGGGGCAAAATAGGCTCATTGAAATCACAACATGTGTATCTTTCCACTTGCATATCAAGTGTTTGATAAAACGTCTCTGAGAGAACAACAACAACAGATTTTTCTATACACTCGACTCATAAACCACAGAAAAAAATTCACCCAGGAGTCACAAATCACAGAACGATGTGCTCAAAGAGTTATCAACTATATGAGTTTCATATAACCAAATTGAAATATTTCAAAAACAAAAATTGTACCTCAATGACAAAGAATGGAAGCAGATTCTAGCGGTTCGTTCTCTCTCTAGATCATATCTCTCACTATATATATACTTGTTTATTGTAAATTGTAAATAAATACATTTGTTTATTGTAAATTGTAAATAAATAAATGAAAATATAGAACTGCTATGATGGTGCGAACGAATGGAGTGTAATGAGCCACGTCTACGTGGCAGTGACACATTGGTTCCAAACAAGAGTAGTCAGAATGATTAAAAAGTTTGAGTTGATGTAACCAGTGTCGTAGCGACACGTCATGAAGCTTACAAGAGATTAATACACCAGATTTAAGCTATCTGGCTTGGGAAGCAAGTTTGTCGGTAAGTCGTTTTGGAAAACGATGTTAAAAGAGAATCCAGTTATCTTTCTCTTCAAGAATCCAGTTATCTTTCTCTTCAAGAATCCAGTTATCATCCGCCATTTATTGGACCTCTCAATTGGGCTTAGGCCCATGAATTCGGCAAGATGCTCCATACCTTTTAACAATTCGGCCTGACTAAGCCCAAATTGGACATGCGTTAATTAGACCTATACTCTCTACATACTTTCTGAAATTACACTCTTTTCTTTTAGGGGTACTTACCAATTAGTCCTATTCACTAGACTTATTTACCTACAGGTCCTAACTAATAAATTTAACACTATAAAAATAAGAGAGTGATAAATTTATCACTAAAAAATTATTCATAAAAAAAGAGACTGATAAATTTATCACTATAAAATTATTCACAAAAAAAAAAACTGATAAAATTTGTCTTTATCACTTAATAAATTATATCAAATAGGACTTAATGGGTAATAAGTCTCAAAATATGACCTATTGGGTAATAAGTCTCCCAAGTAGAACCTATTGATAGTTTACCCTTTCTTTTATTTATTGAAAGAGAATTGTTATATCTACCGAATTTAAACTCATTCAAATTGTTTGAATTTGTGTATATCGGTCATTCGATATGATGCCGATTGACACACCTGTAGATAAGAGTGATGTCGATCGTTCAAGCAGTCGTCTAGAAAGTCATCCGATAGACAGTATTTTTCTAATTGAAAAACAAATGCTAATAAAATTTCATTTTTAATTTTTATTTATTAAAATATATTTTATTCATGTATTTAGTGATATTTGATAAAATTAATTTTTTACACATATGATTTTCACTATAAAATTTTAAAAATAAACAATTTAGATTATCATTATGAATTTAAAAGTGAGACTCATAAAATAGAACACGAATAATAGTGAGTGCTCGTTTGGAAACTTGGCTATTTAGTATTTTTTTTTGCTATTTTATGAGATAAAATAATTGTGTGTTTTGAATGATTTGTAATTTATTTTTATAGTTAAATAGAAAATTGTAAAAAAATAATAATTAATTAGTGAATAGAATGTGATCTTATTAATTATTTAAATTTTTTTCATCTTTATTAAATATTTTAGTCACAACCAAGCATCTCAAACAAAACTTTTAGTGTGTTTGATTTCAATTTTTTAGAAATTAATTTTTTATTTTTTGTATTTTTTTATTTTTAATGAATATTTTTTAAATTTTAAGTAATTTTTTCCTTTTTCTGATGCACTCTACTTAGCTGTATCTAAATAGTAAAATATTTGTAAAAAAATATTTTTAAAAATTAATAAATATATAAAAATATTTAAAAATATATATTGAATTTTTGTATTTTTTGTTATATTTTTGGTAATGTTTTAAAGATTTTTTTCATAAATATTATAATTTATAAGTGTATTTATGTTAAGTGTGTATAAAAATTAAAAAAATATTAAAAATATTAAAAATTTTAATTGAAAACAAAAAAAAATGTAAAATATAAAAAATAAATTTTTTTTTATAAATATTTTCTCTAAACCAAAATCAAACCAGCAGATATAACCCAAAAGAATTGATCCACTGGTGCAGCTTAACTCCTAAAGGTCAATCGTAAAAACCAAAAAGATTTTTTTTTTGCACGATGTGATAGGACATCACATCACATCACATCAGCCCAGCTTTGAACTGGTCGCATCGAATCTTCCCCTCCTAATTTCAGTGTTGACCTTGACCTGATCCATTGAAAATACTCTCCTCCGCTCATCTTAAAATATTTTTTTTATTGTATAATTGTTATATTTTAAAATTACCTTCTAATTTAAAATTAAAATAGTATTTTTTTAAATATCAATTGTTATACTTATATTTTTTATGTATATTAATGTTAATAAATTAAAAAGAAGAGTAAAATATAAAATATATTATTTTATTACTTAATTTTTAAAAAATGACTTATATTTTGGGATAATAAAAAATAAAATAAAGAACTAATATTTTGGAATCCAAGAAGTAATAATTCACATCACTTACAACATTTTATTTTTGTGAAAAAAATATATAATGCAATAAAAATTATGATAAAAATTTGAAATTAGTAAAATATGAAAAATGAATATAGTTCATAAATTTACTTTTTAAAATAATTTTTTGAATATGTAATGTTATTATAAAAAAATAGAGGTTGCTTCAACTCTAGTATTTAAACAAATATATATATATATATATATATAACTTCGTCAAAACTCAACAAAACATGGATATACAATTTGAAGTACTCAAAAAAATTGTCAAGAATATTATTTATAAAAAAAAATTATAATTGAAATTATTGGTGTATTATTAACTTATGTACAAGGCTCATTAATTTCATAGAGGGATTGATTCTACCATTAAGATTATTAATCTCAAAGCAACTAATCCTATTCGTTGGTGTGGTTTGGGATTATTTTTTTAGTGATTTTTTTATTAATTTTTTTAGTTAATTTTAAAAATAAATTCAAAAGTTTTACATGTTTAGATTTTATTTGACTACAAGAACTTAGAAGAAAGAAAGAAAGGAAAAAAAAAAAATATTTGCACTAAAGACATAAAAAGGGGGGGGGGGGGGGTAAAAAATAGTTTTTTAAAATAAACCTTTTTGTTTTTATTTTTAATTTGTAGACTTCTACATTAAATGGACCAAAATATTAAAAAAATTGATTCAAATTTGAAAATCATTAAAGATAAATAGGTTCTGGAAAAAAAAAATAGCTGAATAAAAAATATGTATAATTTTTATTTATTTATTATAAAAATAATATTTTCCTTCCCTCTAAAACTGCAACAGGCAACAAAAGTGGTGGAACCATAAATTTAATGTAGAGGGACACATATTAATCATAACATTGAATTTTTTTCCTCCCATAACAAGTAACAATGAGATATTAGTAAATTTATTACAATTATCCTGAGATTTTACATTAACGTAACTTATAAATCCACAATCAATAACTAAATTCTATTAACCAAATAATCAATAAGTTCAATCCTTTTAACTCAAAAAAAGTGCCCCACAATGAGGAGAAATAAGCAACTAAACAAATCTCACAATAAGAAATGAATTATCAATTGATTCAATTCTTATCTTGACCTATCAATTAAAAGTGTACAAGAATAATCAAAATAATAAAATAGAAAAAATTTAAAATTTTAAAAATACAAGAAATTTTACATAATTTAAAGAGGGTCACTATTAAATTTTATAAAAGACAAATAATACATAATTTTTATTTATATGAGTAACAATACAAATATTAAAAGTTTAGGAGCACGTGCCCCCCTAAGCAAGCCCGGTCCTGACCATAGACCCACAAGGCTATGGCTTAGAGCCCTTCAAAATAAGCCCAAAAAAGAGGGCCTCCTCCTATTATAATTTAATGTAATATGTTAGGTATGTTTTAAGTCAAAAAAAAAATTTAAAAACCCAAACTAACTTAAAATATATTGGTCCATTAAAAAATTAAAAGGCCAACAAAGCAGCAATTTGAAAGGTCCAACAATTAATCCAATTCTTAATTCTTAACAATTAAGGGCCAATAGTTAAGGCCCACTTTGACAGCAGCTTGAAAAGTCCTATCTAATTTCTAACCCTACTACATTTTCTTAATCCAATTTTCTCTATAGCTTGTTTGATAGCACACCAACAACCCAAGCCAACCAAGCAGCAAAGAAGCAACACACGATGGGGTAGAGCAGCAGCACAAGTATTTTTTTCTTTTTCTATTCAATAAATTAAATATTTGTCTTGTCTTTTGCTCAATTAATTGTCATTATAATATTGGTATTTACATCATCAAGAGGAAAATTGTTTAAGTTTAATAGTTCACATCACATATGGTGTGTTTATTTAGACGGACTGGATAAGGGGGGATTGTAATCCATCGGACTATTAGTCCTGGGATACATTGTCCACGGACTATTTGGTTGGACTGGATTTATATCCTATATTTGTTTAGTTATGGGATTAGATGTCTAGATTGGACTATTTTTAGTGAATCCAATATTTGTTTGGAATATTATGGAAAAAGATAAATGCTCAAATGACTGTTTTATCCTTTTCAATTATTTACTAAGTAATAACAATATTAAACATAGCTTTAATATTTTAATTATTTTTAAATAAAAATTTATTTATTTTATTTTTTGCAGAACTAAATAAATTTATTTTTAAAAAATTAAATAAATTAAATATAAATAAAATATTGTTATTGTTTAATTAAAATTTTAAATAAATTTATTTTAAATAATAATAATAATTAAATAATAAAATAAAACATCTATTAAAATTTAAATAATGAAATTAAATAAAATATAAACAAAATTTTAAAATAAAAATCAATAAAATATCTATAAAAAATATTTTAAAAAATTAAATAAATAAAACAAAATTAAAATTAAATAAAATTGTTTTATTTTTAAATTGGGACTTTTAAATTTTTTCGAATTTTACTAAATATAATATATAATTAAATACTAGAGGGCAAAAATGTAATTTCATTGGCTAATTCCCATGGGATAAGTTATCCTATAGTTTCTATCCCACCCCCCCATGGGATAGGATAGTCCCACAAATATGGGACTAATAGTCCGGGGAGACTATTAGTTCGGAGCAAAACTTTTGAAACAAATAATGGATTATTGGTCCGGTGGGACTAATAGTCCAATCTCATGGCGTAATCTTTCAAAACAAACACCCCATAATTTAAAAGTTTTGTGTTTTGTTAAGTGGTGGTGGTGCTCTTGTTTTGAATTTTGATCTAAAAAAATATTTTAATCTTAACTCATCATGACTCCTAAAAGAAATTATTCATCTGGATTCGCAAAAAGGAAAAAAAAAAAGGGTAAATTACATTTACCTCCCCTGAGATTTCTGACAAATACAAGGACCTCCCATGTAGTTTCAATAATTACAATAACCTCCCCTGCTTTACCTGACAATGTCAAGATTCCTCCTTCTGTTGACTTCCGTTTATTTATTTCACAGAAAAAGCTGATGTCATCAAAGCCAAACATTAAAATGTCCATAATTCCCTAAAGTGTCATTAACCCATCTATGTCTAGAACAGTGTATTTTCTGAGAAAATGGTGGGTAGTTTCCTTTGCCTTCATTTTGTGACTGCTAACTCCATTACATCTCTCTCTCTCTCTCTCTCACTCTCATAAATCTTCAAAAAATGTCTCCTCAAATCCGAATAGGTGGTCATGAAGACTACTATTCTTCATCAAATCAACACACATTCCTCTTGTGGCCTTCTAGAGGAGTAGTAGCAGTACAATACCCTCTCAAAGCACACGAGATTCACGTGTCGAACGCTCGCAATGACTCAACCTCGTGGGTGAAAGCCGCATCGGCTCCCACCGAGCAATTCTTGAACCGCTTTAACGTAACTTCAGAGCTATCCGGCAATACCCCTTTGTATAAATTCCCATACCCATCTCTCCAATTATGTTCAACCTAGAGAATTCTTTGTTGCTTCCCTAATTCAATCAAATGTGTACCTAACTAAAGTAGTACTTCATTGATTGAATTCATTCCAAAAGCTAAATTATTTCTCTCTCATGATCAACCTTACTTCTCCCCTAATTTTCTCGCGTTTTCGCCGTAAAATCCAAAACCCACCACAACCAGAAACGAAACAAACCCACAACCTATCACAACTACACAAATCACAATTGTTCTAACTCTACCATTCGAATTGCTCAAATCAGAAAAATCAAAACCAAACAGACAGTTGGCAGTACCTTTATCGATTGGGCCAAAACAATTGATAAACGCCGCGGCGTAAATCGAAGGGTACGCCGCGCAATCGTAGAGGTTTCCAATTGATCGGCCGTTCAAATTCGAAGGCTGGAGGCTAGAGAGACTGGTGGTGCAAGAAGCGCACGGCGAACCATTACCAAGAGATTGATTACATGCCTTCACGGCATCGTCTAATGCCGATTTCGAGACATTGCCTTCGAATTCATCACGAGTAGTGATGTTCATACAACCCTCGGCGATCCAGGAGGTTTGGAAACCACAGATTTTGCAAATATCATTGAAATTGGGGAAGAAATCGTTGATTAGGGTTTGGTACGAAACCCAACAAGACTCGGCAGAGTCAATCGAAGGAAGAAATCGTTGATTAGGGTTCGGAGATAATCGGACTGAACGAATCGGAGACCGGCCTTGATGTAGTGACAAGAGATGGAATCGGAGTCGAGTTTTGGACGATTTGAGGATTGAATGAGTCAGCGAAGGACGTCGAAATCGAGAGGACATAATGAGGCCGTGTCGTGGAGGTGGCGGGCGGCGGAGGTGGTGGTGGAAGAGGAGGAGGAGAGATGAGAGATGTGGAGTTGTAGAGAAAGAAAGAGGAGGAAGATGAGGGACATCTGGGGAGTGATTTAGAGAATTCAGATTACACTACTGTTGCAATTTGAAACCAGAGTGAAGTTGGGATTGGGGGATGAGATGAGATGAGAGAGAACAAAAAATTAAAATTAAAATTAAAAACAAAGTTGAATACTATAATCAAAGGGTATTTTCGTCTTTTCATGCTCAAATAAAAGGGTAATATGGTCATTTTGTATACAAAAGTAACGTCGTTTATGTATAATTGACAGATTGGGGGAATCTGTACAATGTCAGGTAAAGTAGGGGAAGTTAGTGTAATTATTGAAATTACAGGGAAGGTTCCTATATTTGTCAAAAACCTCAGGAGAGGTAAATGTAATTTACCCAAAAAAAAAACAAAAAGTTGAAAAATTAGTCTCCGTTTGGGAAGTGGGTTGGCTTTTTGGCTTTTTGGCTTTTTTTGCTATATAAGTCTGGGCTCAAAAGCTTAGTTTGGGAAGGACTTTTGACTTTTTGGCTTTTTTGACTTTTTTGTGAGAGAAGAGTGTAATGATTATGAGGTTGAATGGGATGTTTTGTCTGTTGTGGCTCATGAGCCTATTCTGTCTTTGTGGCTCATTGAGCCAAAAAAGCCCAATAAGCCCTTGCCAAACCAATTTAATACAAATATTTTGTACTTTGTCTTATTTTTTTTTTTATTTAATAAAAAAAAATATGATAGACTCCAAAAATTTATTGATTAATTATTAATTTTGAACTCAAAAATCTGAGGACCGGGCCTGCCCCTAAGCTTTCGGTGGCTCCGCCTCTCGCCAACAAGGACTTGGACTGTACGTTGGTATATAATTTGCAATTGTTTACAAAAACAATTTTTTGTCCGGCGATACGACAAAACATTAAAGTATAGCGCGGACTATGATAAAGTGATAGTGTGACTTTGAATAACATGCAAGCTGTCGGTACCCATGACGTATTTAATGAAGGCACAATGTATGAAAAGAAAAATAACAATGATTCATATCATTAATTTTAGTATTTTAATGAAATATTAATGATATGATAATGAATAAAAAAAATAAAATAAAAATAAATTAAGACTAAAACATTATATTATTATGGGTAGAGCCTACTGCCAACTCATTAGAGCTACATTTAAAGTTAAAAAATTAGAGCTCCAAAGCATTTTTTAAAAAAAAAATGTTAGACATTTAAAACAATTTATTGAATTTTTTATTAAATATTTTATATGGATATGAGACTCACACTATGTAAGTTTTAATGTGAAATATTTTATAAAAATTTTGAGATCTCTAACACTACTCGTATTAAAAAAATAGTAATGGCATATGTATTAATTAATATATTAATTATTGTATTAATATAGTTATCATATTGTCATTTCAAAATTATAACTTCACCTATTATATAAATTATAAATATTTAAAACTTTTAAAATTATGTGATATCATCCATTAGTATATTAATTGATATATCAATTGATGCATATAATATTATTCTAAAAAAAATAACAGTGGTGCTAAAAATATGAAAAATGAAATAAATTTATATAAGGAGACATGTATAAGCTAGAGGAATGAGACTTACCGTGACATTTACACTCTTTATCTCACATATATGTCTTATTTTGTGAAAAATTTATGTATTACTCAAAAAATAATGAATGGGTCAAGGGAAGACTAATTTGAAATAAGTTGAGAATAATATAAAAATAATTATAATATATTTATTAATTGACCTAAAACCTAACTTGTTATTTATTTAAAATAATACATTAAATGATAAATAAATAAATTGTCTCTAGTTGGCAACAAATACTTTTTTCCCTTCTACAAAACAGGTGATTATTCAGTACTCTCAGAGTATGGACACGTGGTATTTTGTGAAATTTTGATTGATGGAGAGGCGTAAAGGCCCACACTTTATGTTGAGAATAGGAAATAACATGAGACTGAGTAATTAGTGATTGATTTGGAATGTGATCACGTGGTACTCTGAAAATATTAAATAATTTCCCCTACAAAACTCACTAAATTCATCGCAATAATTTAAATCGTCGAATTTACTCTATTTATTACTAAAAATAATAATACTTAAATACATAAGACTTTGGGAAATGGAATGAGGAGAGACTTGGAAGAGAGCCAAAGAATTGCAGTGATGCCCCTACCTTTTAAGTGGTGTTTTAGGATGTTGGTAAAGAAGATGGTTGGGTTTTAGTTTTTTTGATTTTTTTGACTTTTTTATTTTGGGTTAAAAAGTTTGGTTTGGGATGAGTTTTTTAGTTTTTGATTTTTTTAATTTTTTTGTGAGAGAAGAATGTAATGATTATTGGTTGGATATAATGTTTTGTTTATTGTGGCTAAAATAACTTATTTTGTCTTTTGTGGCTAAAATAGCCCCAAACCTCATTGCCAAACGGAACAAAAAGGTTAATTTTTTGGCTTTTTGATTTTTTTGGTGATTTTTTTAACAAAAAATTAGATTGTTTTGGGTTAAAAAATTAGTTTTTTTTACTTAAAAACAAGTTAAAAAGTCAAAAAACTGATTTTTTAGCCTCTTCCCAAACTGCCCCTACGAAGATATTCGGTGACCTTGAAATATTACTCCAGACTACAGATATTGGATACTTGTTCATTTATCTTTTCAAATGAGACAAAAATAATGCGATATACTATTTTAACCAATCAAATTTGATTTACAGCATCACATAAATTTGTGAATGGGGCAAATATAATTTTTCCTACCCACCTTCTTCCTCCTATAAACAAGAAACACCCCCATAGTCTATATATGTGTGTGATTTACAAGAAACACCCCCAAAACAACAACAACAAAAAAAACAAAAAAACAAAAAAACAAAAAATTACGTATAAACCATAGTCTATATATATGTGTGTGAACATTAGGCCGGTGCTATAGTTGTATCTACCACTTCCGAACCCCCCCACCCAACCTCTTTAATTCCACTTCCCTCATCTCTCTCTCTCTCTCTCTCTCTATATATATATATATATATATATCCTACACTATCTCACCCTATTCATTCCAATCCAAACCACCACATCTTCTTCCACCACCACCACCACAATCATGACAACACCACCACCCCCCACCACCCTCCACGGCGGCGATCACATCCACCAACCCCGGCGACTCCCTGATTTCCTCCAGAGTGTCAACCTCAAGTATGTTAAGTTAGGCTACCATTATCTAGTCACCCACCTCTTCACTCTCTCTCTACTCCCTCTCATTACCTGTGTAATCCTCCAAGCTTCCCAAATGGACTACGAAGACATTCACAATCTCTACCTCCACCTCCAATGCAACCTCGTCACCGTAATCATGTCGTTGACTCTCTTAGTATTCGGGTCCACGGTCTATCTCATGACCCGACCTAAATCCATTTACCTCGTTGACTACTCCTGCTACCGACCCCCGGACCACCTCCGGGCCTCGTTCCACCGCTTCATGGAACATTCCCGACTCACCGGTGATTTCGACCAGTCGTCCCTCGAGTTCCAACGCAAGATTCTCGAACGTTCGGGTCTCGGCGACGAGACCTGTGTACCGGCGGCGATGCATTTTATTCCGCCGCGTCCCACCATGTCCGCCGCCAGGGAAGAAGCGGAGACGGTGATGTTCGGCGCTCTCGACAACCTTTTCGCTTCCACCAACGTTAAACCCAAGGAAATCGGAATACTAGTCGTGAATTGCAGTCTTTTTAATCCAACTCCTTCTTTATCTTCCATGATTGTGAATAAATACAAGCTCAGAGGCAATATCAGAACATTCAATTTGGGGGGAATGGGTTGTAGTGCAGGTGTGATCGCTATCGATCTCGCGAAAGACATGTTACAAGTTCATCGAAACACTTATGCTGTCGTTGTTAGCACCGAAAACATTACTCAGAATTGGTATTTCGGAAACAAAAAGTCTATGTTGATACCCAATTGCTTGTTCAGAGTGGGCTGCGCCGCCATGCTTTTATCGAACAAACCCGCCGAACGAAAGCGTGCAAAATACAAGCTCGTTCACGTGGTGAGAACTCATTGCGGTGCCAATGACCAGGCATTCAATTGCGTTTATCAAGAACAAGACAACAATGGCAAAACCGGTGTTTCGCTGTCGAAAGATTTAATGGCAATTGCCGGACAAGCTCTCAAAACAAACATCACCACATTGGGTCCTCTGGTTTTACCGATCAGCGAGCAGCTTCTCTTTTTCTCGACCCTTGTCGGGAAAAAATTGCTGAATCTGAAGATTAAGCCTTATATCCCGGATTTTAAGTTGGCTTTTGATCATTTCTGCATACACGCGGGTGGCAGGGCGGTTATTGATGAACTGGAGAAAAATTTGCAGCTTTCGCCTGAACATGTTGAGGCGTCTCGGATGACTCTGAATCGATTTGGGAACACTTCGTCGAGTTCGATCTGGTATGAATTGGGTTATACAGAGGCCAAAGGGAGGATGAGAAAGGGGAATCGAGTTTGGCAAATTGCGTTTGGAAGTGGGTTTAAATGTAACAGTGCGGTGTGGGAAGCACTGAGGAATGTGAAGCCATCGAATCAGAGTCCTTGGGCTGATTGCATTGATAGGTACCCAGTTGAGATAGTGAGTTGATGAACTGATTGATGATGAAGATTGTTACTCTGTTTGATTGAATTGTTTGATGGATTGTCTTGTGATCAATTTGTGTCACTATTTTTTAGCTTTGTTGGGTTTTGGATTGTGTACTTTGAACCTAGAAGGCATACAGTGATTTTTTTGCTCTTGGATGTTTAAAAAGTGTGTCTGTTCTGTGATCTCTTCATACTTGTTGAAAAGTAATGGATTTGAAAAAGAAAATGATAATGTTAATGTATTAAAATGTGTGAAAAATGTATTAAAATTTTATAAGTTAAATTGAAAATAACAATTTTTTTTTTTTTTTTTTTTTTTGAATTGGATGGTGATAGAGTGGATCATCTTATTACTTAATCCAAGATAAATATTTGGGTGATTTTGACTTCAAAATTATTGCTCATTATATGGCCAATTTCAACCCCAAGTTACTCTCTGTTTTTGCTTAGATTTTGGATTAAAGGTCACTCTTTCAATAAAATTATTATATGTTACTTAATTTTTTATTTATTTATTTTCATAATTACTCCATAAAATTACTTGTCGTGTGCATGTGATGGATGGGTTATATTTTTCTTCAAAATTTGTCGAAAAATCCCTATCATATGATCCCTTGATTTTCTTGGAACACCTATCACCATCTAAAATGAATAACTCATTATAAAAATGTAAACATGTTACATCTATTATTGCTTTTATTTTAAGACGAAATCTAAACCATATCTGTTAATGAATCCCCATGATTTTGTGAAGCCCAATGTGTCAATTAACATGTAGTTTTCCCTCAACATCATTTAAAATAAGAAAATAATATACAAATACATTTTTTAAAGCTACTTTATTGATCTAGTGATATTTTATGAAAATAATTAATTGATAGTTAAAGAATATTTAATTATCAATTAATCATCTTCTTGACACATCACTGAGTCTAGAAAATGAGTGTAACTTTTATGTCGGAATAAGAATGCTCAGCTCAAATAGATGGAATGAATTATGTTACACTCATCGTTTGGGAAGGTGGATTGGCGTAGGTTGGGACTAAAATAGTTACAAAAAGACAAAATAAATTTTTTAGTCCTAGACTAAAAAATGTCACATTCAAATCATAATTATCTCATTTTTTCTGTCACAAAAGTTAAAAAAACAAAAAAAAAAAAAACCATCCCAAACAATGCTTTTTAATCACATACTAAAATAATCAAAAAATTAAAAAACCAAAAAATCAACCTACATTCCAAACTAACCCACAATGTCGCATGCTATTACCCTTGTATGGAATATCCACACAATATAGGCACATATTTATTATCACAAACTTATGTAGTGTAATTATTTAATAAATGATGACAAATGAAATTAAATTGCAATATGAAATTTCTCATAAACTAATAATAATGTCTCATAATAATATTGCTCCTATATTTAATGTTTATGAAAGGAAGAGGATCTCCTTCCATCCAAATTTTGGACTGGAGGGCATAGTTTGAGTCTGTGGGGTCTATCACGGATCCCATTTCGATGATTTGAACAATTTATTTTGTCGGGCATTACATGTATTTCATCCAAAAAAAAAAAAAAATTAGGTCCGTTTGATAACCGTAACTTATTCAATTTATTAAGTTTATCACTAAAAAAAATGTATGGTTTATATTTGAAAACATAATTGTTGTCTATTTTTTAGTAAAAAATTAAATAAGTTACAATTATCGAATTGAATTAAATTTTTTTTTGTGAATGAAATACACGAAGTAACGGTTCAAATTATAAAAATGAGACTCATAATAGATCTTACGGGTTCAAACAGCGCCCTTCGATCTAAAATCTAAGACCGGAAGAGATCCTTCTCCTTCATGAAAATTCATATATTTTTTTTCTCAATAATAGCATCCTTCATGAAAATTCATATATTTTTTTTCTCAATAATAGCATCCTGCATTTATGCTAGTTGATTCAAGTTAAAACAAAGGAGGTAGCTTTATTTCAGTCAAGCATTTGACGCTGTTCGGGCCGTGAGATCTTTAGATATTGTTTTGATAATTTAAATTATTTATTAAATTAATAATTTAATAAATATAAATATAGAAGAATAAAATGTTACACTTTAAATATAACTACTAGTAGCATAATTCTACAATTGCCACATATACAATGGGGTTCTCAGACTTACCCAATGACCTAGTTACTTTTTTGGTTTTTTAATTATTTAATTATTTTAAATCTTGTTTGGGGACATTGTTTTTAATAATTTTTTAATTTTTTAGTTAAAATAGGATGTAAAAAAATTAATGTTTGGAATATTTTTTTATTTTTTAAGAAAAATTATGTAACAAGTAGAGAGAAAAGAAATTTTAATTTTTTGGTATAAATTACTTTTTGATTTTTTTAATAATTTTTTGTTAAAATTATCACTTACCAAACGAAACCTTAATAAGTCATTTTAATTTTTATGTTTGAAAAATAAGATTGAATTTTTTGATTAATTATTATATTAAAAATTACATTTAAAATGATATTTAAAATTAAAATAATAAATTTATTTCTAACCTCACTTTTTTAAAATTGATTTAAAGACCCAAAATTGTCAATTACTATGTATGGGATAGGCTGTCATCTCAACAGTGATAGGCTGTCCCTAACATCATTTTATTTTTTTTATTTTTTAATATAGGTCTTTAGTCAGCGTAATAGGCTGTCCGTAACCACCAAGATCTTCTAGAGTGTTTTTTTCTTAAAGTTTTTTAAAGTGCTATATTGTGTGGTTGAGATTTAATGTTGAAAAATTGATGTGACTTATCATTAAATCTCAACCACACAATGGACCACTCTAAGAAACTTTAAGAAAAAAAATACTCTAGAGGTTCCTTGCTCGTCCCTAACCTCATTCTTTTGTCCTTTTTTTTAATATAAGTCCTTAGCTCAACTACTGTTTGAGATTATTTAATTTTTTAATATTTGAAATTATTTTAGTTCCAAACTTAAGTTCCCAGACAGGTCAATTACTTGTTATTAAATGGTGATACACCCTCGATGATAATACCATATTACAGTTGTATTAATTTATTTTTTCAAAAAATAAGAAATAATCCACTTTAAATTTTTTTTTTTTTTTTTCATAATTGAGTGTTGGACCATTATATATAGACAACAGTATACTCATTTATCAGAGAAAGAGGGTTTGTTTGGTTTGTTTTTGGGAGAGTTATTTTTGAAAAAAATTTGAGAGAGTTGTTTTAGAAATTTTTTTGGTTTGTTTGGTTGTATATTTTGAGAGACAAATTTTTTTGGGGAGTTTGGGATGATTTGATATTTTAGGAGAATTGAGTAGATGTGTGTGAGAGAAAAAGTGATTGAGAAGGAGAGAAGAGAGAGAAAAAGTGATTGATTGATGTGTAAGAGAGAGAGAGTGATTTTGAAAATTTTTTGAGAAAAAACTCAAACCAAACAAATTTTGAGAAATTTTTTTCTGAAACTCATTTCCCAAACTCAAACCAAACATACCCAGAGTCAAGAAGAGAGAGATGGTGAACTTGGTAGCAGCAGTACTCAAGCCTTTAATGCATTTACTTGTAAGACTAGGAGGACTAACACCCCAAACCATAGAGATCGAGCCAGGGACTATAATGAAATTCTGGGTCCCCAAACAAGCCCTCATAAAACCCAGAAACCAGAACAGCCAAACATGGCACAAACCCACAAAACCAGTTATAGTCTTTGCCCATCCTTTTTCTGCCGATGGCATTTTCATGTGGTTCTTCCAAGCCCTAGCCTTCGCCGGAAAGTACTCAGTCTACATCCCTGACTTCCTCTTCTTCGGCGGCTCAGCCACCGCTAGGGCGGAGCGGTCGCCGGAGTTTCAAGCGGAGTGTTTGGCAACAGGGTTAAGGAAGCTGGCAGTGGAGAGTTGTACTTTGGTTGGGCTTAGTTATGGTGGGATGGTTGGGTTTAAGATGGCTGAGTTGTACCCTGACTTGGTTGAGAATATGGTTGTGTCTTGTACTGTGGTTGAGTTGACTCAGTCGATTACTGACGCATGTCTTGCCAGGATTGGGCTGTCGCGGTGGTCGGAGTTTCTCTTGCCGGCGTCGGTGGAGGGAGTGAAGTTGCTTTTCTCGGTTGGTACTCATAAGTTGCCATGGTTGCCTGATTTCTTTTACAGGGAGCTTCTTGAGGTATTTCACTCATTTAAGATTGTTCTTAATTTTCAAAAATAATAAAATTACCAACACGCAACATAAAATAATTTTATTACACAAATCAGATAGTAAAATTCATCATATTAAAATGTATAATTTCATTCATATTGCTCTACTTATGCTTTATGTCACTGTCACGTTATTCTCGATATATATTTTTAATAATTTATGTCCGAAGTGATTTACATGTACCTTAACTAATTATATAATCTTAAAATTAACAATTAAATAAATCTTAATGACCCCTTGAAAGGACTAAAACTTGATATATATATATATATATTGTGATATTAAAAACTTTTAATATAGTGGTAAGGATAGACGCAGAAATGAGGTAGGAATTGTAATTGCTAAGGATCTTGTAGAGAATGTAGTGGCAGTCACTAGGAAAGGGGATACGATTATGCTAGTTAAACTAGTTATTGGAAGAAATATAGTGAACGTTATTAGCGCGTACACCCCTCAAGTAGGATTAGATGATCAGATTAAGAGGGATTTTTGAAAGCAAATGGATGAGATCTTACAAGAGATACCCGTAGGAGAGAACCTCGTTATAGGTGGAGATTTTAATAGCCATGTAGGCATAGATAAACTAGGCTATGAAATGGTGCATGGTGGATACGGTTTTGGTGATAGAAATGAGGCTGGAGAAAGTATCTTAGATTTTGCGTTGGCTCCTGACCTGGTGGTGGCCAATACTATGTATAAGAAGAGGGAGGAGCATTTGATAACCTTTAAGAGTGGATTAGTTAAGAGCCAAATAGATTACTTCTTAGTGAGAAAAGTGGATCGCCTAAAATGCAATGGTTGTAAGGTGATTCCTAGAGAGAGCCTGACCTCTCAACATAGAATTTTGATACTAGATTTATGTTTTAGAGGGCAATACCAAGCTAGGAAGGATGGTGGGTATCTTAGGATGAGATGGTGGGACCTAAAAGGGGATAAACTAGATATATCTAAGAATTGAATGGATAAGGAAGATACTTGGGACTTGGAAGATGATGCTAACATTATGTGGAACTCGATGGCCAATTGTATGAGGAGAATCTCAAGGGAAGTGCTTGGAGAGTCGAAAAGAACGGGATCCAGCTCTAGGAAACTTGGTGGTGGGAGAAAAGGTTCAAGCGGTAGTTAAGGCAAAAAAAGAGTACTTTCAAAAGTGGCAGAAGGATAGAACTGAGAAAAATCTTAAGAGTTATAGATTGGCTAATAAGGAGATCAAGAAAGTAGTGAAAGAGGGTAAATTGAAAACTTATGACAACCTATATACTACACTAGATAGTAAGGAGGAGAGAAGAGGGTATACAAACTTACTAAGATACGGGAGAGGAAAACAAGAGATTTTAATCAAGTTAAGTGCATCAAGAGTGAGGATTCTAAGGTATTGGTGAAGGATGAAGAGATTAAGGAAATATGGAAGAATTATTTTGAGAAACTATTAAATGAAGAATATAGAGGTATGGCAATAAGGGAAGAAATAGCTAGTAATATGATAAACCAAGACTATATGTTTTATCGCAAGATTAGGAACTTTGAAGTGGAGATTGCACTTAAGAAAATGAAATCAAATAAGACTTTAGCACTCGGTGATATCCCTATTGAAACTTGGAAGTGTTTGGGTAAAAACGGAGTTATTTGGTTGACTAGGTTGTTTAGCAAAATGTTGTTGACTAGGAACATGCCAGATGAGTGGAGAAAGAGTATTTTAGTGTCAATCTATAAGAATAAGGATGATGTTCAGAATTGCAACAACTATAGAGGAATCAAGCTAATGTGTCATATAATGAGAGTGTGGTAGAAGGTGATGGAATGCCGATTGCGAGATATAACAGAGGTGTCAAAGAATCAATTTGGGCTTATGCCTGGCAACTCAACAATGGAAGCGATCTATCTTTTGAGGAGAGTAATAGAAAAGTATAAAAAAAAGAAAAGAGATATTCATATGGTGTTTATCGACTTTGAGAAAGTATATGATAGAGTGCCTCGGGATATGATATGGCGGGTGCTAGAGAAGAAAGGGATGACAAAAGGTTATATTGATGTGATTAGAGACATGTATGAAGAGGTGATGACCACTATTAGATCGCCAGGTGGAGAGACAAATGAATTTTCTATCACTGTAGGGTTATACCAAGGATCTACCTTAAGTTCTTATCTTTTTGCTTTAGTTATGGATGAGTTGACGAGAAATATTCAGGATGACGTGCCATGGTGTATGCTTTTTGCAAACGATATGGTGCTAGTGGATGAGACTAGAGAAGGAGTTAACACAAAATTAGAGATTTGGAGAAAAGCTCTTGAATTTAAAAGATTTTAGATAAGTAGAACTAAAACAGAGTACATGAAGTGTAAATTTAGTAATAGTAACAATGAAAGTAGAGTAGAAGTGAAGATTGAGAACTAATAACTACCTAAGAGTGAACATTTTTGTTATTTAGGGTCGATTATCACAACAGCGGGGGAAATTGATGCAGATGTGGCTCATAGAATTAAGGCGATATGATATAAGTTGAGAAGTGCGTCTGGGGTGTTATGTGATAAACGAATACGCACTAGACTAAAAGGTAAGTTCTATAGAACGGCTATTAAACTAGCAATGTTGTATGAGACGGAGTGTTGGACAACCAAGAAACAACATGTAGATAAAATGAGTATGGCTGAGATGTGAATGCTAAGGTGGATGTGTGGTAAGATTAGACAAAATAGAATTATGAATGAATGTATTTGGGAATGGGTAGGAGTAGCACCGATAGAAGATAAGTTGAGAGAGAATCAATTGAGATAGTTTGGTCATATTCAACGGAGAGCAACAGAGGCAGTAGTGAAGAGATGCGATCCTGTAACGGTAGATGGAAGCGTTAGGGGACGGGGTAGGTCTAGATTAACGTTGGCTAGCATTGTAAAAAGAGATATGAATCTATTTAATTTGACTAATAAAATGGCCTTTGATAGGATCGCGTTGAGAAAAAAGATTCATGTAGCCGATCCTATTTGATGAGACTTAAGGCTTGATTTGGTTGGATTGATTGGTTGGTATTAAAAACTTTTATAATGATTTTGTCACAAACATCAAAGAGATGGGAGATTGAATTGGTGCTATTTGGGTTAATGATCAGTTAGGTTTGTGACCAGAATTATAATAATCTTAGATATTTAGGATTTCTACATAAAATATATATATATATATATATATTTAACTGTGGTTGAGTCAATTCTTGTATTGTGAGATTAAGGCTTGCTTTGGCAAGCTAGCAAAAAACTAGCTTTTAACTTTTTTACCTAAGTCACTATTCAAAAAGGTAGTTTTTTTTGGTTAAAAAAAATTAAAAATTAATTTTTTATTAACTCCTCAAAATAACACTAATAATATACAGATTAATTTTTTTAATTTAATTTTTTTATATAATTTATTTTTAATCTCTGACATTATTTCATGAATTGTGATGTGATAGTGTAATTAAAGAATGGGGACAAGAGAGATTCGGATTGAAATTTGTTGTATGATAAGAAGATAAGAGTGTCTTGTCGTGTCCTTACATGAATTTTTTTCTAATTTACGAGAAGTTTTTTTAATGGACATTAATATATATTTATTAAAGTCAGAAAAATTTAAGAGTGTTTGAGGGGTTATCTGGGGATCATTTCTTGTGTACATGTGAAAAGTCCATTTCATGGAGTCGTTGCACAGGTCATGTTTGACAATAGAAAGGAGAAAGCTGAGCTTTTGGAGGCTTTGGTAGTCAGAGATGAAGATTCCACCATCCCTAATTACCCTCAGGTATACATTCGGTGGGATTCATTTCATGTGAAAAAATTATATCAAATTTTGTATTCATAAATGAGTTAAAAATTTTAATTCGTAATTAGTGACGTGGTGATACATAACCACTGTTTAATAATACGTCACAATTTAGGAGTAAATTTAAATGTTCAGATGATTTTTACATATACGAAATAAATATTAAGTCTCATATATATATATATATATATATTTGGATGGGTAAGTCCAATATGTGGTGGACTTTAACGCAAAATTTACCATCCAAAATATGATAATTATTGAATTGTATTAAATGATAATTAAGTAGTGGGTTTCATCTATTTATTGAAGTAAAATGTTTTTTTTTTTTTTTGAAAAAGGTAAAAATATTGAAAAATATATTAATTTCAATAAAAATATATTAAATTTAGTAAAAAATGTCTTATCTTATTCACTTAGTTATTTATTTATTTCTTATATCTTAGAAGCACTAGTTAATTAGATCCATTATTATCAATTTGATAAAATAATCTAAAATATTCACATGAATATGGCTATAGAGTATTTTTATTCGAGACAAAAAATTAAATTTAACTTTCTAACTTAGTGATGTGACAATCAATTAGTATATTAAAGGTAATACTCAGTCTTGTATTTTTTTTAAAATATTCAATCAATTATATTATTTACACATCATTGAATCTATAAATTGAGTCTAAAAAATAGCTTTGTATATCATTTTCCCATGACTACAAGTCTAAAAACTCATGTTATTTTGGGTGAAATTATTCTAGACAGAGTATATTATATATATTTTTTAAGAATTTAATTCTATGTACTTATGTATTAATTTCTATACAAAGACAGTAAAAACAAGCTGTGGGGACATATTCCTAAGATTTTAAAAAAAAAAAAAAATATTAAAAATACTATAAGTTTATTCGTGCTCTGCATCTACCCATGTCACCACCATGTGGAGTTTCTAGAGGGTCCATGTGTTTCTCAATTCAATAGTTTTTATGCTTGTTTCCTATCACAACTAATTATTTTCGACTGTTTAAACACGAGGTAGTTCAATTTGATTAGACTTAGTGGGAGATATCTTGCATTATTCAAAAAATAAGTAAATAATTTAAGTATATTTTTTATTCTTCTGTTTGGTCTCAACCCTCAGTCAGTTAGTCAATGCAAGAATGGAAGGCACTCCGAAATGAGAAATTTAATTTTGTTACGGACATAAAAACTGATTATAAAATCAGATATAAAATATATATTAATATATTAATAAGAGTATAAAAGATTTAATAGTAGTATTCAGTTTTAAAAAAATTTTATTCATCCCTATAAATTTTATGTTCAATTATGTAATTGGTTTCTGTGTGTTCATATACTTGTTCTAAGAAATTTAAATTGATTGATACTTTCTTAAATTCCGTTGCAGAGGATCTATTGCTTGTGGGGAGATGATGACAAGATTTTCAATTTGGAACTTGCCCAAAATATGAAAGAGTATGTCCATTTCACCTTCTTCACTATACTATTTTTAATTTGAGAAATGAAATTCAAGTTTTTGTTTGGGAAATTTTTTTAAAATCCCTGACATTAAAATTTTATATAAGATATATGACATATAATATTTTCATAATAATTAAGGTCTCTTAATATTTTTACAGAAAAAATTCAATTTAGAGAAATTTTGCCCCACTCAGAAAATTTTTGACTCCGACACAGAGAAATTTCACTCGACTCAGAAAAATTTTAATTTTCACAAAGAAATTTCATCGAATAACATTAGCTAATAAAAATAAATATCTTAAACATCTTCTACTATACAAAGTTAGAGAGAGATGTTTCACTAATTTTCTCTTTTCTTTTTAGCGTTTCACAGTCTGTTTGTGAGATGTCAAATGATAAATAAACAAAAAGAATGTCACGTTAAAAATAAGATATTCATTAATTTTTGTTAAATTCTAAAAAAAAAAAAAAAAAGACTGAGTAAATTTGAAGTAGTGAAGCCTCAACTGCAAATAAATCTATTTAATGTTATGAAATTCTGTGTCTGTAAAATATATATATTCATCTATCTCTAATATACTCTAGCTGCATGCATTGCATGATTGTGCTTTGACATTTATTTATTTATTATTTATTTTATTTATTTATGTTTTGAGATTCCATCTTATCATATGATTAAGAGTGGATTAGAGACAAAGTAACAAAAATTTTGGGTTAGAGAATCTTGACCCAACAATTTTGAGCCAAGAGGGTAGCAAATCCAGATCCTCTCCTCCACATGGATAGAAAAGAGATGAATGATTCAATTTGAAATTTTTATATATAAATTTTGTTTATATAACATATTATTATGCTTTTAAAACATGGTTTTACAGGCGATTAGGGGACAAAGCCACCTTGCAATGGATAAAGAATGCAGGGCATCTTGCTCAAATGGAGCGACCCTTTGCTTACAACAAGCAACTCAAGAGAATTCTTTCTTCAATTTATGCCCAATAATTTATGTTTTCAGAAATGTGTTCAAATTGTTCCTTGAAAATTTTGAATTTTCAAACCTTGTAAGTGAGAGATATCAAGTTGCTGTGGATTTGAAATTATATCATGTTCAATCGAATATCCTAAACATGCGTTATTACTACTTCATGAACCCTTGATTGGTTTTGGCGAAAAATGCTTTTTATAAATTAAAAAAATACTAAAAAAAAATTCGGTAAAAAAAATTCTTATGGTGTTTGGTTATGTTTGGTTGTGACATTAAAATTAAGGAAAAGTTACCAATAAATCCTAAATGTTGAAATTATGCCCCATTTAGTCCCAATTTTTTTTCTTTTGATATATTTGGTCCTTTATAATGCTGAATGACATAAATACCACTACTTATTAGTTTGACCGGGTGAGTAGGTGATGTTTTGGTGTGGCACACCCTCATGTTTGTGTGTTTCCGAAATTTATGTTTGGCACGTGTTACATTGAGGGTGATCGATGGATGCCACACATCAACAAAGTGCATTAAGGCTCTTTATACTTTTTGTCTTGGAATAATGTATGTCACGTGACACACAATTGTATCAAAACCACTGCAAATGTGCAACACATCAACAAAAGTGCCACTAAGACTCTTTATGAGGGTGATCGGTGGTGCCACATACTCAACGAAAGTGCACTAAGGCTCTTATGAGGGTGATTGGTGGCTGGTGCACACATCAACAAGTAAGGCACTAAGGTTCTTTATGCTTTTTGCCTTAGAATGATTGTATGTCACGTGACACACACAAGGAAAGGTATAATTGACCACTTAATGTTGCCAAACAAAGGAAATAGGATCAACTGATAATATTCTCCCACTATTAGGACTAATCAGAACAATAGAAATAACCTTAGGACCAATCGGTAAAATTGTTTGTGAGATAGGATTTATTGGTAAATATCCCAAAAAATGTACTAGTAACTATATTAATAGTAGTGGTGGCGCAAATATGGGGAAAAAAAAGAGTGTTTTTATATATGGTTTACATATTTAAATGTGATAACCCATTGAGTGATAATTAGGGATTTCTCATAATAAAATTTTGAAAGTTTGGTCTGTGTGTTCTAATTTGAAGTGGAGACAAGTTTAAAGATACTTTCGCTTGTTTTACATCTGGTAGTGGTTGGGCTCTTCGGCCCAGCATTAAAACCCTAGCGCATAATTGAAGCTTCATATTCCTTAAGAACTAGGCCCAAAACCCAATGGGCCTGAGATACCTGCGAACAAATCCAAATTCATGACCCAAAAATAACAGAAATCAGAGTTTCATCTAAACTGATTAATCATAAATGTAAGTTTTGGATTAATCATTCATTGTGCATAAACTAATTATCAACTATTTTACCTGTTGCTTTTTCAGCAACAAAATTACTTATTCTTTTTCCCCCAAAATAAGAAAAAAATAAATTAAAATCTCGTTACATGATTTGTTTTTTTTGGAGTTAAATTGGGCAGATGACATAATCTAAACGACTAAAATGATGATGTGGAATGATCTTGTTGGTTGGACTGGACCCTCCAGTTAATACTTCAACTGAATACAAGTCAAAAACCTTTACGGGCCAAAATAAAATAAAAAATGAAAAAAGTGGAGATGTTAATTGGGCCTTTAAAATAAGGGGGAAACTATATATATATTTATGAAATAAGATTAAACATTAAAGAGCATAATTACAGAAGATATCGAAGACAGTGAATGAAAGAGAGGCTTAGTTTGCATAATAATGCGTTGACAGTCAACACTAATAATACTCAACAGAGAGGAGGCTTGGAATTCAGTGCTGCTTAAGGAACCTCAGAAGCCTGTAATGCAATCAAGCAAAGCAAGAAAACCAAACTAATTATGCTTCCCATAATTAATTTGCAAATAGACACTATATATATATTGACCACTAATATTTTTAAAAGTGAAATTTTGTGGAGAGAGATTAAAATGGTTGAGTACAAAAAAAAAAAAAAAAAAAAAAAAGAAGTTAAACAAAGGGAAGAATCTTTATAAAAAAAATTTAGTTGATTTGGTTCATTTTCATTTTAAAATAAATAATACATACATACCTATTTTCCCAAAAAAAATGAGTTGGCTTTACAAGGGGATAGATCTTGACCAAAACTAGAGTAAGGTTTGATACTCTATTTCATTGGAATGTGATTGATGTAGATAAGTAGAAGGATTAGATTCCAAGTGTCGATCATCAACTCATTTAAAAAATTCTGATAATTTGTTATCTATTTTGATATTTTGAAGTATTCGTCACCAACTCATCTTAAGATGTTAGAAATATAAATAATTTTATTATTTTTATTATATTCTCAATACTATGTGTGATTACTTTCTGATTAGGGATAAGAAGTTTAGTGGAATAGATACGGATTCTTTTTGTAGAATGAAAAAAGAAGAAGAAAAAGTTAGCAAACAAAGTGCATATAGAGCTTTACCATTTTGTCACACATGATTCTTTACCTTCGCTTAACGTCTCAGTTGTGGTCCTCATGAAAAGCTATAGAGTCCAACCTTAATTAATTATTTATTTATTTTTCCAATAGCATGAAAAATATGCAGATTCCAACCAGTCAAGGTCACACATGATTCTTTGTCCCCATCATTTCTTATCTCCTTGTCCAAACTATTTTTTTTTCTTCTTTTCTACAACGCACAATGAGGACAATTATGACATTTCAAAGTTTCAAACATTATCTCTAATCTTATAAAACATTGTTAATGGAGCATGTAAGAATAATTTGTGATCACCATAGAGCTGATAATTTAGGCTAACAACTTACTTTCCCACTTAGATAAATGAAACAAAACCAAAAAAATAAATAAATAAATAAAATATTCGAATTAAGGTTTGGAAACTTGAATAGCATGGACCAGTGCATGCATGTGAAAATAGAGAATAGAAAGTATAATACTATGCTTCATTCATTGAAATGAAATGATTATTTTATTAAAATGATTCACTTTTAAGTTTGGTTCACTAAATTTTTTTAAAAAATACATGCAAGTGGAATCATCAATTCCATAAAGAAGCTAAGTAATGACCTTCATTCTATTATTAATAATTAAAAAGAATGATTTTAAATATCAATATTGAAATTTTACTTTTCATACTAATGTTGACCGATGATACTAATATGTATTTAGATACTTTTATTTAAAATCATGCTACCAAGCCCTTTATGAGTAGGGTAGTAGTAGTTACCTCTGTTCCTCATCTGCATTGGCATTGGACCTGTAATTAGGAATCGGAACACGACCCGACTCGATGCGCCTCAGATCCTCAAGAAGTATATCATAGTGTCTCTTAACTTCCTCTGCAGATTTCCCTCCACCCACTGCCCTTGCTATGTTGTGCCATCGGTCCGGCGTGTCCTTGTCGTACTGAGCCAATGCCTGCTCAAACAGCTTGTTCAGCTGCGGTGTCCACGATGACGACGACCTACGTGAACTGAGAGAACTTGATGCCATAACTCTCACTCTCACTCTAGGGTTTACAAATCTTGAAGATGGTAAAGATTATGAAGTCAAACTTGATATGGATAGGGAGAAAAGGGAGAGTGAGAAAGAGAGAGGATAAGAGGCTGAGGGATGGTATGGGGAAGAGATTGGCATGGAGAGCTGCTTATAAACAGTGAGTGGATGGCAGAGTGTTAAAAAACGAGACTGGTGAGAGACGAAACACAGAAACAAACAAACCAAAAACACAAGATTTACGTGATTTATTGCAAATTAGGACTCGTTTGGCAATATCACTTTTTGGTTTAAAAATTAAGAAGTTATTAAAAAAATTAAAAAGTTAACAATTTATACAAAAAGTCAAAAATATCATTTTTTTTTACTTTTTGTACATCTTTTCGTAAAAACTAAAAATCATGCCAACAGACTAATTTTTTTACAATCATTTTAACCAAAAACTAAAAAATTACTAAAAAAAAGCATGTTCCCAAACAAGACCTAAGATTATATTTATGACTGCTGTTATGATTTTCAATATGAGTAGAAATGTTAAAAATAATAATCCGTATGTTTGATTTTTGTTTTTTGAATTCAGTATTTTAAAAATTGAATTTTTTGTTTTTGTGTATTTTTTATTTTATTTTTAGTGAATATTTTTTTAAATTTTAAACAATTTTTTTACTTTTTTAGATATACCTTACTTAGATGCATCTAAATAATAAATTTTTGTGAAAAATATTTTTAAAAATTAATAAATACACAAAAAAAGAAAAGAAAAATATACTAAATTTTAGTTTTTTTTTTTTTTTTTTTGTATTTAGTGAATTTTTTTTAAAAAAAATTCACAAATATTATATTTTCAAAATGTATTTATATTAGGTGTGTCTAAAATTTAAAAAATTATTTAAAAAATTAAAAAAATTCAGTAAAAATTTAAAAAAAAAAACAAAAAGAAAAAGCACAATTTTTCAAAAAGTGAATTTTAAAAACTGGAAGTGAGTGAACACGTTTTCCCTCAACTTTAAATGTATTTTAAAAAAATTAGGACAATATATCACAACTGCATAGATACTAAAAATTTCTGTAATCCACGGACTATAGTATAATACTTATCAGGATTCACAAGGCGGGAGTAAAAGGAAAGTGATGGTGGTGGTGAGGTGGGGAGTTTGAGCCGCAAGTTGGCGAATCTTCTCTATATTTGGGGAAAAGGTGGAGGGGATGGACTGAATGAATGGGTGACCCGTCTTCTTTGGAACCACAAGAGATGAAGTGTAGCAGAACAACCAAACTGCAAGAGGGAAGAGAATCAGTATATTATCATATGGAATATGGAACTCTCATTCACCATATTCATCTATCTATATATCATACATGCGTGTACATGGTTTTAAAAAGAGGCGTGAGAATATCGGAGATATGATTAATATCGATTTAAATTAAATAGTATCGATCAATATATTGGTGAACACGATATTAGTGGTCCAAAATATTGATAATATGTAATCTATCGGCTAATATTTAAAAATTTGTGTATATTAACCAATAATATTTTTGTTTCAATCTATAATATCTACATCATGTTTGATTGTTCCTATGTTTTTATCCACTGTATGGTGAATAACGATATCAGAGGTTCAAAATATTGATAATACATGATGTACATTATAAGAATTTTCACTTTTGGCGACTAAATGTTTAGTCGCCAAAAGTCAATTTTTAGTCGCCTAAGAGCTTTATAGACTAAATTTTTTGGTACAGAAATTAGTAGCCGAAGAGTAGTCGGGAAAGCTAATTGGTGACTAAACTTATTTTAGTCGCCAAATTATTCATTTGCCGACTAAATATTTAGTCGTCAAAAAGTTGGAAAAAAAATCAAATAATACATTTTCGGCGACCAATTTTTTTGTCGCCAAAAGCCTCAATTATTGTTGACGACCAAAGATTTAGTCGTGGAAAAAGTTTTTAGTTACTAAATATATTAGTCGCCTAAAGTAAATACTAGTGTTTTGGTTACTAAAATTTTAGTCGGCTAAAGTCAAATTTTTTTGGCTACTAAAATTTTAGTCGGCAAATAGTTTTTGTTTTGGCTACTAAAACTTTAGTCGCCTAAACTCCCACATTTTTTGCTACTAAATTTTTAGTCAACAAAAGTGTTTTTATTCTTCAGTTTTTGTTTTTAGCTACGAAATATCTTAGTCGCCAAATGTTTGATTTTCTTTTAGTTACAAAACTTTTAGTTGCCAAATGTTTGATTTTCTTTTGGCTACAAAAGTTTTAGTCGCCAAATGTTTGATTTTCTCTTGGCTACAAAACGTTTAGTCACCAAATATTTGATTTTTTTTTTTTTGCTACAAAACTTTTAATTGCCAAAAATATGATATTATGTTTTATTGCAAATATTATAATTTCTCCATAACCTGTCTGTATTCTATGCAACCTGTAATACGTATATAAAAAAAATGATACATAAACTATCAATCATTTCACAATCTGCATCTGTATACAAAAAATAAATAACTTTAACTGTCAAAATACATACAAACCAGCTATTTCCAAACTAAAATAATAATTCATACAAAATATAGAATCATACAAAAAACAAAGCCCTCCATATACAAAAATTACATTTACTACCATGTGAAATGACCATTTGGCATGGTACAAATTACCATCGTAATCTGTACCATGACAAAATGTGATGTATGTACCAAGACAAAAGTACATTTATGTATCACGACAAAAAATCATATATATCTATGGTGACAAAAGGTGATCTATGTACCATGCTAGTAATTATCTGTTGGCTGCCAAAAGTTTTTTTGTATCAGTAATAGTGAACTGCACAAAAGCCGGGGACGACAAAAGTATTATATTAGTTCTATACAAAAATGAAATTTCTTTCCCATACACCAAAATATTACTCTGAAAGTCTACGCAACAAAGTCATCTACAAAAAATAAAAAAACAAAAAAACATTAGAATTGGACTAAAAAATGCCCAACTTCATGAATGAATTTGGTAACAAGTGACAAATAATATATCAAAGAAGCAACCTTCCATAATGAATCAATTATCAGTCTTTCTAAAATCTTTTGTTATAAGGAACATTGTTAAATGCAGAACAATCATTACTAAATCTATTATTACTAACATAAAGTTAATGTAACAATCTTCTATTTGTATGAAACATGTATCCCAATTCTGTGGTTAAACCAATATCAAAGCCCAATGTGAATAGAAAGTATTCTTTTTACCAACTTCCTCATTAATTGTTTACAAGTCCTATTTATCATGGGGAAGCTGCCCGTGACAGCCATACGGCAGTTCGGATGTTGCTTTGAATTTTCGTACCCGAAACGCTCTTTTTCGACTAAGTTTTGGTGTATTCGGCTTTAACTCCCAACCTACGAGTCCGAATTACATTCCGTCAGTTGTCACAAGTCCTATTTGTCATGGGAAAGCTGCCCGTGAGAGCTACACGGCGGTTCAGGGGCTGTTTTGAATTTTTGCCCCAGAAACGCCTTTTTTCGACTAAGTTTTGGACATATTCGGCTCTAACTCCCAACCTGCAGGTCCGAATTACATTCCGTCAGTTGTCACAAGTCCTATTTGTCATGGGGAAGCTTTCCGTTAGAGTCACATAGTGGTTTAGGGGCTTTTTTGAATTTTCGCCCCCGAAACGCCCTTTTTCGACTAAGTTTTGGGCGTATTCGGCTCTAACTCCCAACCTACGGGTCCGAATTACATTCCATCAGTTGTCACAAGTCCTATATGTCATGGGGAAGCTGCCCGTGAGAGTCTCATGGTAGTTCGGGGGCTGTTTTGAATTTTCATCCCCGAAACACCCTTTTTTGACTAACTTTTGGGCGTATTCGGCTCTAACTCCCAACCTACAGGTCCGAATTACATTCCGTCAGTTGTCACAAGTCCTATTTGTCATGGGGAAGCTGCCCATAAGAGCCACAGTTCGGGGGCTGTTTTGAATTTTCGCCCTCGAAACGTCCTTTTTCGACTAAGTTTTGGGTGTATTCGGCTCTAAATCCCAACCTACGGGTCCAAATTACATTCCGTCAGTTGTCACTAGTCCTATTTGTCATAGGAAAAAGCTGCCCGTGAGAGTCACACGGTGGTTCGGGGGCCGTTTTGAATTTTTCGCCCCTGAAATGGCCTTTTTCCACTAAGTTCTGGGCGTATTAGGTTCTAACTCCCAACTTACGGGTCTGAATTACATTCTGTCAGTTGTCACAAGTCCTATTTGTCATAGGGAAGCTGCTCGTGAGAGCCACATGGCGGTTCGGGGGCTGTTCTGAATTTTTGCCCCCGAAATGCCCTTTTTTGACTAAGTTTAGGGCGTATTCGGCTCTAACTGCCAACCTATGGGTCCGAATTACGTTTCGTCAATTCTCATAAGTCCTATTTGTCATGGTGAAGCTATTTGTGTGAGCCACACGGTCGTTCGGAGGCTGTTTTGAATTTTCGCCCTCGAAACGCCCTTTTTCGACTAAGTTTAAGGCATCTTCGGTTCTAACTCCCAACCTACGAGTTCGGATTACATTCCGCCAGTTGTCACAAGTCCTATTTGTCATGAGGGAACTGTCTGTGTGAGCCACATGGTCGTTCGGGGGTTATTTTGAATTTTCGCCCCCGAAACGCCTTTTTTCGACTAAGTTTAGGGCGTATTTGGCTCTAACTGCCAACCTACGGGTCCGAATTACATTCTGTTAGTTCTCACAAATCCTATTTGTCATGGCGAAGCTATCCATGTGAGCCACACGGTCATTCGAGGACTGTTTTGAATTTTCGCCCCCGAAACGCTATTTTTCGACTAAGTTTAGGGCGTATTCGGCTCTAATTTCCAACCTACGGGTCTGAATTATGTTTCGTTAGAATTATGTTTCGTCAGTTCTCACAAGTCCTATTTGTCATGACGAAGCTATCCGTGTGAGCCACACGGTTGTTCGGGGGCTATTTTGAATTTTTGCCCTTGAAACGCCCTTTTTCGACTAAGTTTAAGGCGTATTCGGCTCTAACTTCCAACCTACAGGTCCAGATTACATTCCATCAGTTGTCACAAGTCTTATTTGTCATGGGGAGCTGTCTGTGTGAGCCACATGGTGGTTCAGGGGCTATTTTGAATTTTCGCCCTTGAAACGCCCTTTTTCTACTAAGTTTAGGACGTATTCGGATCTAACTCTCTACCTATGGGTTTGAATTACGTTCCGTCAGTTGTCACAAGTCCTATTTGTCATGGGGAAGCTGTCCGTGATAGTCACACAGTCGTTCGGGTGCTGTTTTGCATTTTCGCCCCCCGAACACCGTTTTTCAACTAAGTTTAAGGTATTTTTTACTCAAACTCCCAACCTACGTGTGCTAATTACGTCCCGTCTGTTCCCACAGATTCTATGTGTCATGTCGAAGCTACCCGTGATATCCATAGAGTGGTTCAGGGGCTGTTTTACATTTTTGCCTCTTGAACGCCCTTTTTCGACTAAGTTGGATTGTTTTTAATTTTTTTTTCAATTAACTTAAATGAAAGTATGTAGTTCCTAGTCTCAAAACAGGTTGGAAGGAAATTGAATTGCATTAGTAATCTTATTAGGCTTCATAAAATTTACACAATCTTATTGTGCTAATTTACTCTATGTGAAACCCAATCATTTATGTACTCTGTTCAACCATTTAATTTACTGTAATCAATTTAGGGAAAGTGAATTTTTCATAAAAAATATGTGCTTACCTTTTCCACATCATAATGAAGTCCTTCAGAGTATCCAAACACCAGGTGTTCTGCTGCTAAGTCTTTTAATATTACGAATCAAAACCTATTCAAAGTTTGGAAACAAAAACAATAGAAAACAAAACCTATTATCAACATTGAAAATGATATACAAAACCCATTTTCTAATAAACAAGACATGTCTCACAAAACATGTCTCACTTGAGTGAAAACCCCTAACTTTTAACTGGGTATACAAATGAAGAATTTTCTGATCAAGTTTATAAGGAATAGATGGAAATGGAGATGGAGATTACACACATAAGATGGGATGGAACTACTGCTACTACAAACAGCACCAACAATCCTATGAAAGGCAGTTAGGAGAACCTCCCAGCTCCTGAAATACTATATTTTCCTTCAATTTCTATGAGGCAGTTTGAGCTTGCCATGGCTGCCCAAGCGACTGATAGACCACCCCACGCGTCTCACTAATCCTACTTAATATGTTTTGTCATTGCCTCTTCTTATTGGTTTGTTGTTGATAATGATGATGATGATGAACCACTGTTCATAATATATTGGTGATTCACATAGATATATGCAAAGAGTTCCAAAATGTTATTCATTTTTTTTATGTTACTTATCCCAAAAAGGAGCACCGGATAAACAATCGCATATATATGGAACCATAAATCTTTTGAAATGGGTGAATTCAAAAATAATACATGCTATTATAAATCCAATCTCATACAATTAAGTAACGAAATATGATTTTGTCGTTATAAACAACAAAAGCTCCTTTATATAGTGAAGTGTTTTACAGAATTTCATATACATAACCAACATGAAAAATTAGTTTTATATCTCTAATTTAATATTACTGTACTAGTAATTATATTACTTAATTCTACTTAACCTATCTCTTAGTCTTATAGAATTCATAATCTTACTCAACTTATACTTATCAAACAGGACATGTCTTGATGTCTTAAGAGTAACTTTAACTGCCAATTTATTAGGACACCAAATCTTTTACAAAACATATTTTTCAGGATAGGAACACAAAAATTAAGTCAAAAAAATAAAATCTTAACAATAAAAAAAATTGTCAATAAAGTAGATAGAACAAAGTAAATAGAACCAGACAAACACCCTAACTAACTCTAGACACCCAGCTCCACCAATTCAATCACACAAACCTAATAAGTAGAACCTCAAAAAAATTAATATTTTGATGTCTTTCTCACATCAACAAGAACCCATTATGTGTATATATATATATGTATATGCTTAAAATCCAAGACACACCAAATCAATCCACCCAATTTAATAGCCAAACACACCTTACCCAATATACAAAACCCAAATGTCAAAACACACCCACCCAAATTGCTCCACTGTTTCTACTCTTTACCTAGACCACACTCCACACATGGGACCATTCATCAAGCTCTCAAAACCAAATAGGCACATGCAGGTTACATAAAGCTTCGGTGTTTTTGTTTTTTTTTCATCAATAAAAATTAATAACTAGTTGGTGATACAAGAATCTTACCCTAGTTAATGGTTAAATCTTACCACAGGTTACATAAAGCTTCGCAGCCTCACTTGAACCTCTCTTTGTTTTTTTTTTTACTTTTTCAAACCCTTGCTGCCTCCAAAACCCTTCACAGCAATTCACTAGCCTTTGTTTTGTTCTGTTTTTTTTTTTTTTTTTTTTTTTTCCAAGGCTTAAAGCCACGACCTGTGGGCTTATTAACCTAATTTCCCAAGTACATGAATGCGCCTGTCAAGTTGAAAACCATGAACAACTTAATTATGAAACCCTTTGTCATGACTATTTCCCACAAGAAAGAAAAAGATAGAAGAAATAAAAATCCTTTGGCACGGCAACTCAACCTAACATAACATATTGATAGATAGGATCAAGCACACAGATAGGCAATCTAGGACAAAATAAAATAGAAAAATTAAAATTAAAAAGATTAAGCTTAGTAGTAGACTAGTTGCTTTTGACACCTGAAAATTCATTTTTGCCAATTATAATTACCATGGTAGATGTGGTGGCTAAAATTTACATATATAACTTGGTGGACTTTTAGGAAAACAAAAGTCTCTTACATTTTCATACTTGATGCTTTCTTAATAAAACATGGGAAGCTTTCTAACACTAGAGTTCCCATCTTTATTATCAACCTCGACTAGTTGATATTTGAAAAGAAGACAATTTGTAGAAGTCAATTGCACTTAAATATTTGAATTGTTGTTGGTAAAAAAGGGGAGGCATCAAACTAGTGTTTTAACCTTGATAAGTTTTAATCTTAGAACCAAAATTTGTAAGGTTTTTCAATCTACATCAGCAAAAGCTTATGGGGCATATCATAATTTGTGGTTGTTCAAGGAGGCAAGAACAGTTCAGTATGCCAATGGAACCCCTATGGTACTTCATCGCAATAAACTTGAAGTTTCACCTTCAAGTTCAAACTTGCATTGTTTAATTACAATGAATATAGTCCCTAGACAAGATAGAGTCCCCCAGGCAGCTGTCTTCATATAAAATGCCAGCATTGTGGAAGGATACTGGCATAGTGCTAGTGCATTGTACTTGTCATAGGGGACTCAAACCCTAGTCAATTCAGAGGACTAAGCCCTTTGTCTCACTCTTCAATAGCTACCATGATACTCTCATTTCTAAAGGACAAGACTCACTAAGATGGGAAAAGGTTGTCCAAATATAGAGGCAAAGACTACCTTTCGAGCTTTTTACTACTAGGCTTGAATTAAGAACAAGGGTTGATTTCATTGAAATTAATTGAAATGCAAAGAGGAAAACATTCTTTCCAACCATACCGCTAAGAAGACACATTGTTTGATGAAGAAAGATATATATGAGCTAGTTGACCTTATATATCTATTCCTAATCAATCCCTTGCTCCCCTCTCTCAAGGACTTCTAAACTAAGAATTGAGGGTTCCAAACTTTGCTCCATATCAATCTAGTCTATCCCTCTTTCCCAAAACCTTATGGATGGTTTATAATAAAACCAATGTTTGAAAAATATGATTTTCAAAGCCCTAAAGTTACACGATCTATTGAATCTTAGACTTCAAGTAGTTAAAAAAATATAAAAAAAAAAGTTCCTCCAAAGTGGATGAATTATGTACATGCATATGTTCTTCTGCATCAATGCATTAATAGACATGTATCATTGATAATGTACTTTCCGGCATGTAGCAATTTGCTGTCTTTGTGGTAATCCTAGTTAACAACATATAATATAGACAACCAAGGTTAACCAAAAGAATTTTAAAAATGAAAATGTAATTTGGTTATTAATTTCAACAATTATCTCCTTGATAAAATAGGCTCTCATTACCTACCTACTATGAAGCACAAACACTTTAAACTAGTTATTGTAGTCATTTCCGACACCGACACAGACACACCGGTGCATGTAACGGACATGCTAGGTGACATTTTTTTTTCCCCCTTGTTGGATACCTTGGGTATGCATCACATACAATTATATGTCCTGCCTCTGGATACACCCTTGGACATATTTGACTTGTGATATTTATGCATGTTCAAGAAAAAAAAGGAAATTTAAAAGCAAAACTAATTGTAGGGTTTGAAGAACGAGTTATATTTATTGTAGTCATTTATGTAGCTTGTATTTTTTCAGTCCCTTAGTAAGATTATGTGGTTCTCTTTTAAAACGAAACATTAGTTGCATACTTGTGTCCCCAAGTGATTGGGTTAAGGCTTTTAAAAGCTTAGTAGTATAAGGTTTTGAGTACAGTGGGTACTGAAAAAAACCAAGTTGGTTTTCTGTAGTATTGGAACCGACATGTTGATTGTGTAACATGGTGAAATTATCACAATTGCTAGAAACAAAATAAAATTTGTTTTCACATAAAGTTATTGATTAATCTCTGAAACCGGTGTTACAGAAATGAAACAACTTTAATGTTTTTGTATCGTACTCCTCTCATTTCTTCATTTTTTATTTTGTGTATTTTATTTGTTTTGGAGGAATGGGGATGGAAGACTCATGTCTTAAGATCCAACCAAGATAAGAAATATGCGTCGTACTTATTCAATTTTAGGGGGACAAAATTCTCATATTAGCATAAAGTATTGTTTGCTAAACCTTCATTTAGTAGTGTCAAACTGGAAAGGCATCCTCTATCCTATTTTCTTTTCTTTGGGAAATTTTCAAGGGAGGGGGTTGTCATTTTGAACGTGCAAGAATTTCTTTGGAGTGTAATTGTGTCAAAGTTTACATGTGAATCTTTTTTCTATATGCTATTTGCAATTCCCAACCCCACATCAAGACAATTGCAATTTTTTCAGCTCATAGATGACAAAATCATAAAAATTCATATGATTTGTTCATATATTAAACACCATCTTTGTAATTTTTAATAAATTACAGCCACATACATTAAATTTTGAAAAAACCCTAAAGCAACAATGTCAGAAAAGGGGGAAACAGAGAAAGGGAGGGAGGGAGGGAGGGAGAGAGAGAGAGAGAAAAAAAAAAGAGAGACAGATAGACACAGACAGAGACTGTGAGTGAGTGAGGTCGAGCAAGACAGAGAAAGAGAAGCTGCAATACGTGTACAAAGCATTATATATACACAGACACACACATATTAAACATCATCTTCGAAATTTTTAATCAATTACAGCCACATATTTGAATGAACCCTACAACAACAATGTGAGAAAATAGGGAAACAGAGAAAGGGGGAGAGAGAGACAGAGACAGACAGATCGACTGTGTAAGAGAGCTCAAGCGAGAGAGTGAGAGAGCTCAAGCGAGAAAACGAGAGACGGAGGCATAGACAAACCGAGAAGAAGAGCGCGAAAGCAGCGCGCGCGCGTCGGTGATGTGCAGCTGTGACGGTGGTGATTTGCACAGGTGGCAGTGGCAGTGGCAGTGGCCGTCACAATGTTGCCCGTACGGTAGGCTCCGGTGAGGGGGGTGATTTCTTTGAGGTTTGGTGAGGTGTGTGTGATACACTGTTGTAAAGTTGTGTTGCCTAACAAGTCAACGAGCGCGCAACAATAAAAGAATTGGCGGGCGTTCAAATTTCAACCTTTAGCAACTAACTTTATTTTTGGTCGGGAAAGGAATCAATTATGCCGACTATAACTGCTTTGGTAGCAAAATATCACTCATCAGCGATGAAAATCTTAGTCGCCAAGCGTCCTCTTTCGCGACTAATTTCCATTTTAGTCGGGGAAAAAGCAATATTGCCGATTAAATTTATTTTTTGTAGCCTAAAATGTATGCAAACGGCGACTAATATCCTGTTTAGTCACTAAAAGTGGAATTTTTGCCCACTAAATTTGAATTTAGTCGCCAATAATAAATATTTATCGATTAAAATATTTTAGTAGCTAGATCTGGAACAACGTCGCCAAAGGTGCATTTTGTTGTAGTGGTATCGGTTAATATTTAAAAATTAATGTATATTAACTAATAATATTTTTGTTTCAATTTATAATATCTGCAAAATGTTTGATTGTTCCTGGGTTTTTGTCCACTTTATTCATGAAATAACCTCTATTTTTCTTATATCGAGTATATATATAGAAAGTGTATTGTGTCATTATGATTTATTTTAAGTGTGACTCACATTATACTCAGTAGAAATCCCAGTTATACAATGCACATTATTTTTATTTTTTTTAATTCTATACACCTAACATTGCTAGGTACCCATAAAATTTATCCAAAATTTATTGATTACAATTCTTCTAAATATAACCTTACATCTCATTTTCAGGGATGATTTTTTGTAGTAAAATTATGGGTTTGGTGGGTCGTTACACACACCAAATTTAAACACTAAACTATACCAAATTCTTTCAGAATAATGGCAAGTCCATGTATCGATCTACAGGGACAATTGTGAAATTAAACTAATTTAAATGCTAAATTTTTAAATAAATTTTGATAAAAAGATTGAGGGATTCATAAACTAATAATAATCAAATTAAACAAAGCGAATAAACTAGCAATTATAACTCAAGATGAATTTACTGATTTGGGGAAAAACCTAGGGAAATGAGTTCACCACTAGTTGCGTGAATAGGGTTTCAAATTGAAATCAATTATGTTATGGTTCGAACGGAATAATGCTTCGCAACTACAAGTTCAAAGCATCTAACAAAAAAATCATCACATTCAAAATACGGGCACAAACCATCTCAAGTAGTGAATCGTTTACTCTAAACTAGGGTAGCGACACGACTTGTCCCTTGTAGTATGGTTCGTCTCATACCTTGAATGTGAAAGAATGAAAAACTATTGTATGGAAAACATTCAACAGTCACAGAAAGTCGAATACTTGAAGAAATAATGGAAAATATATATATGAAACTTTTAAAACACCATACAATCGTTCAAACATTTACATAATTAAATATAAAAAAGAAAACCTAATTACATGGCTAGGGTTTCATCAAAACCCTAGAAAAGATGAGCTTAGCCACTCATGGAGGAGTGTGAAGAGGTAGAGGGAGAAGCACCGTCCATGGAATAGCAAGCTTGAGGAAAATCACCCTTTCTCTAATCCTAGCCTCCTCTTTTCTTCAAATGAAATTCGAACCCTAAGTTAGCCTAATTTTCTTCCTTTTATTCTTAGCAAAATAGACTGAAAATTTCATGCACGCATCCCTAGGTGGGCCGCTTGAACGCCCATGTGGGCCGCACGTGCGGTGGTCTGGTTGGCTCAGTTTTTTCGCTTCTCGCTTGGAGAATTTGCTTTTGTGCACTTTTTGATTGAATTTGCGTATTACCTGACAAATCTGTACAAATGCACAAAACACATCATCTCTACTAAATAAACAATATTAAAAGACTAAAAATGTAACTTCAGTGGCCTCAATGTGGTACTTTTCGGCCTACATCACATCTCCCAACTTACATTTTGCTAGTTCTCAAGCAAAATAAAAGAAATAAGAAAAGTAAAATAACTCTAAGCCACTTTCGTAGGGATCACGATTGCATTTAGCATATGCAACAAGCCTTTAAATCAGAAGGTTACCCCCAGTGGACGAGTATAGTCTCGTGAGGGTTTTCAGAAATAATACCCACAAACATCAACATATTCATATCCGCTCAACAACAATTAATCATACTACTCCACCTAACAATCAACTTATGTGCCACTACAGTGTGATATTAAGACATGATGAGTTATTGAAGGCACAGTGGACAAGCATGAAGGAATCTATTGAGTCAAAACCACAATTCAGTTAATACAAAAGTAAAGTCCCCTATACTTGTGCATGCTAGTAGACACATCATTAGTACCCTCGGTGTAAAGTGCAATCTCCAATTAGTTAATTGTTCACTATAATAGCCCAGTGTAACTCATAATAACAACCAACATATATAGAAAAACTAAACTGTTGCAGCCAAGATTCTCAAATTTTTTTTTTAAATTTTTTTATATGACTGTGCAATGTCCTGATCCATTAAGCTTTCTAATCAATCTATGTAACAAGCATTGGGCCAATGACTCCCAAACCAAACGGTTTTAGGGCACTAGGTGTGAAGACACCCCTACGAGCTTAATAACTCAAGTTGAAAAGGCTACGAATCCGAACAAGTCATTCTCCTTATTTTTCCTTAACTGTGCAATGTCTAAGTCCCATAAGCTTTCTAATTAACCCATGTAGCAAGTATTGGGCCAATGACTCCCAAACCAAACAGTTTTTAGGGCACTAGGTGTAGAGACACCCTCACGGCGCTTAATAACTCGAGTTAAAAAAAGCTACGAACCCAAACAAGTCAAGTGCATTTTTTTTTTTTTTTAAATCTTGGCTACTCGTTTGTTCTTTTCTGCAACCCTAGCCATTATCAATGATGTACACTAGGGATTATAATAAAAAGATCACCGCTATGATAGTGTGTTCATGTGAATTAAGCCATACTCATGACAAGTGTACTAATACCACAAACACAAACAACTATTCTAGTGCAAACATCACATGTGAGTATTTACCCAATGAACCCTTTTCATACAAGCCCACTATGTTTCCCAATTAACATATGTTCATATCATTACCATATTGGCACAAAGTGAACATCAAGTGAAGTGGTGCAATCAAGTGCAGCAAGTACAAACATGAATGGTTATTATAAATACCCTCACCCCCCAACTGGAATACAACATTGTCCTCAATGTAAGCAATTGTACATGAGATAGTAAAATGAGAGAGAGGAGCTTACTAGACAACACGGACGCACATCCAGCGAAGCGAGGACACCCAAACACACACACACTTTTTTTTTTTTGAACTATACAGTAGAAAAGGAAAAGAAAAATAAAATAAAACACAACAAAAATAAATAAATAAATAAAACAAAGAAAATATACAGAAATCACTGATGTAGATCCGGCAATGGTGGGAAATGTTGCTCAAATAGGACATGCATCAGTGTCCGAGTCTCGAGCGCTTCATCATGAACCCTAGCACCAAGCTGATCAAACCGCTGCTCGATCGAGTCTTGGTATGCGTAGAAGTTAGTTTGCAGAGATGCAACTGACTGTTGATACCCATCAAATGCCATCTGTGAGTAATCCCGATAGGTTTAATAGTCGGTCCGGAGATCAACCACCGATTGCTGAATAGCAGCTTGATTATCTAAGAGAGCCTGATATTGCGCCCTCGTCATATGGAATGGCGTTGGCGCTGGTGTTGGTGTTGGTGCTGGTGCGGGCTCGACCGGGGCATCATTTGGATTAGCCGGGGCATCGGGGAGGAGTAGTGGAGGTGGCAGGTGAGTATTGGTTTGGTGCAAGTGGGTTTTTCCATAAAGTGTAGGCGGCGGAAGCTGAACCTCATTGGGTTCGAGTGGGTATGTCCCTTGGCTTTTTATGAGTGCAGTGATGAGGTTGGCGAAAGGGAGGGCCCATGTAGAACCGCCTCGGGTGTTGCGCAACTTGACTTCATTAAAGATTTAGAAAATAAAAATAAAAACTAAACAATGAAACTAACAATTAAATCACTAAGGAAAAATAAAACTAAATCACTAACTTAACAATTAAACAAAAATAAAAACAATCCAATCCACTAACCAATTAAACTAACTAGAACCATTAATTAAACAATTTAAACTAAACAAATACAGTAAATAAAAACAAGCTAAACTATTATTATTATTAGTACCTTTATTTTTTAGGGTTTTTTTTTTTTGGACCGCACGTTTGCCGGAGATGGCCGCACGTGCAATGATTGTTCTCCTACCCAGATTTTTTTTTTGAAAGAAACATAGATCATGATTTGAACAAAAATAAAAACAAAAGTCTACCTATCTACTCCTACACCTAAAAATCTAAACAAAAATGAAAGTTTACCTTGAAAAAGTGGAGAAAGAGGGAGAAAGAATGGTGATTCACTGGAAAAAATGATGGTCGCCGGAGATTCGACGGACGGAGAGGAAATAGGGCGCCGGCGGTAAGATGGTGGTGAGGAAGAAGGAGAAGGTGATGGTGATGTGGATGGAGTTTGTGGGTGTGTGCGGTTGAAAGAGAGAGAGAGAGAGAAGAAGAAGAAGAAGAAGAAGAAGAAGAAGAGAGAGAGAGAGAGAAAAGAGTTGGGAAAGTGATGGTCAATAAGGGAGCTAGGGTTTGGCTTCAAGATATAATTTAGTTATTTATGTATTTAATTGTTTTTTTTTTTTTAAGAAATAAACTAACATAACATAAATAAATATAGATAAATAAATAAATTAAAAAAAATTGATTTTTTTTTGTTTTTTTTTTATATGTAAATAAAATAAGGAAATAAAAATAAATAAAAAAATAAAATTGTACATTTTTTTTTTGAAATAAGTAAATAAATAAAATAAAATAAAATCTATAGGTTTTTATTTGTATTTATTTTCTTTTATTTTTGGAAACAGGCCGCTCGTGCTCCTGTTTGGGCCACACGAGTGCCGAATTTTGGGCCGCTCCAGCGGGGTAATTGGGCTGCACTTACGGCATGAAAGTAGTAGCCAATTGGGCTTGGGCACTCGTGCAGTTTTTTTTTTTTTTTTTTAAATTGGGCCGCTCCAACGGCGGAATTAGGCCGCTCCTGCGGCTCGAAATCAGTAGCCTTTTAGGGTTGGGCCGCTCCTGTGGCCTGGTCATCCGCTCGTGCGCCCATTTGGGCCGCACGTGCGGTCTGTCACCTTTTTGTTTTTTTTTGTGTGTGTGTGTGTGTATGTGTGTTTTTTTTTTTTTTGAAAGAAACAAGTACAACCCATTTTTTTTTATATATTATAAATATGTATATATTTATTTAAAGGTTAAAGAAAAGAAATTAAAAAAAAGTACAACCCAAAACATGCTAAACAATTTCTACCTTCATTTGACATTCGGAATAAATATAGCACTTTGAAAAATATCAGGAATGCCTAACAAGGGTATAATCTTCACGCGAAAACCACGGGTACTACTTTTCCCCCTAATAGTGTGTGTAACTTTTCCTATTCTCCAACAAGTGACAGACTAGGTTAATTCGGTATCTAGAATCGAGGCGCATAAAGCTAACTCGACCTATGGGGCTGCCATACAGAGTTCAAGCCGGGGTGGTTTTGAAGCAATCTCCATACCCCTTGGTATTTAAACCAGACTCTAGTATCGGAAATTCCAAATCTTTGTGTTCTAGGCTTTGCCATTTGAACTCTAGTTTCCACCATCTAAGTTGGTCTCCTAGGAACTGACTACAAACACAGTTAGATAGCTATACCAGACTGTCAGATGTCGTTCGGGCACGACTAACACCAAAGGAATTACACCTTTAGAGGATTTAAAGTCTCTTAGACGCAAATAAAACACAACAAGAATAAAGAAAAACAGAATAGAATAGAAGGAAAAAAAAAGAAGAGAACAATATATCAATCTCTCAATCATAGTAAAAAGGGTCCATCAAAGCAATGGACTCAATCATATCCCCATTTCCAGTCCTCTCTATATATGGCTTCAGTCTTTGGCCATTCACTTTGAAAGCGTGGCCATTCTTTGGATCTTGCACCTCAACGGCTCCATGAATAAACGCCTTTACAACCACAAAGGGATCATCCCATCTTGATCTAAGCTTACCCGGAAAGAGTCTCAATTTTGAATTAAAAATCCACACTTTTTGGCCGGGTTCAAAGGATTTTCTCCTAATGTGCTTGTCATGGAATTCCTTAGTCCGAGCTTTAAAAATGCTCGAACTCTCATATGCATCATTTTGAATTTCCTCAAACTCATTGAGTTGCAATTTTCGGTTGAGCCCAGCCACGGCCATATCGAAGTTAAACTTTTTTATGGCCCACAATGCTTGGTGCGCAAGTTCAACCGGGAGATGGCAAGCATTGCCAAACACCGCCCTATATGGTGACATCCCAATGGGTGTCTTATAAGCAGTGCGGTAGGCCCATAATGTATCAATCAAACGTTGTGACCAATCTTTCCTATCTGGCCTCACCGTTTTCTCTATTATGTGTTTTACCTCCCTATTTAAGACTTCCACTTGGCCACTAGTTTGAGGGTGGTATGGAGTGCCAACTTTATGAGTGATGGAGTATTTCCTAACTACCGACTCAAAGAACTGGTTACAAAACTGTGTACCCTGATCACTTATTATGGCTCTAGGAAGTCCAAAACGACTAAAGATGTTTTCATGCAAAAATTTGATTACTACTTTATGATCGTTTATTCGGGTAGCTATCGCCTCCACCCACTTAGACACATAATCCACTGCTAAGAATATACTCAAATCCGAATGACAACGGGAAAGGTCCCATAAAATCAATCCCCCAAACATCAAAGATCTCCACTACAAGGATAGCGGACATTGGCATCATGTCACGCTGAGATGTCGAACCCATTTGCTGATAGTGCAAACAAGTTCTACAAAATTGATGGGCATCTTTAAAAATTGTGGGCCAATAAAACCCGCTTTGTAAAATCTTGGCGGCCGTTTTGTGCCCACTAAAATGACCGCCACATGCAGAAGAATGACAAAATGTAAGAATGCTATGCACCTCACTCTCCGGTACACACCGTCAGATCACTTTATCGGAGCAATATTTAAACAACTTCGGATCCTCCCAAAAATAATACCTGACCTGTGAAAAGAATCGGTCTTTGTCTTGCTTAGACCAATTTTGAGGAATTTGCCCAATGGCCAAGTAATTCACAATATGTGTAAACCACAGGGGGCTCGCTCGTGACACCACAAGGAGTTGTTCGTCCGGAAATGAATCATGCAAACTTCGAGGGTCACAAGTATACTTAACAAGGATTTAGGAGAGGTGATCCGCCACTACATTCTCAGATCCTTTCTTATCTCGGATCTCTAGGTCAAATTCCTAAAGCAACCAAATCCATCTAATTAACCTAGGTTTGATCTCTTTCTTTGATAGTAAATACTGCAAAGCGGCATGATCAGTGAAGACTATGACCTTGGAACCTAGAGATAGGATCAGAATTTATCTAAGGCAAAGACTACAGCTAGCAACTCTTTCTTGGTAGTAGTATAATTCAATTGTGCATCCGAGAGAGTACGACTAGCATAGTATATAGCATATGGTGCCCTATTGACTCTTTGACCAAACACAGCCCCAACAGTATAATCTGAGGCATCACACATAATTTCAAAGGGAAACGACCAATCCGGTGATTTCATGATTGTGGCGGTGGTAAGGGCCATTCTCAGTGTTTCAAAAGCCTTCAAGCATGCCACATCAAAGATAAAAGGCGCGTCTTAACAAGTAAACTACACAAAGGAGGTGATATTTTACTAAAGTCTTTGATGAACCTACGGTAAAAACCTGCATGCCCTAAGAAAGACCTAATTTGACGCACGGAATTGAGTGGAGGAAGGCCTGCAATGAGGTCAACCTTAGCCTTGTCTCTCTATACCTTGAGGGGACACAATGTCCCAACACTATACCCTCACGAACCATAAAATGGCTCTTTTCCCAACTCAAATTAGGTTTGCCTCAGTACATCGTTCCAACACTCTAGTCAAGCTCCTAAGGCATTCCTCAAAAGATGGTCTAAACACCAAAAATCATCCAAAAAATTGAAAACTCTAAGAATTTCTCCACCATATTGGAGAAAATGGCCATCATATACTGTTGAAAAATCGTTGGTGCATTACATAACCCAAAGGGTATGTGCCCGTAAGCAAAAGTGCCAAAAGGGCAAGTGAATGTGGTCTTTTCCTGGTCAGCGGGGTACATCGGGACTTGATTATACCCTGAGTAGCCATCAAGAAAACAATAGAAACCCTGCGCCGTTAACCGCTCTAGGATCTGGTCAATAAAAGGTAAGGGAAAATGATCCTTCCTATTCGTGGTTCGTGCGGGGACTAACTCTCCTCTCTCATTTCTCAACAACAGTGATGCCCGATTTCTTGGGCACCTTGTGTGGGACTCACCCACTTACTATCTGAGATGGGGTATATAATACACCCATCCAATTTTAATACCTTCTTTTTCACCACCTTTCATATTGGGATTAAGCCTCCGTTGCATTTCACGAGAAGGTTTTGGTGTCCTCCTCTAGGTGTATATAATGCATGCACACGGAGAGATCTATCCCTTTCAAATCAGCCACCGACCACCCTATAGCACTCCAATGTGCCACGAGAATACTCATTAATTGACTCACCTGCTCTGCAGTCAAGTTAGATGCAATGATGACTGGTAAAGTATCCTGGGGCCCTAAAAATGCATACTTTAGTGTGGCTGAGAGTGGCTTCAACTCAAGTGTAGGTGGTGTGACCAAAGATGGTATGGCAGTCTCTCTCGACAGAGAAGGAAGTGACTCAAATCGGGCCTTCCACGGAGGAAAATTCGGTGTAGAAGAAGCATTAAGCAAGGCATTCACCTCCTCAACTGACCCGTCAATATCAAAATTTTCAAACTCAAAATGAGCTAGACAAGTCTTTAGAGGGTCCTCTACAAGAATTGAGGGCAAAGCTTCCTCCACAATCCCATCCATAACATCCACAAATAGGCACTCCTCTCTCTTATGGGGTTGTTGGGATGCTTGGAAAACATTAAGTTTCATTTGCATGTTACCAAATGAAACTTCCATAACCCCAGTACGACAATTTATGCATGCATTGGCTGTAGCCAAGAAAGGTCGACCTAAGACCACCGGGATTTGTTTCCTAGAATTGGTTACCGGTTCCATATCTAACACCAAAAAGTCAACAGGAAAGTAAAACCTATCAACCTTTACTAGCACATCCTCAATCATGCCATGTGGCACTTTGAGGGACCGGTCAGCCAACTGAAGAGTAACAATAGTGGACTTTAACTCGCCAAGCCCAAATTCTTCGTACACAGAGTACGACAACAAATTGACACTAGCCCCTAAATCTAATAAGGCCCTATCAATAAAATGGTCCCCTATAATGCATGCAAGAGTTGGGGCACCCGGGTCTTTAAGCTTAGGGGGTGTGTCATTCAACAAGATGGAGCTTACTTGCTCCGTGAGTATGACCTTTTGGGACACGTGTGTCCTAGATTTACGCTTTTGCGTACAAAGTTCCTTCAGAAATTTAGCATAGGAGGGTACTTGCTTAATCGCCTCCAATAGGGGGAGGTTGATTTTTACCTGTTTAAAGACCTCCATCATCGCTTCCATGGATACTGTCTTTTTGTTAAAAGAGGATGGTGTATTAAGGCATTGGGGAAAAGGTGCCTTAGGCACATATGGTGCCTTAGGCTCATGTGAAGTGTTAGGAACTAAGTCATCCCTCTTAGGTGTTTCCCTCTCACCCTTTCTCTCATTGGGTGTAACACCGTGGTCACCCTTCTTAGCCCTAGTTGCATCAGACGCAACTGGCTGAGGCTCTAACTCTCTTCCACTTCTCAAAGTAATCACTGCTTGTACTGCTCATGGTGCTTTCCATTTCCACTTGACCCCTCTGCGGCGTATTGACCTTTAGGATTGGCCACAGTCTAACTCGGTAATATTTCCTCCTCCTCTCATATTCATGTTGTTAACCATTTGACCTAATTGGGCCTCTAGCTTGGCAATAGAGTGAGTATGGGAGTGAACTACCAGTGCTAACCCCTTAAGTTTTGAGAGAACTTTCATCACCTGAGTCTCAAAGAAGAGTTGCCCTGAGGAACAGGCGGGGGTTATGGTTGTCGGTAAGGTTGTGGTGGTCGGTAGGAAGATTGGTTGGCAAAATTATTAAAATTCTGCCTTGGTGACGGAGGGTTGTAAAAAGTACCTTGTGAAGGAGGTCTTCATGAAAATTAGGGTGATTTCTTCATTCCAGATTGTATGTGTTAGAGTATGGGTCATTACCCGGGTTGGAGAATCCTTGAGCCGCATTTATATACTCTTGGATTAATTCCGAAAATTGTGATGCCGAAAGGCAATCACTCAAGTCATGACTAAGGCTCACACAAATAACACATGCCTCATGAAATTGAGGCTGGTCTTGCTGTGTAGGGGCATGTCCTAGCTAATAATTGGTCCATTTTGTAGGACAAGGCCTCTACTTGTTAGGCTAACTCTAGGTTTTGCCCGACCTTATAAATGCCCCATTTCTTTGGGGCTCCAACTACTGGTTGCCAAGTTGCAAAGGCATGGTGAAGGGAATTATCATTTAGGTTCTCAAATAATTGCCATGCTCAGCGTCATTTTTGGACATGAATGTCCCACCACTAGATGAATCCACCATTTGGCGGTGAGGCTCAGTTAAGCCATAGTAAAAAGTTTGAACAAGTTGCCAATGAGGCACTTGGTGGTGAGGACACTGTTGGAGAAGGTCACGAAGTCTTTCCTATGTTTCGTGAAATTGCTCGCCATCAATTTGAGAAAAATTGGTGATGGCTCGCCTAAGTTGGTTGGTTTTACTGATGGGAAAGTACTTCTCCAAGAACCGTTGTTGTAATTGGTCCCAAGTTGTGATTGAATTAGCTGGTTAAGCAGTTTAACCAGTGTTTGGCTTTGTCCTTTAATAAGAATGGAAACAATCGCAACATTAAGGCCTCATTTGTGAAATTTGGATCCTCACTGTAGAGCAAATTTCCATAAATTCATTCAAATGTTTATAAGGATCATCATGAGCTAGTTCATGGAATGATGGGAGCATTTGTATGGTGCTAGACTTAATCTCATAATAAGCAGCAGTGGTGTCGGGTAATTGGATGCATGTTGGTGATGTATATGCAGTGGGTGTGAAATAATCCTTAAGGGTCCGGTTGGGCCCATTCGGGACATTTGGATTTTCCATCTCTAATGGTTCAAAGTATGGATATGAATATTCAATCCTAGGAACACGGGCAGAGGCTCTAAGTCTCCTAAAAGTCCTTTCTAGTTCAAGGTCCAAACACCACAATTCAGAGCGACAAGAGCGGCGCCCATGCATACACTACTCACTCATACACACTAAGTTTCGACTTTGTACACTAAGTTATGTAAGCAAAAATACCAAAGAAGAGTATACTCACAACGATTTAACGAAAACGTTTTACTCGTCTTGCGAGTGTTTAACGTGTAGACGTTGTCTCCAACCTCCAATTGAGCTTTGTCTTTCTTCTTAGGACTTTGGTGCTTTGCTTGCGAGTATTTGCTTCTTCTTTTTTTAGCACTTTAGTGCTGCGGTATTTTTGTTTAAAAACTTGGCTGCACTTCGCTTGCACTCCAGTGATGGTTCCAATTGCAAATACTCTGCACACTTAGCAACACGAAAGTATAAAATCCTAAACTAAAAATTAATTAACTTCACCAGAAGTTCCCGGCAACGACGCCAAAATTTGGTAGGCTATTACACACACCAAATTTAAACACTAAATTATACCAAATTCTTTCAGAATAATGGTAAGTCCAGGTATCGATCCACATGGACAATTGTGAAATTAAACTAATTTAAATGCTAAATTCATAAATTAATTTTGATAAAAAGATTGAGGGATTCATAAACTAATAATAATTAAATTAAACAAAGCAAATAAACTAGCAATTATAACTCAAGATGAATTTATTGATTTGGGAAAAAATCTAGGAAAATGAGTTCACCACTAGTTGCGTAAATAGGGTTTCAAATTGAAATCAATTGTGTTACGGTTTGAACGGAATAATGCTTCACAACTACAAGTTCAAAGCATCTAACAAGAAAATCATCACGTTCAATGTACGGGCACAAACCATCTCAAGTAGTATGAATCGTTCACTCTAAATTAGGGTAGCGACACGACTCGTCCCTCGTAGTATGGTTCGTCTCATACCTTGAATGTGAAAGAATGGAAAACTATTGTATAGAAAACATTCAACAATCACAGAAAGCCGAATACTTGAAGAAATAATGGAAAAAATATATATGAAACTTCTAAAACACCATACAATCGTTCAAACCTTTACATAATTAAAAATCAAAAAGAAAACCTAATTACATGGCTAGGGTTTCATCAAAACCCTAGAAAAGATGAGCTTAGCCACTCATGGAGGAGTGGGAAGAGGTAGAGGAAGAAGTACCGTCCATGGAATAGCAAGCTTGAGGAAAATTACCCTTTCTCTAACCCTAGCCGCCTCTTTCTTCAAATGAAATTCGAACCCTAAGTTAGCCTAATTTTCTTCCTTTTATTCTCAGCAAAATAGATTGAAAATTTCACGCATGCGTCCCTAGGTGGGCCACTAGAGCGGTGGTGGGCCGCACATGCGGTGGTCTGGCTAGCTCGAATTTTTCGCTACTCGCTCGGAGAATCTGTTTTCGCGCACTTTTTGATTGAATTTGCGTGTTACCTGCCAAATCTGTACAAATGCACAAAATACATCATCTCTACTAAATAAACACTATTGAAAGACTAAAAACATAACTTCAATGGCCTCAATGTGGTACTTTTCGACCTACATCAGGTTTTTGTTTTTTGTGCTAAAACAAATATGAACTCTAATGAAATTTGACTTGAGTTTTTGAGGATAGGCATTAAAAACGACAAAAGATGATTTTAATCTTCACCATTGCTTTGCTATATGTGATCTTTTAGCAAGTGTCAGACACAAACCCCCCTTCTTAGCTAGTACTTCAGAGATATATAGCACTACTTTCTTGAAGCTTACATCATATGAATTTGGGACTTTGTATGTTGTGTAGTGTTGTGTAGCGATCTCAAACTAAAAGCCAAGAATGAATACTGAAGTTTTATTCAGTCTCTCAGATCTTTGGAATTGGGGTTTCGGATCTTTGTTATGTTAATATCAATATATTCCAAAAGGGCTTCTAGCTGTCCACCTGAAACCCCAAACACACTCTCTCAACATATGTGTACACCCGCACATGCATGCCTTCTGTTTCCATTTGTTTTTGTTTTTGATGCACTGCCTTTTAAGTTCTACTTTTTTTTTTTTTTTGGCCATACCATAAGAGAAAATTGTACAATAGGATCGTAATTGCTCCATTGACTTGAACCCTAAATCTATGATCTTCTCATTGTATTACCAAGTTCTACTATATTAGGCAAATCAGAAAAGTAAATAAAAAGTAAAGTCCACTAACAGTCAAATTTTTCTTTTTTTTGCTTTAGAGAACTTTTTTTTGGATTTTTTAAATTGATTTATTTATTGTTATTATTATTATTATTTACTTTTAGATCTTTCTATACTAGGTGGATTTGAAAAAATAAAAACTTACTAAAACTAAAAAAATTTATAAGGCCGGACCATACGATTAGATCACCTTTGGTAATTGGATACAGAAGGTATATATACATAAAAGCCCACAAAGAAGCCAGTGGTCCAGTCCCAGCGAGCCGATAACGAGATTTAAAGAATATAAACCCAATGGAATATACCACTCAAGGCCCAAGTTTGTGGTGGTTTTTATCATTTTTAGTCAACTACAATTATTCTACATGCACAAAATTTGACATAATTTTCTCACATATTTAATGAATTTCACTCATATATTAAAAGAATTGTATCCGATTTTGTGATCAAAATCTATGTATTTAAAAAAAAATTCAATCCAAATGTCTCATTTGCTAAAATATCTCTGTTTCTTTATGTCAACATGCCAAATGTCAAAGCTGGTATAGGTTTTGATAATTTCTATTTTTGTGCCACGATTTTTGAAAGATTTACACTAAGGCCTCGTTTGGGGACTGGCTATTTTAGCCAAAAAGTCAAAAAGCTAACTAAAACTAGTCACATCACCTCTCTACTTTTTTACACATCTTTTCGTAAAAAGCCAAAAAATTACTAAAATAGCATGTTCCCAAACGAGGCCTAAATATCACAATGAGACTTTATCTTACCATGTCGTTAAAAAATTAGAGTAGTCAGCAATAACAATTTTTTGGAATTTTTTTGGTAGATCTTAGATGACAAACTAAGGCCAAGTTTGGCATGTGGTCAAAAAATCAAAAAATTACTCAAAAAGTTAAAAAGTTATCACTATTCACTAAAAGTCAAAAATTACGGCTGCACAACTCCCAATTCTAATTTTCTTCTACACACTAATTTATATAATTTTTTAATATACACTTTTTCATAAAAAGTCAAAAAGTTAACCCAAACAACCATATTTTTTTCCTCAACTTTTTAGTCTAAAAAGTTAAAAAGTGCACTTATTTAGGACATCCCAAACAATCCCTAAGTAATCTAATAGTTAAGCCATCCCTAAAAACAACAGTATTACCGTCTTGTCATTCACTGTATGGGCATATATAGTGAATCCGAAAATGAGTTGGACCCCCAGTGGGGTGCTGGGGTCTCCTCCCATTGGTCAAAAATTGTTTTTTTTTTTTTTTTTTTTTTTTTTTTTTGTTGCCAGCCCCCACGTGGAGGTGGGGGTGCTGGGGGTGCCTCCGTACTGGCGGTCGGAATCACGGCTCATAGTGAATCTGATTATCTAATATAGTTATTAGATTGTGTTGGATTTGTTATATGTGAAATTTAAGTATTTAGTTTATCATCTTAAATATTAAGGCTAAGTTTGGGATGTAGAGAATAATCTAAAAAGTCAAAAAGTTACTCAAAAAGTTAAAAAGTTAACACTATTCACCAAAAGTCAACAATTACGGCTGCACAACTCCAAATTCAAATTTTCCTCTAAAAACTAATTTTTACAATTTTTTATTACACATTTTTCCATAAAAAGTTAAAAAGTTAACCCAAACATCCATATTTTCAATCTCACTTTTTTAGTCAAAAAAGACAAAAAATACACTTATTTAGTCTTCCCAAACAAGGCCTAAGTCTATTTGGTTATTTTGAAGTTTTGTGTTGAAAGTGTTTGATGTATTTTTTGCTTGGTTTATGAGATAAAAATAAATAAAAAGTAAAAAAATTTGATACTTTCAGTTTTTGCATTTTAGTTTGATTATCTGACATGTAAAGAATCGCTCAAATCCCTTATGAAATGAATTTTACTTTTAATTTGTTAGAAGTTGTACCAAACAGACATATAAGACTATTTTTTTTTTTTTTTTGGCTTTGAGAGTTTGTACCAAAGTATTTACTGCAACTTTGGTTATAGTTTATAAGGTAATTTTTTTTTTTATAAATAAATTGAAAAAACATATTATTTGAAAATTGACAAAGATATACGTTCAACTTCTATCTTTTGATAATTAATTTTGAAGTTTATAAAAACTACCCTTATTGGTGTAAAATTTAGGTATCTCCAAACTTATCCGAACCTCTCAAATGAACAAGTTGGCTAGATTGTTAGTTGATTTGGAATGGCTGTTGTTCACATCCACTGGGAAAAAGGTAGGGTGGTTGATCATCATTGATCATGAGAAGAAAAGCTAATGCAGATATGTGGTACCAACAATGTGTACTACCCCTCAAAAAAAGAAAAAAAAGAACAAAAAAAAAAGTGGTCCTATTGAAACCTACAACAACAAAAACAACATTCATAGATCATAATTTTTCAATATTATTATAAATTTAAAAATTTTGTTGCAAATTTTATTTAATTATCAATCTACAACTCAGATTCATTCAATACTTGAACTTTAAACTGTACAAATTCAATCTGCATCACACGAACACCTTATAAGTAAAAATAAGAATTGTTGTTCTAGATCAATAGGATTTCCGATAATTTTTTTCTCTTTAACTAGTCATCAACTTCTTCTAATACCGGACTTGGAAAAGCATATATGGTCGGTGGTCCATCCTAACAAATTGGAAGGTCCCTTAAAAAAGTATAAACTGTGAATTATAAATGTCCATGTAACCTCGTTGTCAAAAATCCAACTCTAGATCTTTGATAGCTTCATTTAGGGATGGACCATGGGCCGGATGAGGTGACCGTCTCCAAACTTTATTAAAAAAATAAACATTTATGATAATAGTGTTAATTATAAATATTTTTAAATGTATCTACTATAAGCCTTTACTTGCCCTTCAAAGATTAAAATCATGCATAATTCTTTCATAAGATTAAAATTTCTGAATCCATCTCTGAATTTATTACTACACAAATAAATATTTAAAGTGATGTGTTGAGTTATGAGTCTATTATTTTAATTAATCGACATATATTTAATTTATAAAAATATCACTGCAATATTATAATGAGCAATGATACATTCCTCTAATTTTGGAGTTCTAATTGAGTTCTAATGATATGATAGAAAACAAATAAATAAATAAAATTAAAGCCAAATATCATATCGCAGTGGAGTCCACTGCCATTAAAACTCATTAGAACTCTTTTATTAGAGCTGCCAATCATTTTTATATTATAATAGGATCCTATGTGTATGTACAGAACTTTTAAGAAGATTAGGATTTGTCATTATTAAAGGGTGATGAAGCTAGTAGGGACTGACTTTTCAATGAGTGTCTAAAGGAGTCCACCAGTCATATACATCATGGTCCATGCTATTTTTGCTAGTAAAAGCTCAATCGAGAGCTGCCATTAGTTGAAATCTCTGATTGGCACATAAACAGGGAGAGAGAGAGAGAGAGAGAGAGACGTATGGGTATTGTGTGCCAACCAAAGGGAATCAAAGTGATCGATCACTCTCTCTCTCACTTCCTATACAAAGTCTTTGATATTTGTGTGTGTTTGTGTGTGTGTGTGTGTGCAAGTTGGAGATGATGGTGATTCTCTGTGAAAAAACAATGAACCATAAAAAAAATTATGTTGGAAAGAGAAGGTACCCTTTTAGTGGCTTGACTTGATTCCATAACATATGAAAAACACGAAAACACAAAAAACAAACAAAAGACGACGAAAACACAATAACAGATTGTGTTTTTTTTCAAAAAAAAAAAAAAAAAAAAAACACAAGCAAAGATTTTGCCACTTGAAGTGCTTTTGACTCTTGAAAAGGGTGGCTGAGGTTATGAGAACAATAATAAAACTGGATCAATTCTTCAACTCAGCACATTTATTTAATGGTTTATGCATAACCTAGGCTTGCCCAGTATCAAAGTATGGTATTTTGAGCTTCATTGATTGATTTTACTTTTTCCCACAACACAAAAAGCAATTTGAAAATAAATAAATAAATTGAATAAAAAGAAAGAAAAGAAAGCAAGCAAGCTAGCTTTTGTTTTGGCTTGTTTTCATCTTTGGTGTTTACTTTTTTTAAAAATTATGTTTAAAAAAAAGCTTTCTGAAATTTTTGGTCGGATAAAGAAGTTGAATTAGTTCATTAATACGACATTTGGATCTTGGATTTATCAAGAAATATGAAAGAAATAAATTTAGCTTATTTCACTTTATTCAGTTATTTTCTTCTTTTTTTCCTCCTTAAATTCCTGTACAAATTTATGATCCAAAAATAGCCTAACTGGATAATTAAGGGCAAATGTGATGCCAATATGATTTTTTGTAAAACATTTTTTTTTTTTTTTGAATTTTTGGTTAATGGTTTAAGTAATTTGACTGATTAAGCATATGAAACAAATGGGCTCTGTTTGGGTCATGAGTTTAATTTGTAGAATAATGAACAGGCTACACTCAAAGCTCAATCCATCACAATTGAAAGCCCAATCCCTGTCAGAACTTTTCAAATAGACAATGTAATAGCCTTATTCGCTAAGCCCAGGCCACATTTGCTTGATCATTCAATGGGCTGAATTTCACCAAATAAGAAATTGATGACATGGTGGGATTGGACTGGAGTTTACCCTTATGCTATGTTTGGTTAATTGGAATTAGTGGCCATGAAAATCCCTCAAAGTTCTCTCTCTCTCTCTCTCATTTTTCTTCTTTTGGTTTTATTACAATGATATCAACAGCCTATATTTAAATCAAAGAGCAATCTCTACAAATGTAGGGTAGTCACCCCAATTTAAGGCTGGTATATGTGTAAAGGAAAATGCTTTACAAATTAAAAAAAAAAAATTACAAACTTTTCTTATAAATTGATGTAATATGAAGTGATACAACTTTGGAATGTCAAATGAGACCCAACTTATTAATATTCTAGGTAACACATCAGTTTTTTTAAAAAATTTGTTTGAAAGCACTACTCATGTGTAAATTCACCCATTTTCTCATACTTAGATGCCACAACCAATTGAGTTGGGTGAGTGGGTCCACATCTACCAGACAGCATATAGTTTTGTTTGTTGGGATTAAAGCTAGAAAAAGAATCTCTCTCTTCTTTCACAAAAATTTCCTTATTTAGTCTATCAAATCTTATGAATTTTGAAACCTTAACCAGCCAACTTTGGTCTCCACTCACTATTCTTTTACACTAGGTTAAGAATTAATAGATCACAAAAAATGCAATAATATATTAAAACTTATTGTAAATGCGAGTTCTTTCAAAATTAGGTTAAATTACAACTTTTCATTATATTTTTTTGTAAATTATTCTATGATTTATTGTGTGTTCATAACTAGAGACGGAACTGTGTATAGACTTACAAGAGCCTTCCCCCCCTCGCCCGCCCCCCGCGCCCGCGCCCGCGCTTTGCACAAGATGCTCTGTTGTTGTATATAGATTTAGTTCAACACCAACGACTTCTCCTATGGCCCCCCTCTCCCATTTAATTCTTATAATTTTAACTATTCTCTTTAACAGCTCTTTATAATATAACAAAAGTATAATATATAGGAGAATGTTATATGTACACCCATTATAAGAAATATATGAATTTTTTATTTTATGAAAGTTTAAAATATTTGTAGTCTAATGATAGTAAAAGTTACTAGTGGTCAATTTATGGTGTGCATCTATAAAGTGAAAGTTATTAATCATTTCTGTTATGTTATGAACGATGTAGTGTAAATCTTACGAATCATTTGTGATGCAAAACATTACGAACTATTTTGGAGAAAGAAGTTGCAATTTGTTATGGTTATGTTACATATATTGTGATAACGTGTGTACGATATGCACCTTTTAAAGAGTGCACACCATAATAACTCCCTAACATATTATGTTCTAAAATATATTTTTAATTATATTATTCACTTTGTAACTAAAATTAAGTTAACAATTTTTGTCTCTCATTAACCCAATCATTATTTCTCAATACTGCAATGTAATCATTGATTAGTGACGCTATCACGTAACATTACTCTTACATCAAATATTTAACAAAAATAAGAGTTTATACATTTTTAACAAATAGCATGAAAAATCACAATTGTTAATTGCATGAAAATCCATTGCTTTCAATCTAACTCCACTTGTCTTCATATGTTTTTTTTTGGCTCCCCAATGATTGAATCCTGGGTCCGTCTTTGTTCATAGCATTATTATATTCTTTCAGAAATATTAGGGGAATGAATTCCTCTTTTTGTTAAGTTAGAGAATAGTTAGCTGCAAGTGAAAGGAAGGTAACTTTTATTATTATTTTTATTTACACTTGATTAGATAATGTTTATAAAGAAATTTAAGGTGCAAAGTCAAATAAGTAACATTTGAAAAAAAATAAAAATAAAAATTATTAATCTTCTCACAAATTCACAGGCATAATTGCTATTAAAAATATCTTTAATGACAAACACTTCACTTCCTTCCTTATCCTCCCAGTTTTGAAAGAAAATGAAATGAAAGTACTGAAATTTTTGGCCCTCTTGTATTTTTCTTTTCCTTTTCCTGCTTAAAAACAACAATAATGTTACGGACACAAATTTCATGCATAGAAAAAAAATAAATAATATATGATCCAAATTTATTCAAAATATAGATTTCAAAAATTAAATCTGAATTACATATTATTTTTCACATAAATTTTGTGCACAAGGTAGTAGTGTAAAGTTGTCCTTAGAAAATCATTATGCATAAAGAAACCATTTCATATCAGATATCTGCATCAGCCTCACCCCTCTAAAAAAAAGATAAAAAAGCCAAACAAGCCTTAAAATTATTCACGATAATACAATACAGCTGGCCCTCTCAAAATTATATTGACTTTTGATTAATCCCAACCAAACATCATTATGACCTTGAAAGTGCCATTCCCCATACCATCTTTACAGTTGGGAAGAACCCAAATTAATTTTTTTTTTTTTTCACAAAAATAAAAGTATTAATTTTATCATTTTCTTTTATTAATTACGTGCAATCCACCCAATCAACTACATGCATATATGTACAGTTTATCATATTTAAAAATAATAATTTCACCGTGATTAATGGAAAATCATGTAAAAGATGAAGGGTTTTAAATTTTAGTTTTTAATTATGAAAATAAGGAAATATTAAAAAATTAATTTTCATTCAAAAAAAAAAAAATAATGGGTGTTTTCAAACTTTTTATTGTTTTTGATTTAGAGAAAACAAAATTTTAAAACAATAAATGAAAGTTTTAATGAATTTATAATAGCAAGTGTCATAAAAAAAATTAAAATAAAATTATAAGACCTGATTAATACCAGTCCTTGACTTTTTTTTGACAAGTCCCAAATAGCATCATTTTGTAATTGACTGGATTAAAAGATAATTAAAAGTCCACATGATTCTTCAAAAGGTTAATAATTAGTAGTTTAAATCATTGTGAATCTTATCAATTAGACAATAAAGTATTTTTATGTCTTAGTCTCAAGATTTGTTAGATTCCTAGTTTAGTTCTCTAATCCAAAAAGTAATACACTCAATGGTACATTAGGGGTCCCAAGAAACTACACAAGCATGCAATAGAATTTTCTGTGTCACATAATTTATTGAATGAGTTGTGATTATGTGGGAGCTACCACTCATTGTATAAATAAAAAATTAAAAAAAAATACATATAGCCTTTCTTTGGGAAGCCCAAACTTGGGCTTTTTTTTTTTGCTATTTTAACACAAAAAACAAAATAGACTTTTTAATCCAATAAGGCAAAACATCACATCTAACCCATAATCATTATATTTTTTTTCTCACAAAAAAAATCAAAAAAACCAAAAAAACCAAAAGCTCTTCCCAAACTAGGTTTTTTAGCCACAGGCTAAAATAGCAAAAAAGCCGAAAAGCTAACCCACTTTCCAAACGAAGGCATATATATATATATATATATATTCAAAGTTAATATGGTTTGAGTTGCACCCTAAATAAATCTTATTCACACTTTTAAATTTTTGATACTTTTTAAATTATTTTTTTCTAAATATGTAGAGCTGATTTTTTCTTCCTTTTTGTCCTGTTTGCATTAGTTACCTTAATTGCTTTGGATTAAGGTAGTCCCGTAGTCAAAACCGCCTTCAATGTCTTAAACTCGGATGTTTTGAAAAATCTTTCTTAATAATATATCTGAACTTATCTAATACACTTAATTGGTGAGTGATTGCATGTATCCAAAGTATACAAGGATAAGTCCAAAGTTGCTTTGGCCTAGAGAAGCTCCTCCTTGGCAAAAATAATAATATACACACGTAGAAGTGATGTTAATTTATGATTCATGTCTTTGAAAACATTTTGGGAAGGGTTGAGGACTTGTCTTTGGTACTTCTGGTCAGTTGTTGCCATAAATCAATTGTCCCAGGTTTGTTACCTTGTTCTGTACCCATGCAATAACCTATCAATTTTTAATTCCATTCCAATAAGGTTGCTATTATCATCAAAGAAAAAAGAAAAAAAAAAAAAAAATACACAAGTAACAAGTCCACTAGTCTTTTGTTTGGGCGCCAACCCATAATTCAATTGGAAAACCTTGTGGCCATACAATGCATAGCGTTTAAGGGGTTGAGTTGACACATAATTTTAATTTAAAAGCTTTTATTTTGTTCAAGAGAGAAGATCATGAGAATCATAAACAACCTAAGGTCATCTGACTTAATTGATGACATGTTCCTTACATTATTGTAGAGGGTTCAAATTTCTTGACTACCTTGATATGTGAAGATGGGCTCCTCTAACATTATTTGGGATTAGATGGGTTCAAAGGGCTCTACCATAGAGGGATTTCAGAAGATCATGATAATGCAACTATTAAGATGAAAAAAAGGTGCAAACTGATAAAGTAAGAGAAAGAGAAAAGTATATGAATTATATTTAGGCCAAGTTTAGCATGACCTAAATAATACAAAAAGTCAAAAAGTCGGGTTGTTTGAGGTGTCCTAAATAAGTGTACTTTTTGTCTTTTTGGACTAAAAAATGGAGGTTGAAAATATGGATGTTTGGGTTAACTTTTTGACTTTTTATTAAAAAATGTGTAATAAAAAATTATAAAAATTGATTTGTAGGAAAAAATTCGACTTGGGAGTTGTGCAGCCGTAATTGTTGACTTTTGGTGAATAGTGTTACCTTTTTAACTTTTTGAGTAACTTTTTGACTTTTTGACTTTTTGGCTATATGCCAAACTTGGCCTAAGTCACATCATCTTATTTAAATCACATCACCTCTCTAACACATCACATCAAACCCAATCCAAACCCAACCCATATAAGCCAATAAGTCAAAAAGTGCACTTTTTTAGAACATCCCAAACCAACCCTATATACAAAACAATAGGAGAAGCTTGTATATATAAGTCAAGAAACCTAAGTATACAAGAAACGTAAGTACTATAGGAATAGATAAGTATAGAAGATATACACATCAAAGAATGGGAAAGGCATACTTGAGAATCACGGGTAGCTCTAAGATTATCTGAATTAGTAGATGACTATCCTCCCTACACAATTTACAAAGGTTCGAATTCTCTCACTAACCTAGTGTTTAGAGATAAGCTTCCTAACATCTCTCAAGATTTATTGTGCAAAGATTGGTCAAAGGGTTCTACCAAAAAAGAATTAGATTTATTTTAAGAGAGAAGATCATAATAATGCAACTACTAAGATGTAAAAAGGAAAGCACAAACAAAGAATACAAACTTGATAATCATGGATAGCTCAAGGTTAGTTAGTGTATATACGCTCTCTACAACTGACAATAGTACAAATTTCTTAATTAACATGGTATGTGGAAATGGGCACCCTAATATTACCCGAAATATACTGTGTGCACGAATAGGTCCAAAGGACTCTAGGGATTGAGTGAGAGAGAGAAATGTGCACCCTAACATCACTCGAAATTTACTGTGCAGGAATAGGTCCAAATGATTGTAGGTGTTGAGAGAGAGAGTTGGGGCATATGAATAAAAATGGGTCAAGTGGGTAAACAATGGATGGCCTTCATGGCTAGAAGAATTGGGAACAAACCCATATGGCCCTATGGAAAATGGCAAGAGATCTTGCAAACAACTTGGTTTTCTTTTCCTACAATTCACTTATCCTTTCTTATTCCATCCTAATATACATCCTCTCTATAGTAGTTTTTTAATAAAAATAAGAAGATTGCTTTGAGATCTCTTGTCTTTGTGCCTAAATAGACATCCCCCCCAAATACCAAAAACCTCATGTGACAATGTCTCTTACCATAATATCCTTAGTTTTAATATCATCATCCAACTCATAATTTCTAATGAACTCCACTGCAGTGCGACAATGAAGTTGCTTCTTGTCTTTTCTTTTGGGAACTTCCATCCATTTAGTTGGTTTTTCTTTTTGGTTGAAGCATCTCAAAGGCCAGATTAGATATGGATTCCGGAGAAATGAGAAATTACAATACATATTGTATGAGTTATTATTTGTTTTTTAACTACTTAACAAAGGTGAGTTAACATATATCACCTATAAAAATATTTTGTTATATGATTGATTTGGAGTACATGTAGCGCTATTTGCTTCAATTTTTTAATATTTACGTCACTATCTCTTCGCAAACAACTAAAATTAATTTCACACATATAATATATGCATCGACTACTAATATATATATATATTTATTTATTTATATGTTCACAAGTAGGTTTAGACAATGGTAAACAAGCATTAAAGTGAGTGTGTGCCACACCATCCAAAGCATGGTGTTGAGAGTGTTTGTGTCCAAGAATTGCCGAATTTTTGTCCCAAGAATCCCTTTTCTCATATTTCAATATTCTTCTTGAATGTATGCATAAGAATAGTTGGGCTGGCCTGAAATGAATAACCCAAAAAAATACTTTTTTTTTCAATGATCGATAAGAACGAAAATAAAAATAAAAGATGGAAATCGCAGACTCAAACTAGAGCATCATACTCGATAAGGAAACATCTCATCCACTAAGCCAACATTTGATCTCACTAATTCATTAATTATGGTAACTATATATAGTGAATATAGCAACTTTAGGCCACAGATATGAAAACAAGAAGTCCTTTAGCTCATGAAACAATTCAATAATGATTGATGCAAAATAAATTGGTAAAAATAGCAAGCACATATGACATGTTCTGTGGTCTGTGGACAAGTGTTTTTCATCAAAATTTTATGGGTTTGGCTGTTGTTGTAGTAGGTTTCCTTATCTAGAGTTGAAAACCTTGATAAAATAAATAAATAAATAAAAAGAAGGCAAAAATAATCATATACGCGGAAAAAATTATTGTTAATTTGTATGACAATTTTTCATTGGCATGATACAAAATTTTCTTTTGACCAAACCTTGGAATTTTGACTCATCTAATCAATAAGAATGCATGCATTATGCCTATACTATACCCCTGAAAAAAGCAACGATCCTTTTTCTGACTCCAACATTTTCTTATCCTCCTACTATTCAAGCTCAAAGAGTAGTTCTAAAGCAATATGCTATACAATCTAACAAAAGATTAGATTCAATGAAAAAGATAGATATTGAATATGTACATACATATGTTTAACAGCTACATATCTGATATTTATGAAAGAAAAGAAAAAGTAATTGAGTTAGCATCATTCTCAATTAATTGTGAAAAAGATTGGTACAAAAATTGTTTAGGTGAGGCTATTTAGACTAACTCTCTCCCATGGGAGATGAAAAACTATTGAGTACAATTGTGATTAGGGTATTCACAAAATTGGTTAATTAAACTGATTCAAATTAATTTGAACCATACAGTTTGGTTTAAGTTTTTTAAAAAATTGTTGGTTCTAGTTCTACAAAATTAAGAATCGTTAATGATGATTCGATTCACCGATTGAGGCTAAAAAAAACAACCCGAATTAAACTGAACCAAACCAAATTGAAACTGTTTTCTTTTTTAAATATTAATTTTAATATATATATATATATATATATATATGGGTATTTCACAAGATATTGTTCTTTTGGTTTCCTAAACCGTCAATCTCATTTCAAAAATTTGGACAGGCACTTATCCAATCGAACTTGTCCGAATTGGAACCTAACTTTGATTTAGGATATTTTTTTTTAAAAAAATTTTAAGCTAAGATTTATTGGTAGCCATATCAAGAGGTGTTGTATAAAATTAATCATAATGGAACATTGAGGAGGGTTGAAAGGTCGCTTTCAGTCACTTTTTAGTTTTCATGATGGAAAGAGCTGGGCCTAGTGGGCTCACTCGAAAAAGTCCTAAGGGCCCACTACTACTGGCCCATCCATTACAGCAAAATCAAGGGGTCATTCGCGTTATTACGACTAGGACTCACCCACAATTAAAGTGAAAAATATTAAAATAATAATAACAACAAATAAAGTACTATACTTTTTATAAAAAAAAAAATTAAAGTACTGTACTAAATATAGCTTTAAAAGTATATTGAGGTATCAAAGGCAACCAATAAAAATGTAAAATAAAATGATAAGGGCAGAGTAACATGGATGATGGGCTCCCCACAAAAGAAGGGTTCTGTAGTAGTTGCATCAAACGTCAGGAGGTTGGAACTTACTCTCTGCAAAATCTAAACCCTCTATCCAATTCCCTTTTTTTTCTTTTTTTTTTTCCAAATTTTAAATTTTAAATTTTTTTATGAGATGCTCAAAAAATATCTATGTTCCTAACTTGACTCGGATAGCAATCATGAGTCTTGACTCGGCATAATTATTAAGGCGTGCAGTTCGGATTTTTATTTTGTTAATTGTACGGGAATAAATAAACCTTCTCGTATAATCCTGTTGATCAAGTCTGCGTTCTTTTGTACGACGTCGCTTTATCACCTGAAAATACAAACGTGAGCTGACCGGCGGGTGTGTGCCGGAAACCTCTCCGATGCCTAAGTCAGTAAGCTTGACAAATAGACAAAAGCTCTATGTATTCAGAAAATAAAGTTGTGTTACCTCCCCAAATGTGATATAGGTGAGCTTTTATAGGTTTCGCGTGGCACAATCCTAGTAGGACTCTTACTCAAGAAATAAACCTTCTCGTATAATCCTGTTGATCAAGTCTGCGTTCCTTTGTACGACGTCGCTTTATCACCTGAAAATACAAACGTGAGCTAACCGGCGGGTGTGTGCTGGAAACCTCTCCGATGCCTAAGTCAGTAAGCTTGACAAATAGACAAAAGCTCTGTGTATTCAGAAAATAAAGTTGTGTTACCTCCCCAAAGGTGATATAGGTGAGCTTTTATAGGTTTCGCGTGGCACAATCCTAGTAGGACTCTTACTCCTCCATATAGAGTCCTCCTAGGATTCACATTCCTGAAAGATAATGCTTCTTCCAACACCCCTCTCACTGCTTAAACCAAGTGAGATGGTTTCACCAAGGGTTGGATAGCTCGGTTTGAGCAAGAGGGTTGGTCATCTCGGTTTGAGCTATGAGATTTGTTACTTTGGTTAATCCTCTAGGGGCAGCTTTCTGAGTTCGGTTTAGAAACTAAGAAAGTTGGCTTAGCCCTGAAGACTCAGCTCGGTCGAAGGATAAGGTTTCCGTTATGCTAATTTCAGACTTAGTTCGGTGCATTTTATTTCGGTTGAAGTCAATCAGAAGATGGAGACTTACTAAAACTACTGATCTATTCACAAGTTCTAGTTCGGTTATGTCTTGATAAGACTTACACCTAGCACGAACAGTGTCCTAGTTCGGTTGAATGGTGATTTTGGATCAAAAACCAGTGTTCTACAGGATATTGCATGTATTCCAATGTTCTATGGTTAAGTTTTTTCCAGAAAAGTACAGGGCAAAGCAAAATATGTTTTGCAAAAACACGCGAAACAAACTATATTGAAGTAAACGAAAGCAGAAGCAAGGAAATAAAAACAAATTCTAGTTGCTTACCAAACGAAGAGGTAGAAACACTGAAAATGGAAGAAATGGCAGCGAAGTCACAGTCTCTTCAAATGCAACGGAAGAACAGCAAGAGCTCAGAGGTTGAAGAGCAATGGAGGCTCAGAGAAAGAAGATGAACAGAGGAAGGGTGAAGTGAAATGCACAAAATGAGGTTGTTTTGTGTAAAAGGAAGAGGAAATGCGGGAACTGTTCAAAATTGGTGATATACGAGGACGGCGTGACAGCTGTACTGACCAACCAGAGCGTGCCACGTGTCATTGGAAGGACAATCGATTCAGTTTCTGCAACTGAAAAGACGTTTTGACCGGACATGAACAGCTCGGTTTGAGTTTAGCTCGGCCGAAAAGTCTTCAGAGTTTTAGCTCGACTGGAAAAGCTAATGGGTAAAGTGAGTTCGGCTGGAAAGGTTAAAACTGTAGCTCGGCTGATAGACAAGTAATCTCAATCATGCTTTGCAGATGGAATTAAGGGGCAATTGAGAGGGTAATTTGTATGGATAAATTGGGCCGAGCTAAGTAATGGGCCGCTTTGGGCCGCACTACGAAGGGCTGAGTAAAATGGCCGTGAAGTTACTCCGGTTCAAGGCTTTGAAATTAGTCCGGTCAGAGCCTTATACTCTAGTTCGGTTGAGAAGTACTACGGATTATCGGTCCTTTTAATTAGTTCGGTCGCAGTGTGTAAAACCGAGGTATGCTGAGTTTTCTTAAGTACTTGGTGTCAGAGTTACTTCGGCTTAACTCTCTTATGGATAGCTCGGTCTCAGCATGTGAAAGCCGAGGTAAGAGAAATTAAGGTAATAGCCGAAGTAAGAGCTAGGTCGGCCGTATGGAAGTTCGGCCATGGTGAAACCATCTCACTTGGTTTAAGCAGTGAGGGGGGTGTTGGAAGAAGCATTATTTTTCAGGAATGTGAATCTTAGGAGGACTCTATATGGAGGAGTAAGAGTCCTACTAGGATTGTGCCACGCGAAACCTATAAAAGCTCACCTATATCACATTTGGGGAGGTAACACAACTTTATTTTCTGAATACACAGAGCTTTTGTCTATTTGTCAAGCTTACTGACTTAGGCATCGGAGAGGTTTCCGGCACACACCCGCCCGTCAGCTCACGTTTGTATTTTCAGGTGATAAAGCGACGTCGTACAAAGGAACGCAGACTTGATCAACAGGATTATACGAGAAGGTTTATTTCTTTCCCGTACAGTAATGACAACTTATAGGTTATCTGTTGGCAATGGATTCTCTATCTCCAAATTTTTTGTCTTCCTGTCTCAAGCTTTGTATCTTGTGAAATGGGTACATTATGGTGGTGTATCTATTACACAAAATACTACATCCTCAACCCCAATGTATTCTTAGTCATTGGATTGTATGTCGAAATCCTTATATCTCAAAATTACATAATCCTATGGTTAGGAGCTCAGTGGAACATAAACACATGAGAATTTGAGGAAAATGACCATCTATTTATATTGCTAATGGTGGTATCTTATATAGTATGCATACAATTTAGGATGAATTTATAAGACGATACAATATACTTTTATTTATGACAATTTTACAAGGTAGGCAATTGAGAGTTCGTTTGGAATGTGGATTGGCTTTTTAACTTTTTGGCTATTTTAGTTTTGGGCTAAAAAGTTTCGTTTGGGATAGATTTTTTGACTTTTGTGAAAAAAAAAAAAGAAATAATTATGATTTAAATATAACATTTTGTCTTATTGGCTAAAAAACTTATTTTGTTTTTTTGTGACTATTTTAATGAAAAAAAAATCTCATTTTAACTTATGTCAAACGAAAACTGAGTTAATTATAACAAATAATACTTCTAGGCGAAGGTTTAGCCACACTTCTAACCATTAATATTACAATTTCACAAATATTTTGGCATATATCTATAAATAAAATTTAAAAAAAATAAAAAAACATTGAGTGGTGAAAAAAATGTGGAACAATGGAACCATCACAAACTCATCAAGCACGTGAAAAAAAAAAATGTGGCCACTGAAAACCTGGTGAAGACTAAAAAACTTCACATTAACATTATTAAAATATCATCAGTTGGAAAATAAAAAAAGGTTCCTAGTAAGCAGCAGCACAGAGTTGTGCTATAAAAAAGGCTAGTGGAAGGAATTAGGAAAAATTCCCGTTGTGCATTACAATCACGTAATAGAGAAGATTTTTTAAAATATAAATTAGAATACAAAAATAACCATGGATTAGGTCTCATCTTTTATCTCACATTTATGATAATTTTTATGCATTAACTTTTATGTTCTAGACAGACACAGATCATGATAATACTAACTTATTTTAATTAAGTAATTGAGAAACAACGAATGATCAAACCTAATATATTCTGTAATTTTTTATTTATTTGAAAGACAACGTAACTAATTTAATAATATTTCAGGATAATCAAATGATTTTTCATTCTCAAGATGCCTCAACCTCGTTAATATTATATATATATGTGAGAACTAGGATTTGCTATTACCTCGGATCTGCTGCCACATTTCATTACCTCCTTACCCATCTCTGTTATCCAATACCTGCTTCCATACTTCCATGAAAGATAAGATAAGAGGGACTCATAAAATAAAATAAAATAACAATATCAATTGACTTGCTAGGGAGGGTCTCATTGTACAATAGTGGTAATAATAATATAGGACAAATTTCACTTTATTCTCGTATGATTTACGTCATGTGTGATTTATTTCTTAATGTTTGAATATCATCACATAATTATCTTGTGATTTATGGAGTAAAATGTACAATTAACTTTTTTATCTATTCTAACAGGCCGTGCATGACACGCGCCTAATATGTAAATGGACATGAAAATATAATTTTTTTTTCTCCAAATTAAATGATCAAAATGCCCACATATTTATCATGAATTTCCAAAACCTACCCTTAGACCCTTTGTCCCAGACAGCACTACCTCTACTTGGAGGGAAGCACAGCACGAATGGAAAGTCACTCTCAACTTTGAGGAATTTTCCTGGCTCATCAATATCCACACAAAGCTCTCTTCTATTTCCAAATGTCCAACTCTCCAGCAATACAATTGTCCCAACAAGTAAATAAAATGGAAAACAAAATTTAAATCACCAACTCTAACATACATATATATATATATATATAAATTTGCAAATTGTATCACAAACACATATATGCACAGTGAATAACATATATGTGCAGGGGTGATTTTCGCACTATGAAGAAGGGTTGAACTTCGTGGATAAACAGCGTGCTTTGGGAATTGAAGATCTGCACAGAATAACAAACGGTGAGGCTGCCTGACCGGGGTTTGGTCGGAAACCCCTCCGATGGTAAAGTCAGAGACTCAGGGAGAGGAAGAAGAGAGAAGAGAGAATACTAAGAGTGTATATGTGTTGAGTGTGTAGATTTTCGGATCCCTTGAGAGTGAATAGTGTTCACCTTTTATAGGAAAAAGGTTGTTTGTTGTTCAAGTCCTTCTCTCTCCGCCATCTGTCCAATGTGTCTTATTCGTGGTCGTTTCCCATTGAAGGATGACGGCCACTCCGCCTGACACTCGGGTGCAGGTCTATTTTGTTTGTCTCATTAGCGGACATCTCTCATTGGAGGAGGACGACCACTCCGCCTGCCATTCAGATGCAGGTCTGTCATATGTGCACCTTGTCCCTCTGCACCCCCATGTCTCCACGTTCTGTTCACACAGAGGGAGAGGAGCAGAGTTATTTGTCTCTCGTGGGCCCAAGAAAGATCTTCAGTGAATTGGCCTTGTCTAAGTTGGTTTGCTCTAGAATGGTTGTCCAACCAGGAGGTCCAACAGGCTGCTCTACCCACTTCAGAGTGGTTGTCTGTCCATCCGAGAGGTCCACTATGTTGCTCAGCCCACTTCGGAGTGGTTGTCTGTCCATCCAGGAGGTTCAACATGTTACTCAACCTATTCCGGAGTGATTGGCTGCCCGTCCAGGAGGTCCACCATGTTGCTCGGCCCACTTTGGAGTGACATTCGTATATTGGGCTGAGCTCCTATGATTGTCTTGCTTCGGAGCAAATGTTGGCCATAGGGCCAAGGTCCAACCTAGCTCAACCTCGGAGTGAGCATCGCATTGGGCCTAGCACCAAGACTTGATTAATTTTTACCCACTTCAATATATATAATCTATATATATATGTATATTTCTAACCTATAAATGTATATATATTATCCAATCATTCAATATTCTACAAATCAATTTAAAATCTAAATACTAAATTCCTAAATCATTCACAGCAATGAGTATCTCTCTTCTTTCTCGTCCAAGACATTGTCATTTTGATCGTCTTCGTACACTTCGTATATTACCTTTAACGGTGCTCTCACATCCCATTCAACGAACGATTCGGCGTAAAACCAGTTCAGATCCAAACCCATTTCTATTTTGAACTCAGAATTTGATTTGATCGAAATCAATTTGCAATTTTCGACTATTGAATCATGATGATTTAGGTCGAATCAACCCATGCTTCTCACCTACACCATTAAATTCCAGTACAAACAGGCATGATCTTTTAATGAACTTGATTTTGATTTTTGTGATTTTGTTCAATCATACAATCTAGTTCCCTCCTCTTTCATCTTTTTAGATGTACGATTGTTGGAAGTGAAAATAATAAATAAAATTAGATATATATATACAAAGGTAAATTGATCTTTTTACATCTATCATTAACCATGTTAACTATACATTTTACTTTATCAACCATAAAAGATTATGCGATTATATTTGAATGTCAAAAAAATAAACCACACATGACCTAAACTATGAAGAGTAAAGTGTAGGTTGCCCAATAATACAAGGTGACATGAATTTGCATAGAAATTAGGACAGCCCAATCACTGGAGGGTCTTGTATCTTGTGCTGCCAGCTACTACTGACAAACCCCCATTACCTTTTCAACTAAAGCTGACCACTCACCTTACATATATTCTCTCCAATATTGTCAAGTCTATGAATTTATTTATTTTCATTCTTATCTTTAATTTATCTTTTACTTGACAGTCACTTTCCAAGTAAATGCTATTTATTTCTAAATTGAACAAATCAAATCAAAGTAAGTCTTTGCTCTAATCAATTGGGATTCACTGGATCAAATTTTTTTGTTTTTTATTTTTGGTCATTCTGTTCATCAAAGACTATCGCCTTGTTTGGTTTGTTTTTTAAAAAAAAATTAGAAAAAATTTTTTACAAATAAATTTTTAAGAGTAATCAAATCAAATAAATTTTTTTAAAAAAAAATTTCAAAATTTTGTTTAGTTACCTACTTTCCAAAACCACTCTCTCTTTTATGTACATCAAATCAATCACTTTTTTTAAAAACTCTCTCTTCCAAAACAAATTTTTAAAACCATTTATGAAAAAAGACAAACCAAATAAGTTTTTATACTTTTTATCTCAAAAACTACTCTACAAACATAAACCAAACACACCCTGCATACTTGATCAAGTTAAGTCTTTGTTCTAATCAATTGGGATTCACTGGATAAAAAAAAAAAAATTTTTGTTGGTCATTCTGTTCATCAAAGACTTAATTGAATTAAATAAATTTATATATTTTTTTACTATTGCATCTCATATTAAGTTAAGTTTTTTTTTCCCTAACATTTCTATTTATGATATTCATATCATCCTTTATTATCATTACATCAGTTCTTCGTTACACAAATGAAAAATGAAGAAATAGTATTTCACAAATCTCTAATTCAAAGGAACTCAGGTTGTTTTAAAAAGATGATTAAAAATTAACTTTTTAATCTTTTAAATTTTTTTCACTATTTTATATGAGAGGTGATGTAATTCAAAATGAGTTAAAAGTTGATTTTTAACTTTTTTTTTTTTTTTTTTTTGACATGTTGCCAAAACAGCCCTCAAATATGGGAATTGGGTTAAGGGTTATGGACTCTTTATATTGAAAAAACAGATACTAATGTATAGATCAATTAAAGCATTGACGGAAAAAAGGCAATAAAAAGCAAATCCCACTTCGCTACTTTTAAATTAAACATCGTTACTCCCATCCAAAGAAACTACATTAATACCATGCAATCTATGGTGCAATAAAAAGTATAATGTAGCAGAAATACGTTGTACTATTTGCTTTTTTTCAGTCAATCCAAATATTAAGATGGAAAGAACTTGGAAAAGAAAAGAAAAACACAGAGAGAAAGTGGTAGTGGCAAATAGAAAGTGATAGAAGAAAATAAGATAGAGATAGAGAGGTCCCATTTGCCTTTAGTTTTAATGTATGGTCATGTGTGAGTGAGTGTACACAATTCATACACATATATATTTGGAGAGAGAGAGAGAGAGAGAGGCATACTCATAAAGTAGAGGGAGATTGGGGGGATGAAGGGCCCAATGGAAATAATGGAAGTAGCCTTCATCCTCTCTGGATTTGTTCCCACCAATCCAAATCCAAATTATGTATACATATATATCTGGTACCACTCCCCACACTTCTACTGTTGCAAACTTCAAAATGTCTGCATATATTATATATATATGCAAAGAAGGTTCTCAACTCCACCCTATAGAGTCTCTAAATGTCAAGTGGCTGCATAAAAATTCCAAGCCAGCCGTGACCAAACACATGTTATTTTAAGTTAAAATTTGATAATAAAATAAAATCAAACTAAACTAAACTAAATCAAATCCTAAATCTCATTAAATGGGGCCGGTTATGTCAATTTTTTTACTCCACTCGACTCTATTCAAGGCCATTTCGTTAGTCAAATTAATGATACAACAAATGATATGTATCATAAGCAACTATATTTTAAGCTACAACAAACGACACCAATAAATTGAAAAACTTAGTCCACATTTCTTCTTAAAACCCAAGTATCAAGTATTAAGGAGAGAGAAACTGAAATCTTATAATTAGCACAGATGCAGCAACTCCAGGCGATGTGGGACACTATAAGTTTTCTGAAGAATCTGTATATTCAATTGTGTATGTTTACAAAGTGTTCATCAGTTTATATAGCTCTAAATCTATGACTAAATAAGGAATAACTGCAAAAAGGAAATACGCCTAATTCTTGTTTACACCACAATATTTCCTAATGCCCAATTCTTAATATACACAACCATGCCATATATACAATATATTCTCACAACCCCGTTCAAACTCAAGGTGTTTGAGCAGAAAACACTGAGAGTTTTCTAAGAAGAAACTGAAACCGGACGGTAGTGTGAGTCTTGATGAAGAAGTCCGTAAGTTGCAAAGCCGAGGAGACAAAAGAAAGCAAGATAGAGTCAGACTGTAGATGCTGTCAGACAAAGGGACAATCAATCTCTATGTGTTTCGTCTGTTCATGGAAGACAGTATTGTGGGCAATCTGAATAGCAATGCGGTTGTCACAAAAGAGAGAGGTCAGAGAAGACTAAGGGACACCCAAATCAAAGAGAAGATAACAAAGTCAAACAAGCTCAGCAGTAGCATGAGCCATAGCACGGTACTCAGTTTTGGTAGTAGAGCGAGCAATAACAGTTTGTTTCTTGCTTTTCCAAGAGATCAAGGAATCGCCAAGAAACATACAGAAACCAGAGGTGGACTTGCGATCATTAACATCACCAGCCCAATCACAATCAGCATAGGCCACCAACTCTAAAGAAAAAGTAGAGGACAACAATAAACCCTGAAAGATGATACCCTGAAGATAGCGAAGAATGCGAACCAAAGCAGCCAAATTAGTAGAGGGAGAAGCAGAAACGAACTGACTAACCACATGCACATCATAAGTAAGATCAGGGCGAGTGACAGTCAAATAAACTAAACAACCCACAAGCTCGCAATAGAAAGTAAGATTTTCCAAAGGGACATCATCAGTAAAATTGAGCTTCACATTAAGCTCAATATGTGTATCAGAAACCTTAGTATCAGTAAGAACGGTATGGTGAATAACCTTATTAGCATACTTGGCCTGAGATAGAAAATTTTCCTTTGAAGAAGAGGCAACCTCAATACCAAGAAAATACCGTAATGGAGCCAGATCCTTCATTTCGAAGGTGTGGAAGACATGTTGTTTGACCTCAGAGATAGCAGAAGAGTCAGAGTCAGTGATGATTATATCATTTACATAAAGTAAGAGAGCAACAAAACCAACCGAGGTATGTCTCAAAAACAAAGCAGAGTCGAAAGCAAAAGGATAAAACCCAAGCTCAGTAACAGTAGTCTAAAAGTGATTATACCAAGCACGAGGAGATTGTTTCAAACTATACAGAGCACGCCGAAGATGACAAACCTGCCCAGAGGAGTGGAGAAAGCCAGGGAGATGACGCATGTAGACCTCCTCAGTGAGATGACCGTTATGAAAAACATTCTTAACATCCATCTGATAGAGAGGCCAATGTCGAACAGCAGCATCAAAAATCAAGGTACGGACAGTAGTCATCTTGGCAATAGGGGCAAATGTCTCCTTATAATCAATACCATACTCCTGCGAGAAACCCTTTGCAACCAAGCAAGCTTTGTATCTCTCGAGAGAACTATCAGAATAAGTCTTGACTTTATAGACCCATTTCCAACCAACTAGATTTTTGCCAGCATACAAAGGAGTCAACTCCCAAGTGTTAGTCTTCTACAAGGCAAATAACTCATCCTCCATAGCTTGAACCCAATTAGGATCCTGACAGACCTCCGTGTAAGACTGAGGTTCTGAAAAAGAATGAATAACAGACAAAAAAGTAAGATAGGAAGCAGAAAAACATGTATCAGACCAATCCAATATGTTTGGAGGATGACACTCACGAGTAAGATATCGGTGTGCAGCAAGATTAGAGTCGTCAAAAGCAGAAGAAGCAGCAATAAGAGTAGAGACAACTGGTGGTGGAGGAGCCTGACGACGAGAATAGACCAACAACGGAGGGGAAGAAGAAGCTAAAAGAGGAGAATGAACCATAGGTGACGTAGATAGAGAAGTAGGAATGAGCTCAAGAGGAACAGTTGAGATGTACTCATTAGATGGGACCTCAGAAGGAAATGGGTCAAAATGAACCAAATCCTCTTTAGAAACTGGAGCAGTGAGAGGGGGAAGCTGAAAGTAAGACAGTCGTTCGAGAAAGGTAACATGACGGGAGACATAAAGGCGACGAGAGACAGGATCGTAACAACGGTAGCCTTTCTGAGTAAGACTGCAACCCAAAAGACACACAAGATAGACCAGACACTGAGTTTGGTCCTATCTTTAAGGAGAAGAAGGACAAAACAAGCAGACCCAAAGATACGCAGAAGGGAATAATTGAGAGGTTGGGAATACAAAGCCTTATAAGGGAATCGACCGAAAAGTTGGGGCATCGACATGCGATTAAGAAGGAAAACAACGGTAAAAACTGCCTCACCCCAGAAAGGTGCCGGAACAGAGGTAGAGAGAAAAAGAAATCGAGCTGTCTCAAGGAGATGATGGTGTTTACGTTCGGCATGACCATTTTGGGCAGGAGTATCAGTACAAGAGGTTTAGTAAATGGTGCCCAATTTAGCCAAATACTCACAGAATTCAGTTTTAAAGTATTCCCCACCCAAGTTAAACCGAAGTATTTTAATTGTGGCCCCAAACTGTACAGTGATCATAGACTAAAAGGTATAATATATCTGGTAGAAGTCAGATTTATGAGCCATAAGATAAATCCAAGTATAGTGGGTACAATCATCAACAAATGACGCAGAACCCCCTTTAGTGAGAATAAGAGAAGGTGCCCAGACATCAGTATGTACAAGAGAAAAAGGGGAAGCATAAATAGAAGTACTGTTATTAAAAGGTAAAACTGTCATTTTAGCAAATTTACATCATCGACACTCATTAATTTGACTAAGAGAAACTTTACCTAACAATCCTGACTGAGCTAAAGACCGCAAGCAGTCAACAGACAAATGACCTAAGTGAGAATGCCATAAATAAAACTGACTCGATTGAGAATCTAACTAAAAAGATGAAAGTGCAACGGGGGAGATAGACAGAAGAAGATGCAAACTTTCTACTACATAGAAATCTCCAACTCCACGGCCGGTCTCAATCTGCTTCTTGGACACCCGATCCTGCACATAACAGACAGAAGAAGAAAAGATAACATCAAAACCAGAAGCATCAAGTTGACTAATAAAAAGCAAGCTAACAGACAGTTGAGGAACATATAGAACAGAGGGAATAGTAATAACAGACATGACAGAGGGTAAAACAGACCCAATAGATATGACAGACATACTAGACCCATTAGAAGTATTGATAGTAATAGAAAGAGGATGGGGGATACAGTTTTGGAGTAAGAAAATGTGAAGAGTCATATGATGAGAGGCACCAGAATCAAAAAGCTAGACAGATGAAGGAATACCTGAAGAGGACCCAAGAAAACTTGAATGAAAAGAGGTGAGAGTAGAGGCAAATGAAGATGACTGAGAGGTGGACCAGAGATGCTGAAGCTGAGTAATCTAGGCACTCAAGGAGGCCCAAGTCAGGATTAGACGCCAGAGCAGAGGTAGTATAAGTAGTAAGAAGGCGAAGAGTACTTGGAGCAGGACCTTGGAACTGTGGCTGGGACGGCTAAGAAGACTGAGCAGACTGACAACCCTTCTTGGGACAGTTGTACTTCCAATGGCCTTTCTGATGGCAAAAAGCACACTCATCAGAGGCTAGTGGCCCCTTCTTAGGCTTTGCATTGGCCTAAAGCTGATGAGGTGGAGGGTTCGACAGTAGAGGAGACTGAGTAGGAGCCAACAAGACAGATGAAAACTGAGTCTGACTAGCCGTCTTAAGATGAGTTTCCTTGGAAAGGAGCTCACGAACAATAGCATCCATAGAGGGGAAGGGAGACCGATGAAGGATGCCACCATGGATAGCTTCATACTAAGGGGAGAGAGCCGTTAAAAACTGCACTAAACAACCTTGCTCCCGAAACTCAACATAAGCGTCTAGTGCCTTAATGCTAGATGGTTCCATGAGAGCTAACTGATCCCAGAGGCCTATCATCTCAATGTAGAAGTCCTAAACAGTCTGATCCCGCTGACGAGCACTCTGAATAGATGTTTCCAACTCATACTGCTTGGCAAAGTTGGACTGCTGATAAACACCCAATAAATAAACCTACACCTCCTTAGCAGTACTGTATTTAGAAAATATCATTCCAATACGGTCGTCCACAGAATTATGAAACTAGGTCAAAATTTGGGCATTATCACTATCTCAAGTATCACAAGAAGTCAGATATCCTTTCGCCTTTCGGTCCAATGAACGAGGAACAGAACCAGAAACATAACCCTATTTTTTCTGACCAAGAAAAAAGTTCTTCATAACACTACCCCAATAGGCATAATTATCACCAGTGAGTTTGCACTTGATAGCTTGATTTTTAGTGTCCGACATTATAATAAAACATAAACTTTGGGGGTTGTAGTGTAATAAACTTGAAATAGGATATTAAGTGTAATACCCAAGCAGTCTGAGAGCAGCAACCATTGAACAAACCAAGAACCATAGAAAGAGACTTCGATACGAACCACAGAGACGAAACAGTCTAAGAGTAGTACTGAGAACCACTGAACAAAATCACAAACCAGAGGTAAAGAGAGAGAGTCATGATTCTGATGTTCACGAACCAGAAACCTGGTGGGTCACGAGGCAAATGGGTTCGAGTTTGCGAATGGAAGCAGAGATGGAAACAAGGAACTTCACCAGAAGAGATGGGTCGTGATTCCGGTAGGTGGGTCACGATTGTAACAAGATCAAAGGCTGATAGTGAGCATAACTTCAGAGGCTGATTAGGGTTTTCAAACATGGCTTTGATACCATGTAAGTTTTTTGAAGAATTTGTATATTCAATTCTGTATGTTTACAAAGTGTTCATTAGTTTACATAGCCCTAAATCTATGACTGAATAAGGAATGATTGAAAAAATGAAACACGTCTAATTCCTATTTACACCACAATCTTTTCTAATGCCTAACTCCTAAATACACAATCATACCATATATACAATATATTCTCACATTCTAACATACCCTCCTAGACCACAACATACACTAGCCGGAAAAACGGCACACCAGTCACAAGCTCAACCAAGCTCTGATACCAAATTGAAAAGCCCAATCCATACTTTTCCTTAAAATTCAAGTATTAAATAGAGAGAAATTAAAACTTTATAACTAGTATAGATAAGACAACTCTAGATAATATGAGATACATTCCAACACAATATTGGCACACGTCTCACAATCCTAGGTTAAGCATGTGTTAAAAATAATAACAATAATTAACACATGGTACTATCATTTCTCTGCAATATTTTTCAATTGTCAATTGTCAATTGTCAATCAGTAAACGCCTATGAGAGTGATGGTTTTACATGAAGAATTATACTCCCTCTGTTCCAAAATAATGGTCCCTTTTGGGGATTCCAACTTTTTTTGGTAGTACAATTATTGCTTTTGAAAAAAAGTTGATTTTCCAAAATTATCCTTTTGATAGTACATTTTTTGGGAATATCAATGTCATAATTGTACTTTTTATATTGTTTATTAATTTAAAAGAAGGGCAAAATAGGAAATTTATATTATTTTTGTACTTGATTTTTAAAGAGGGACTAATATTTTGGGACAATAAAAAATAGAATAAGGGACTAATATTTTGGAACGGAGGGAGTAACTCGGAAAATATGAGGTCAAATGTTGCGAAAAACAGTGGGAAAACATCATAATTTGGCTGGCTAAGTAAGTAGTGTTGCTTGCATAATCAAAGGTTAGTTGTCACTTCAGCCAGCTTAAGTGGCCCAAAATTGTCTCTCATTTTAGTTCATGATTGATATGTTCATGAAGCAGACTATCTTCTATAACTGGCAACAGAAATATGGAGCTTCTACATTATTGAGATCAAATTACCCAAAAAGAAAAAAAAGGATTTTAATTTGACGATAAAGATTAGACGAAAATGAAATTGGAGATATTTTTATTATTATTATGTCGAGGCAATTTTCATGTTGATTAGGATTGTGCACTCTTGTGGTCCAAAAAATAGGACAGCTTTTCTCTATTATGATGACAATTTGCTTTTTTAAGGATGAGTTTAGGGCTCTAATTAGAAAGTTAGTTACATAAATATTACCATGAATGGCAAAGATACACAAATCAATGCTTACTTAATCTTAAATAAAACAAATACTAAATAAATTAGAAAAGAAATACAGACTATATGCTATTTTTGGGGAGGACTGACAAGTCCTCAATACACGCACAAATCTTCAACTAGAGTATGTAATCAATTGATGCTCTCTACACTCTCTCTCCACGCACGTGTCACACACTCTACAGTCTAAGGTTTGGTTTGGATAGTAAATTGATTTTTTGACTTTTTTAATTATTTTAGTCTGAAGCTAAAAAGTTTAATTTGGAAAGAACTTTTGACTTTTTTAATTTTTTTGATTTTTTTGTGAGAAAAAAATGTAATGATTATGAGTTGGATGTGATATTTTGTCTTATTTGGATTAAAAAGTCTATTTTATTTTCTATGACTATTTGAACCCCAAACTCACTCAAATTCACTTCCCAAACAGTGGCTAAATATAAAAAGTCACACAACAAGAGTACGGGTTCGTGAGCTCATAAATTTATTATGATGATTTAATTAATTTATTTTATAAATTGTTTATATGTAATTTATTTATAAAAAAAATTAAATTAACTTGCTAATATATTAAACAAAATGATAATACATTTATAATATACAACAGTGATGCATACACCCAGTGGGGGTCGCACCTCCAGTGAGGTGTCGCGCCCCTACTGGTTCAAACTTTAAAAAAAAAAAAAAGAAAAGAAAACAGTTTTTTTTTTTATCCAATAATGGACTGCCACCTCACTAGGGGTGACCCCCAACTGGGTGTATGGCGCATTTCGCTATAATATATACATGATAAACACAAACATCATAATACTATTTTCTAACTATGGACATACATATTATTAAATTATAAGAATTAAGTTATTACAATAGATTTTTGAAATTGAATACCTGACATAATAAAATATATATATAATTTTAATTTATCAAAATTTCAATCATATAAAGTTTGGTTCTCTTTTCATATCATTGTTGTAGGTAGGATTTTTTATATTTTAATAACATGATAAGAAGGTCATTAGGACGCTCCGGGATGGCGCGTGGAGAAGAGATTATGAGGAGCTATTTTTATGTGGCTTGGCTGTGTATTAACTTCCCAAGGAAAGAGGGTATACACCAATGTACGGGGTCTTTTGGAAGGAGAAAAAAAAATTAGAAATCAATTTACATATATTTTTAAAAAAAATTTAAAAATTAATTTGTAACCATCTCTCAAAAAAAATATCATGTACCAACCACAAGTTGTGAAACCAAACCGCCCCCGTTATTGCGTGGTCATATTCCACGTAATCACTCTGACATGTCAGATCCAAAGGCTCTCAACGCCACGTATGTGTGAGTGAACCCCCCCACTCAAACCATGTGAGTGGGCCCATTTCCAAAATGGCCACCCACAGGATCCTTCACGGGCCCAAAACACAAGCCTCCCTCCTATCCTACGTCCTGTTCACTGTTCGGGCCTCCTCCTCACCGTTTTTCCGTTATTTAGGACACACCACGTGGCCGTCATGTCAGTGTGGGCCCCCACCCCCTTTTTTTTTTTTTTTTTTTTGGGAGAATAGAGTCCCTCTGTCATTGATGCGTCCCATACCCTCCTTCCTCTCTGAAAATTTATGGAGTTCAAGACCCCGTTTATTTTGGATTATAAGGAGAAGAATTGGATTTGATAGTGAGGTGAGACTATTATATGTGGTGTTTATTTTGAGAGATAGAGAGGAGACTCTTAATTTTTTGGTATTAGTAAAGGCCTTAAAAGGGAGATTGTGAAGGAAGAGGTAGAGATGGTATTAGAAAAATAGTGAGGGGCTTAGAAATTTTTTTATTTTTTTTATTTTTTATATATTAGGAATTTTTTTAAAAATATTAATATTTAATTTTTTATATTTTTTTATTTGTTTTATTATTTTATATAAAAATAATTTAACAATTCCTGTACTAACAACTATCATCAAAATAAATACAATTTTACTTAATCCCCTCACTATCAATCTCCTCACTATTAATTCCCTCACTATGAATCTCTTCCATTCTACCTCTGAAAACAAACGGGGCCTAAGAGCATCCCCAACCCAATCCTCACACTGAGGATGAAAATAATTTTTTTATTTAAAAAATAAATATAGAATATATTATTATTCATTCAAATTTCAATCATAAACCTTTACAACTTTTTATTCTTCATTCATCAAAAAGTAATTTTTATTCATTAACAAATATTTAATTTTAAAATTTTTATAAAATATATTTAATATTATACTCATTTTAAAGGTATGATTTCATACTTTTTAATGATGTCAATTTTATAAAAATTAAATTTACATATTAAAAGTTATTTGTAATATAAAAAATATATATATAATGAATAGTGTTTTGGAGGAGATCATTTATTTTTCATCCTCCCTCCAAATATGAAGGATCAACTCATCATCCTCCTAAATAGAGATGGATTTAGAGGATGGGTTAAAAGAACAAATCCTTCATATTTGAAATTATGGAGAATGCATTGGAGATGTTCTAAGATTTGTTTTGAAAAATTGATTAAAAATTAATATTTTTTTGATTTTTTAAAAATATATATAAAAAATAAATAGATAATATAACTTAAAATAGATTGACTTTTAATCGGGAAGTATCTAACTAACAAGATTAGTCCTATAGGCCACAACTCTTATTATAATTAGAGTCTTTTCACATGTATGTAAGATTTATTTTTTGCGTATTAATTAGGATTTTTTCTTTTATTTTGAAAGTTTTTGTGTTAATTATATGTGTTTTATTTGATTTTGATTACTATAATTTTAATTTATTAAATTTCATTACTATCTTATATGAATCAAATCAGAAAAAATAAAAAACAAACTGTGTGTGATATCTCCCCATAAATAATAGGGTGTTAAATATCCATGTATATTAATGGAAAAATTATTTAACAGTGGAATCAAATAAAAAAAAAAAAAAAAAAAAGAGTACACAAACATGGTTAGTGCAAGTTATCTTATAATGGGATGCAACTCAAATTCTATTATATTGGCTTCATTTGGAAAGAAGAGTTGTGTTGGGTTTAGGACTATTTTAGTTACAAAAAGATAAAATAGATTTTTTAGTCTAATAAGATAAAATATCACATTCAATCTATAATCATTATATTATTTCTCTCACAAAAAGTCAAAAAAGCTAAAAAATTCTTCCTAAACGAGGGCTTTTTAGCTCTAAGCTAAAATAGACAAAAAAAGTCAAAAAAAATCAAAAGTCAACCCACTTCCAAACGAACCCATTGTGTAGTGATTTCACTTATATTAATCTTTTTAATTATGAAAATAGTATAAATACATGTTTTAAAATATTTTTAAAATAGAAAAAATCAAAATGTATAATTTTACCAATAAAAAATAAAATAATATTCTCTAATGCTGTGTTTGATTAAGAAATTTGATAAGAAATTTGAAAAAGAAAAAGAAAAAATATGTAAAATTATGTAAAATATAAATATATTTTGTTCACATTTTATTTACTTTTTTTTTTTCTCTTTCCAAATTCCTTTCCAAATCGCCTAATCATAAATAAATCCCAATAAAATCATATGATGATCCGAACTTACTAGATGATAAGCCGTTGCGCTCTCTCTCTCTCTCTCTTATTCCGGCTAGTTGTGTGTCAGATTCCGGCTACTTTATCCATCTATATATACCCCCACTACCCTTTCTCTCTGGCCTTAGCGCACCCTTTTTCCATCTCTTTCCTATCGCAACGGCCTCCACCACAACTACCCTTCATTCGCCTTTTAACAACAGAAACGGCGACATAGAAAGAGAGAGAATAAAGCGCGATAGCAATAACTCATTGGGTTTGAGACACAGAGCAGACGTGGTGGTGACTGGTGGGTTAGGCATTAAAGCGTACAAACTTGCCTAATCGTCACATTACTCTCTCTCTCTCTCTCTCTCTCTCCACCGCCTTTTATTTTCCGCAACACCACTCACCTTACTCATCATCCTACGATAGCAACACAACACCCACACTCTCCCTCTCTCTCCTTTCCCTCTTTCTCTCTCTCTAGAATCTTGGTGATGAACAGAGCTTTACCTGAGATGCTGCACTGCCTGAACACGCCGGGAAATCTCTCCGGCAACAGTACGGACCTGAGCGTGCTCGAAAGACAACGAGCTCGCATCAAGTGCCAACAAGAATTGCTTCTTCATCATCAACAACTACAACAGCAGCAGCAGCAGCAGCAACAACGTTATTTTGAGGGAAATGAATTGAACAGTGTCTTTTCTTTGCCACCTCAGGGTCAGCAATTTCAGGGTGGTGATCATATGTCACTCAACGAGCTTATGACGCGTACAGTGAAAACGGATCCAGGCATGGAAAGCGGGTGGGCGGATTTCGGACAGTTCACCGGAGATTTCGGGTTTGAGTCCGGGTTCGAGATGAATTATGGCCTCTCCAGGACTACTAGCTGCCCGGCAGCAGCGATATCGGAGGTGCCAGTTACGGCTACAGCGGTGACTGAAGCAAAACAGAGAGACTCTTCCGTCTTGCCAGAGAAGATGAGCTTCAAGAAGAGAAAGGCTGACAAGAGCCACAACCTCAAGGTTTGTCTTCTTTTCTTCTGTTTTATAAATTGTGAGCATTTGATTCACTCACAATCAAAATAACAGAATACTTTTTAACAAATTGAAGAAAATATATGTTTGGAAACTAAGAAAATTTGACACATATTCAGGCAGTAGCAGAAGAAGAAGATTGTAAGGAAAAAAGGATCAGAGGATGTACCGAAGAGGGAGAGTCGAAGATCACGGAGCAGAACAGCGACAACGACAGCAAGAACACCAGCAACAACAATAAGAACAAGAGAGAAACATCTGCAGATTCTTCCAAGGAGAACTCGAAGGTTTCGGAGGTTCAAAAACCTGATTACATTCACGTTCGTGCACGGCGTGGCCAAGCCACTGACAGCCATAGCTTGGCCGAAAGAGTACGTTCGAGTGTTGCCATTGAACTTATATATGTATTTAGATCTCTATAGTTGTAGATTGTACTAAATTTGTGCAATATATCTGTGAAATTGTGCAGGTGAGAAGAGAGAAAATCAGTGAGAGAATGAAATATCTGCAAGATTTAGTACCGGGATGTAATAAGATCACGGGAAAGGCTGGTATGCTTGATGAAATCATCAACTATGTTCAATCTCTTCAAAGACAAGTAGAGGTAGAAAACATAGTAATCATAAACACTTAATTCAATTGTTGTTCTTAAGAAGGGTGAAGTGATAATCTTCCTATGTTGTTATTGTTGCCAAAACACAGTTCCTGTCCATGAAACTGGCTGCTGTAAATCCAACACTCGACTTCAACATCGACAATTTTGTAGCGAAAGAGGTAAAGAACATCACAAAGTAGAAACATTTCAATGTTAACAATTTTCCAAAACATTTTAATGTAAACATTTCTATAAAACAGGTGTTTTCAGCACGCACATCCAATTTTCCAATTGGGGTATCATCAGAGATCGCTAATCCTGCCTACCTACAGTTTAATCCATTACAACAAATAGTTTCGTGTAGCGGGTTGGAAATGGGAATAAACGCTCCTGATATGGCACTTCGAAGAACGATCAGCGCCCCTGTATCGAGCCCTGAAACATTTCTCGATTCGTCCTGTTTCAATGTAATTTCTTCTACTACTAATATTTTCCCCCTCCAATCTGTATGTTATACATATATTTTTAAATTTCTCACAAAAGTGTAATTCATTCACACTACAGCATATACAATCCTCATCGGCTTGGGAAGCCAATTTACATAACCTTTATGGTGTGGAGTTTCTCCAAGGAAGATCACCATCATTTCAAGCCCAGCAATTTACAGGTATATAGAACTAACAAGTATTGTCAAATGTCAATCTTCAATTCCTGTTTCTAATAATTGTATAAGAAAGAAGTAGGGCTACAATCGAGCCTAATTGAACCAAGTTTTGTGATGTTCGAGCTTGGCTAGCTAAAAATTAGTCAAACTTGGCTCGAGCCAAGCAAGAGCTTGAGTTCGAACTTGAAAAGAAAAATGGAACCTAAATTAATATTGTTCATTTAGCGGAGGAGCCTAAAAAAATAGCTTGAGCTTCAAAAGAGTTTTAAACGAACCAAGTTCAAGCTATTCATGAACAACTTAGTTGGTTTGGAGCCCTACAAAGGAAGTAAGAAAAATGGAGCAAAGTGGAACTTACTACATATGAGAGAGACCATAGGGAACCCCACAAAATGTTAATGATTTTTCTCAGGAATAAATGGGTCTTCTTTGAGTTATATCAAGAAAGCTGCCTATTAGGTATCTTTCTTTTTCTTTGTCTTCCACCTAAAAGGACCGAAGTCATCGGACCCTTTCGATGACCATAAATTCCCAAAACCATGACAAAATGAGTGGCGCATTTTGGCTATTGATGGACACAAAATGGCCATCTATATATCACCAATCCACTATTAAATAGTGCAACATACATTATCAAGACTTTTGCCCCAAAAAAAAAGTCAAATTCTACACCCACAAAATCACACGGTTGTGATCATTTGATCGCATTGATTAACTTAAGATATGACAATATCACAGGCGTTGGATTCTCACTGTATGCATCTTATGCTATCCACATCCATATATATTCTTATGCAGTTTCTCTAACCCATACATGACTATAAATAACATTTGCTCTTTTTTGGTGTTGAATCTAAAGAAACATGACTCTTTCATTTGCAGGCTCCAATGAAGCTAGCAATCTGAAGATGGATATCTGAATCAAAACATAAATCATATGATTTGTTGGATGAGTTCAATCCAAATGCCTTTCTTCCTCATTCGTTTTTTGTTTTCTATAGCCAGTACATAACGTGGATAGTTGTATGTATACCATCTCCGTAGAAATAAGTATTATAATGAGAAGATACCTATTAACCTCCTCAACATTCTCTAGCGTGTGATGTACTATGGGTGTACTTTAGGTTTTAATCGCGATTGATTTTTTATTTTCTCCCTATGATTCTTCTGATCACCATTTGGACCATTCTGTTCTCATCAAAGTTACTACCATATATCAATTGAATAACAAAACAATACAAAACTACACTAGAAAAATAAAAGTTGTGCAATTGGGAAATGGAAGAACTGTAACGTGAAGATCAAGGGGCACAAGTTGTCCTTACAATGAATGAAACCCAAAGGACAATGTTAAGGCATTCCCGTGACGGATAGAGAACATGAGCCAACCAGTGGACCAGAGCGGTTTCTTTTGGGACAGAATGAGATGTGTCTGAATAAGACGCTGATAATTGGAGACAGTGAAAGAGAGCATATATAAGGGGGAATAAATAAAGCCAAAACACACTCCCTCTCTCCGGGAAAATCACATCCAATCCTGTCCACTAGGAAGGTTTCCATGTCCCCAGTATTTACAGTATCTAACTAGCTAACTGCATCATCAACATCAATTTGTTTCCACATTACATTTTTTATATGTGCTGTGTAACAACAAAAGCAGCTATTAAATATCTTCAAATGATATAAGAACATATTTGTAGCGTTAAGGGTGGAGTCAGAGAAAATATCAAGGTTAGTCATTCGGTTCCTTAGGTTTCGCATTAGGCTAATAAGGGAAGTTGTTTCACCTTAAAAACCATGTTAATTAGGATGAGTAAAGAGGTTTTACGGCACTCAATAACAATAGAGATCATGCCATACCTAATATTAGAATGATTTGAGATATAGATATATATCTAATGATGGTGTAGAAGTGAACTTAGTAACCCAGATGAAGATCCAGTGAATTATTAGCTTTTTCAATTCCAATATTCTTCTGTCATTGTTACTTCGTATGTAGACTCAGACAAGTATTTATAAAAATGTTGTTAGATGGATATAGTAAAAACTATAAAGTTTCAGTCACATTATACCGGTGACAAGGAAGAATGTTTCACAATTTTAGAGCATTATTTTCTAAGCCAACTAAGAAACACCAGCTCCCTCTCTTCCTAAAACCATAGTTGCATGAAGTGGGAGAGGGGAGACGAGGTAGCGACAGCCCTATAGAAGAGTTTTAAGGTTGGGAGTGGGGCCGGGAGCGAACCCCAATAGGAGTTTCCTGCTACTATGCCTAACACCATTTTTTAAGAAACAAAGTGAACAATTGAATCGAAACCAATTAAATCATATTATCATTTTCACATATAAATTACATAACTAGACTAGGCTTCACAGCCAAAAAGATCACCCCAATGTCACAATCAATCTTAATACATAAATATAACTGCCACGGTTTTCTTCTTTTTTTTTTCTTCCTAATTCCGGAATAACTAGTAATATCACAAGGGGCTTTATTTTTTCCATTCGGAGACAGTCTCTATTCCATATCTGAATAACCAGCAATATCACAAGGGGTTATATTTTTTCCATTCTCAGACAATCTCTATTCTCTCTCTCTCTCTCTGTGGAAAAAAAATTACCATAATTTGCTCATTTTCACATATGAATTACATAACTAGACTAGTTTTCAGAGTGAAAAAAGATCACCCCAATTTCTCAATCAATCGTAATACATAAATATAACTGCCATGGGATATTTTTTTTCTAATTCAGGACTTATCGGTAAAATATCACAAGGGGCCTATATTTTTTCCACTCTCTCTCTCTCTCTCTCAAACTATGAAGAAACCATACTTACCTCTTCTATGCTATCAAGTTTAGACCACTACAAGTTCCTGTCTTTCTATTCATTGTCTTAATGCTAAAGAAAGGCTGTTTTCAGTGTTTGGGTAAGCAGCTATGAGCCATACTTTTCCCTTCATTTTCAAGCCTCAAGTAATAGTGAGAGGGGTAGGACCTGTGGCCCTGTCTCATCTGGAGGCAAGATACTCTGTAATTCTCTCTGCCTCAAGTGGGATAGGGAGAGATGGTTTTTTGCCTTTACCCTTTCTTGAGGCCCACTTATGCTGACCTGGAATTTTCCCTTCTCACTTTTGACATGGTTGCATATTCAAGCACTCAAAAAGCTATAGAACCTAGAAAGATTCTCTGGGGCTATGTGGTGAATGTGAGTACTACTCTTGAGCCGATATTTATTGGGAGAAGCTATGTTAATCTGGGGATTGGACTGTCTCCAGCCCGTAATTGGACTAGAAACAGGGCTCAAAAGTGGGCTCACAAAGCCCAACAACACCTCTTCAGTCCAATGGAGGACTGAAGAGAAACCATAGCCTTAATTTGGTACGGGTGTTGGGTGCCAATGCCCCATCAATCCTCAAATTTATAGGTACTTAGACTTGGTAAAAAAGTATTTTACTCATTTTGTAGCAATTATACAACAATATATATAATAATAGGGTCAAATACAATTATGTAAGAAATGTCCAACAAAAAGCATCGGACACATCCCACACCCTTGTCAAAGTTCCGGGCATCTAACACTGGTATTTTATTTATTTTGAAGAGTTTATGTAACTAAGTTATGGGTCTTGTTAATGACCGTCCATTGGGTGTTGGTTAAGGATCAAGTAATGCCAAAAACATAAAAATTACAATACACATTTTACATATTTCTGAACACTTTCATATATTTATATATATATTTTACATATTTTAATATACTTCGTACACATATAGTGGTGGTTAACATTTCCCATATGTAATATCAGCCCCCAAAGTTGGTGTCTTTTCCCTCAGGACTCAAGTTTGTGTCTTTTAATTGGCAGGAGAATCCTAATGAATTCTCTGCACAACCTAAAGAATCGAATTCCTCTGTTTGCCAAAAAGGCGGAGAGAACAAACATAAATGTACTGCAACTTGATAATTCAGCAGAGATTTTTCTCCCCCCCCCCCCCCCCCTTACAAAAAGAAAAATTTAACCCAACAAACTTTCTAGGCAATACAAATGGATATGGACCATGCTTGGTCCTAAAGTGAACAATAAAGCCAAGAGACCTCAAGCATAATTATGAGCTACACCAATATTTGGGTTGCTATATTTGACTAACAAAGACAATCTCATAATAAAGTATATATGCAAAATTTTGAAACAAGCCTAGGCCCAAAGTTCTCTGCTAGGCTCAATTAAATTGACTACAACCAAACTGTCCAAGTTGGGGTTTCTTTTTCAGAGAATTATTGAGTCACATAACTGCAATAAACAACAATAGGTAAATGAGTGACTCAAAATAATGTAATGGTCAGTCTGACTATAAGACCTACAAGTTGATGTGGCCACAAAGATCCGAACTGTACTACGAGGCATATACAGGTTCCATTGTGAGCAAATTTTTAACACACAAACCATTGGGGTTAGCCCAGTGGCCAGAACTTGTGTTCTTCGAGGTTACAACTTCAATTCTCCTCCCCCTCCAATGTACCAAAAAAAAATTACATGTTCTCCATATGCAAGTTCTTTCATAAACTTTGTTTAACAGCTTGAAAAGGTTGAACCAGGGAATTAATCTATGGTTAGAAGATTTCTCTATCAGGTCATTAGATCGGAGACAAACAGTATAGAAGAATAATGCAAGAGAAACCAAAGTTCAAGATCAAGGAAAGTCTCCAGTCCGATTCGTTAGAACAGTTCGTTTTCTTTTATTTTATGTGCTTCTTTTTATGAGTTATTAACTCATGGGTTGGCTAATAGTATTTTCATTTAAAATGTCATGTGAGTCATGTAAATTGGCTTACTAACAACTAGTTATTCATTAAGGCAACTTTAGGCAGATTGCAGCTATAATATGACTCTAAGAAGCTCACTGCTGTATCAATTGTTATTCCTATTGGGAAAAGTATTATAAAAGTCATTCAGTAATTCTAGAATCTCAATTATCTTTATTCCCAGTTCATAAGTTTGCTATTATTTCTGTTTTCTCATTGATTATTAACATATAAATAATGAATTGATGAACTATCAACATATTAACGAAAGCAAAGAAACTTTAGAGCCAACTCATATGCTCTAGGATCTCTTTCAAGTGCTCTCACCTATATAAGCCTACCATCAACATTACTATTTTACTTTTCAAAGAAAAAAGAAAAGAAAAGAAAAGAAAAGAAAAAATGGTTCATTTGAAATTTAAAATATGCCAAAATTTACACATCCATCTTAGACTACATTTCCGCCAGGTACCTTTTTTCAAAAAGCAGGTTTTGTGAGTAAATAAGTCGAACAGAATGTAGTTACCGGAAACACTACTGATTCTTAATTGAATTATATAGCCAGGTATTTAACTAGAAAGAATCACTTTTAAATGGAAATTCTAAACCAGATGTACAGTGTGAAACAACATCACAACACCACTAATTCTGGACTCAAATGTGACAAATTTGGCAAGCATATGATTTCTCTAACTAATCAAGATAAGAATTTCCACAAGATTTGTGCTTACAATGATCTTTGCAGGCAACTATGGTTAAGCAACTGTACAGGGTGTTGTAGGAGTTTCAAAGTCGAGGCTTTGGATGAGGATGTATTAAGTGAGGATGAAGGGACCATAAGATTAAAAACACTCGAAGGTCTGAGTTTTATGGAGGCAAAGAAGCAGTACAAACGTCAGACTAGTCTAACAGGATTTGAGATGGCACAAAAGATGAGGCCAGTTGATAAGGAGTGATAACGAGTGAATGAATCAAATTTACACATTTGTTACTTGTGAATATTTAGATGGCTCAGATTTAATAAGAAGCCAGACAATGAGTTCTACTTCAATGCCTTTCAAACAATTACACAGTTTACACTCACCAATCATACATCTTTTAATAAAGAATATACATAATTCATGTCTATGAGTAACAAAACTACAACCATTGATCCACATAAAATAGAAGCAAACTTGTCTTCATCACAACAGCTGCGAATACTCACAATGAAACAAGGTTTCAAACAGACGTCGAATCTGTTTCATATCTTCTTTCAAGTCAACTAAATTACAGATTCCTCTCCAGCTTCTGCCAGTTCCACATCACAATTTTATAAAATTCTGTAATTATTGAAAATCACTGAAAGGAAATCTACAGATTGATTTAGTTAAGACAAAATACCTTTGCCTGGAACAACAATAATGGGTGCTGTTTTACAGTTGTGGAAACAATACTCGCTCACACTTCCCTGCAATACACTGAAGAGAAAACTACCATTCATATCAGAGAAAAAGAAAGGGACAGACAGAGAGAGAGGGAGGAAGGGAGGGAGGGTGAGAGTGACCTTTGGATTAAGGTTCGGCCTCTGGTACCCATTACAACAGCAGCAGGTTTTATCCTTTCTGATTCCTTGCAAATTGCCTTTCCTGCATCTCCTTCAACAACACGAGCCAATGTCTTCACCTATTATCATATAAATTATTCAAAATCTATTGATTATAAAGCTAGAAACGCCCAAGTTATCAAGGTATGGTTGACAACAAAGTTTTACTTGGTTAGAATATCATTTATCACATAGCTTCGTAAGGACTATTCCACACAGGCTTGGTTTAAGTATTCCATTTGTGTTATGCAGATTCCCTGAACTAACTTCTTGGGACAGCTTGGTATGAGAAAAAGGTTGATGGTTATTAACAAATTGCACTAATATTGCTTCAAATTTTATGTTGATTTAAGATAATCAACCCTTTTTGCATTTACCTCATCAATTTTGATCACAATTTCATTTTTGAGTTGTGTAACAAGTTTAGTGAAACCAATTTAAATTTGTGAAATGTAGAATTAAGGTTTGTGATTAAAATAATAAGAAATATAACCATTCTACTGCGAAGAATTGGAAAGAGGGGCAACATTTTTTTTGGGTGTCCAAACATGCTTTCCCACAAGTCTCTAGACTCTAGTTATGCTAGGAGCTTCCAATGAGAGATTTATTCAATTGTACAATTTTTATCTCGTTTACAACAATACTTTCCCTTTCCTCTTTCTTTTTCATAAGTAATTGGTTTGGCAACAAAGAAAGTATATGATTTTGCCCCGTCAACTACCACAAGTATTGGATTTAAATTTTGCATCTAATGCTATTTTTATTCCTGCTGTGGCTAGTAGTGACTTGCATTTATTTTTCCAACCTAAGATGATTTGTACAAGTCTAAAGATTCATGACACCCTTCAAGCACTGTGAAGAGAAGGAAAGAACTTTAGCTAGAGGTGCAATATGCACACCAACACACACACACACACACACACACACACAAAAGAGGATAAGCACACTTGAGAAATTGTAGACATCAGACCTATATATAAAAAATAAATAAATAAATAAATAAAAGACCAACATGCAACTAACCAGATACTTTTATTGTGGGAAAGAGTTCATTCATGTAACAATGTTGAGCATTTACATTACACCAATTTGCTTCAATTTAGAGGTCATGAGCAATGTACCCAATCTATTATGCTGGATCATTTTCAAATTTAGTGCCTAAAATAAAAGCAAAGGGAAAAAGTATACCATACAAAGGGTAAGTGACACAAGAGTATCCTTCATGATGTTTGCTACCATGTGTATGGGGTAAGAGTTTCTGGACCTGCACTAACTCATCTCTACATTCTTCTTTTTCTCTAAAAGAATACCTACTCCCAATCTAGTTATCCTTCATTTAATTGGGTTACATCTGTGACCATGAGCAAGTTCTTGCTTCTACTTTCACAAACTAACACAAAGCCCAATTCAAACTCTCACATATAAACCAATAACATTTGAATTCAGAAGCAACTGGCAGCTATCAAACTCAAAACTAGATCAAGCATAGCTGAACAAGTAGCAGTAATTGCGTGGTGAATAACTAAAAACACAAATCTCACCAAGGGAATTGCAGGCTCTAGAAACCCTCTAAGTAGAAAGCAACACTGATTGTTGATTTGTCTGCCCCTTTTGTTTCTTTGCTTGCTCTCAAGCCACCAAAGAGAGTAACGAATCTATTCAGAAAAACAGCGTGCCAAGAACATAAAGGAGGTGTATGATTGGCAGTATGTCATGGATCATACACGGAATATAGTAAGAGTCCTTTTGGGTTTTTTCCCTTTTCTTCTCTCTTCTATTTCAATAGAGAATTTTCAATAGAGTCCTACAGTCCAAGATTGAATTCTAAAATTTTGCAAATTTCTGACACTAAAATTTTCCATCCAAAACTTTAATAACATATGCGTGTGGCATGTATACATTAAAATATATGCACATGGCCAAGCTTTTTGTTAATCGATGTGGGATCACAACATACAATCACGATGTCCATGGTAACCCTATCCCTCGACCCAATGATAACCCTATCCCTTCTGGCTGTTTCACTCTATCAGTATTGGACACCTTAGTAGGTATCTAATCTATAGATGTGTTCGATCTCATACTCAACGTAGTGGCTAGCTCTGATACCAAATAATACAAAAACTCAGTCTTAAACTGAATTTTCAAAACTGAAATTCCTCATTCAAGTTCTATAATATTCTATGAAAACAAAACAAATGTAGATAGTGAAAAGGAAGATAAAACACACCATAGCGATCTCAAAAGCCTCCACAGCAAGCTTCTCCATAAGGCCCTGAGTGGCCTCGTACACAATGTTGTTCTTCAAACCTAATTTCAAAACCGCAAGTTCTAAATCAACAATTGAGATCCAAAACAGCTTTTCACCAATTCAAAATACCTATATGTCTAGAGAGAGAGAGTGTGTGTGTGTGAGAGAAAGAGAGAGAGAGAGAATACTGGATACAGCGTGAACGAGATGAACGGTGTCGGCGAGGCGGCAGAGGTGGACGAGGGCCCAATCGAAGGCGTGCTTGCTGTTGGGGCCATGATCGACGGCGATGAGGATGTCGCGGCCGCGACGTCTCTCGCCGGTTTCTCTCTCCAATTCCGGCTCCGCCACCACCGGTATTAGCGACGGTAGCTTCACTTCTTTCCAATTGTACTCATCTTCCTCCATTAACGTCTCCATTCTCTCTCTCTCTCTCTCTCTCTCTCTCTGTCTGTTGATCAACTGATCAATTATTAGTTGAGTGATTCGTGAATTGTATAATTAGAAGTGAAATAAACAGCGAAGCCGCCGTGTTCAAATTGTCTTTCTCTCTCAATCTACCCCCAAACTTTATCCTCTGTCGTGTAAGGGTCGGTGGGTGGGTGGGTGTGGAGAAGTTCTTGGCTCGGCTAGGAGTACCTTTGTGGTATTATGTTTGGTCCTAATTTTTTATATTTAATTTTTTGAAAATTAAATTTTTTATTTTTTATATTTTTTTTTTTAATAAATATTTTTAAAATTTAAAATAATTTTTTTACTTTTTAGATTTATCCTACTTAGATTTATCTAAAAAAATAAAATATTTATAAAAAAAATATTTTAAAAAATTAATAAATATATAAAAATATAAAAATTATATTGAATTCTCATTTTTTTTTGATATTTAATAAATTTTTTAAATTTTTTTTCACAAATATTATATTTTTTAAGTGTATTTATATTAGGTACGTTTAAAAATTAAAAAAATTGTTTAAAATATTAAAAAAATTCAATAAAAATAAAAAAAAAATATGAAAAATAAAAAAATTCAAATTTTTAAAAAATAAATCCTAAAATAGAAACCAAAACATGCTGATTATAATTGATAAAAAAAAATAAAATTTATAAATTTATATTAGATAATTAAAAAATATAAAAAAACATAATAAATTATAATTAATGAAAGAGATGATTAACTGATATTCTTAAATTAATCAATAATTTTTCGTGGTTGTGATTGGTGTTTTCTCACCAACCAATCATATACATAGTTCGTGGGTGTGACTGTTGTTTTCTCACCAAGCAATCATATAGTTCGTGGGTGTGACTGCTTCTCAGCAAGCAATCATATATATAGTAGATATTTGAAAAGTCGTTATTTTAATACTAATTATTTTAGGAGGTTAAAATTTTTATGTTTAGGAAGATAGTTAAATTTTTTTATAGTTAGATGTGATATTTGTAAGAAAAAAAATAAAATGATTATAGATTTAATGTAATATTTTATCTTATTAATTATTTTAACCTATTTTATTTTTTAGTATTATTTTAGCCAAAAAAAAAATCAAAAAAACTACTTCCTAAACACCCCATAGAGATGGGGGGGTCCCTACTTTCTCTTCTTGTTTTCTTATTTGTTGGGTTATTGAGTTCAATTTTGATAATCTAAACCGTTCACATTTTAGATTTTATTGAGTATATTATATCTGTAAAAAATCAAGTTGATCAAATATCAGAAAACATGTGTTCGAAAAACTATTTATTAAATTTTTTTAAAAAAATGATTTTTAGTTTGATGATCTGAACAAGTAACTTCTGATATCTGACCAACTTGATTTTTTACAAGTATAATATACTCAACAAATCTTAAAATATAAACGAATCGGATCATCAAAATTGAACCTAGAAGTGGGCCACTAACCTAACAAGTAAGAAGGCAAAGAGAAAAATCTGATTTAGGACAACCGGCCCTTTTGTGACTTTTGATGGGCTTATTTCAGCCCATATAATTTAAATCTTTTACTTTATTATAAAATAAAATATTAAATAAATTTTCATGTATGGAATTAAATTAATTAGACTTTTTTTTTTTTTTTGAGCGAGACATTTTAATTATATTTGCATTAAAAAAGTTGAGCCATAAATTTTATCTTGAGTCATTTTACAAAATAAATAATTTCATTAAACACAAATTTAATTCGAAAGAATTGTAAATTCATACATAAAGCTGGTATGTATCATGTTTCAAAACATTATGGCTCTGTTTGGTATTTTGAACATGGTATTTGTTTAAGAGTTTCAAATCATAATTTCACACTCACTTTTAAAAACTCGGTCGAAGGCGAGAAAATTTAGGCTAACCGAACGTCCAGCCGATTGATCGGAACAGTGCAAATATATATATATATATATATATATTTTTGCAATTGACATATGTTAATTTTTATATATTTGAAAAAAAATATTTTTCGAATTTTTAAAATTTTTTTATAAGCTTTAATAGAATTTTTAGTTGTGTGTTTGGTTATGAGTTATAAGTTTTTGTATCAAATATCATATGTCACATCAAAAATTCCTCACTCAATTCAAAACTTTTTCACCAAACAAATTTTCTACACTCAAATCATAATTCCAAAACTCACAAACTCAAAATACAACTCCTACTCTCAAATCATATTTAGAGAGCTTTACTAAACGCAACCTATAATAATTTTACTAACACTTTTTATGGGTCAAATAATTGTGAAGTTTGGATCGTCGAGCTCCCATAATGAGTTTAACTTTGATGATCCCATCTGTCTATATTTTAGTTTTAAGTCTTTATGTATAAATCATTCAACAAAAAATAAAATATTAAATATATCTGATAATAAAATACACATGGTTTTGTAAAAAAAAATAGATAGCTCATTGTAGAGGGTCAAAAATTAAACCTCAAATTAAGTATGGGCCTAAGTGCTAAGGTTGCCCCTTTGAGACAACTAGGAATGAAAAAAAAGCATGGGCTAAAGCCTAAGGGAAGTGGGCCAACAATGGACTGAAGCAAGTCCGACCCGCCAATGGTCCAAACAAACTCCACAAAGGAAAATGCCTAAGTTAAGTTGTAGAGGCAACACATACGACGGTCAAGTTGCAAAATGAACACTTGCGGTGGTCAATTTGCTGAGGCACTTTGCCTCAGCGCTGCCATTCCCCAATAATGTCTGTTTAGCCGCCATCTGAAGTTGCTGAGGGAAAGAGAAACCCGAAGCAACTAAGTTGCAGAGGCAACACTTGCGACGCCAAGTTGTGAAGGCACTTTGTCTCAGCACCGCCATTCCAAATATTGTCGGTTCCGCCACCACCTGGAGTTGCTGAGGAGAGGAGAGAATCGAAGCAACTAACTTGCAGAAGCATTACTTGCAGCACCCAAGTTGCAAAGGCACTTTGTCGACGCCGCCATCTCCAATATTGTTGGTTTTGCCATTTGAACTTGTCGCGGGAAATGACTGCCGTAGCAACTACAGCTGTCGCAACCAACTTGTGGAGGAAATATCTCGCCAAGGTGATAGCAGCCTTTGGGGAAAGCTTCCCATCTACAAGTAGAGGCTAATGCTTGGCGCTGATAGTAGGCCCCAAGACATTACTAGCCTAAGGTTGATAGCAGGCCCCAAAGTTTATTACATTGTCGCTGATAGCATGCCCTGAGACTTACTAGTTGGAGCTAATAACAAGCCTAGAGATACCAGTTTACCACGGCAACCCCACGAAGATGAGAGCAGAGAAGCCCAAGCGCAAGGAACTCCCTTTTCATTTACCCAAGTCATGAACCTCCCTCAGTCGCACAGGCAAGACTAAGGAAGCCCCCTTGGGCTTGGTACTAAGGCACAACATGGCTGATAGCAGACTTAGCTGTGGCCTTTGCCTTGAGAAGCTGGGGAGTTTGTGGTTAGGTAGCTAAGAGTGGAGGCTTCGTTGAGGTGAGCACGAACATAGTTGATAGCAGAGTAATGGAGTCCTGAGAATGCATGTACTGGCCAAATAGAACTAAGAAGGCAAGTGCAGTAGCAAGGTTTACCGTTGCAAGTGCGCTTGCTGAGGTTCGAGCTAAAAAGGCAAGTGCAGCGGCAAACACTCCCGCTGCAACTGCACTTGTTGAGGCTCAAAAGGGATTTGCAGCGCCAAACATTTCCGTCGTAGCTACACATGCTGAGGCTTAAAAAAGGTAGTTACAGAGGCAAACCGATAGTACACAGTACATGCAAAGGGACACGTGGCACCTTCAGCCTAGTGGCTCAAAGCAGAATATTCCATGTGATCCTCTAGGACACATGTCTTCTCTCTATTTGGCCACTTGGTATCCTCTTGGTACCAAGGAAAAGCCTATAAATATGACTCATTTCCGAAGGTTCAAGAAGAGGAATTTTGGTGATTTGGAGGAGATGCTGCCCATTTGTGCACTGCCATACATTTCTTTTTGAGCTACCTGCTTCACCCTCACCCAGCTGCTCACTCTCCAACTTTCCAAACAGTTGCTACTGCTCATCCTCCAGCCATTCTACCATTGTTGGACTATTAGCATAGTTTTGCCTCTCTAATCACCTTCCTAACCTTGAACCTGCCTACATTTCTGGTGACTCCACTGGGGAGGCTGCTTTGTTAATGGTTCATACCCGCAGTGGCTTACATACTTCACTGGAAAAGATGGAAGATGATAAAGTTCAGCAACCTCCACGGCAGCAAGGCTCTTCCAATGGCAGAGCAACAAATGCTGAGGACCATGACCACAGTGTTGTGGTTGAGGCGGTCCAGTCACTCTAGGATACGCAGATAGAGATTCTGGCAGCTTTGCAAACTCTCACTGAGACTATTATGGCCATGGCGTCCAAACCAGCTCCAGTACAGGCACCTCCGCCTGTAACAGTCCCAAACCCAATGCTTAACCTGTTTCCTGGGAATCAGGTTCCGATCCAGGTGTCTCTGGTGGTACCCCAAGCGAACGGTAAGGATGCTGGTTCAGCTACCTAAGAGCAGATTGGACCATTCCAGCCTACTTACTTTGTTACTCTAGCCGATATACAAGCTATGCTCGAGCAAGAGTGCAGCAAGAAGCAACTACCATCTCTTCCCGACCCAGATGTGAAGCCTCCATACTCTCAGGAGATATTGGTTATGCCATACCCAACTGGGTATACAATACCCAAGTTTATCAAATTTGATGGGAAGCAAAGCAATGCCAGAGAATATGTGGTGAGGTTCATTGGAACTCTCGGTGTCCATGGTAATGACCACTCTCTGCGCCTTTGGGAGTTCACCAAATCACTTACTAAAAGGGCTTATAGCTGGTACGTGAACTTGGCCCCCAACTCGATCAAGAGTTGGGAGAAGATGGTGAACAAGTTCCATACGAAGTTTATCTAAGTCCAAGGGAAAGTTACAACCCTCATGCTCGGGCGAGATGTCCAAAAGGAAGATGAGGATATACTGGACTATGTCAAGCGATTGTAGGATAAGGCTATTAACTGTCATGAACCAGTGGATGAGGCCCACTTGATCAATATATGTGTGGAGGGTGCCATACACGACTACAAAATTTTCTTGGTGAACCATAATCTACCTACCTTTTCAGCCTTGATTGAGGTAGCCAGGAACCTCAGTTCCACTGGTGTAACGCCCCAACCCTTTACATGTCATCAATATTGTCCGCTTTGGGCCTTGCCCGCACGGATTTGTTCTTCTCAGTGAGTCACCCATTCCAGAACTACTCTAGCCTAAGCACACGTAACTGGAATGTTCTGTTAGGGATTTCACTACTCGAGAAAAGGCCTCGATGCTATATAAGGGTCTAAGTTTTTACTTTTATAGTCCAGGAACTCCCCATCCATTCTTCATGTGGGACACTAGGACCTTACAATCCACCCCCTTTAGGGCTGCACGTCCCCATTGTGAAAACCTGCATTTAATTATTTAAAAAAAAAATAAAAATAAAAATAAAAAGTAAAAAATAAATAATAATAATAATAATTAATTAATTAATTAATTTTATCCAGAGTTTACCGAAATTATATTAGTGTATAAGTTAGTTTTAAATTAACCCAATTCAATCACCAACAAAGACATTAAAAAGAATAATAATTTTGTAGATGTTCAATATTTGTTGTTCATAAATTATTTTAATTAGGACTCAAAATGATAATTATTCTTACTAAATACCTTAGTTAAAAATCTTAGTGTATCAATTTTGAGAAACCCATGCAAATACACACACAAAAAAATAAATAAATAAAATAAAATAATAATAATTCAGATTTCGGCAGAGATTTGATGGTGGCAAATAAACAACACTTGGATTGCATGTAAATGTATTCATTATATGCATTGGAATTGAGAGATACAATTAGACCACATAAAATGATTAAGGGAGAGAGAGAGAGAGAGAGAGAGCCTCAGAAAAGGTTCTATAAATTCATACACTTAGTGTTCATACACAGAGATGGTCCATATTTTCAATGTTAATCGGAGGGAGTAAAAAAAAAGAAAAAAAAGAAGAAGAGGGAATTCCTGTGGAAGAAGAGGGGGAGTTTAAGGTTGCATATTTTCACTATTCTATTTCAATCCTACAACTAAGTAAGAAAACCCTCTCAACCCTCTTATTTCTTTTTATTAACAAAGTTTTTAGATTATATACACGTGATAAAATGAGTAACTTATAGATAGAAATTTTATATATACGTGTAGGAATTTTGTGATGTGTATATCAAATGTTTGAAGATATTGATAGTCTTAAAATCATGGTATTATTGTGAAAATAGGCTTGCATGTGTAGTTTATACCGTTAAAGAAAAGATTGAAAATAATTTTTGTCCTTGAATCTGCCAAAATGTTTACACGAATTTTTAGACAATTTTACACTCAAAATTTTGAGATGATTTCTTCTACAAAGTTGTTGAGAATGATGTCAAGTTCATCCAGGAATTTTGGTAACAATTTTTGAGCTTTTTACGAATTTATAAATTTTTTTAATTAGATCTGAAACTGTGAGACAGATTTTAGTATATATTTGAAAATTTATTAAAAATTCTATACTAAGCCAAATCTGGTAATTTCTAACTAAAAGATGAAATTTGAGAAGTCTAGTTTCATAATAAATTTTTATATTATGGATTTGATCTATAAATTTAAGCATGGAATTAATTTAAGGAAATGTGACAAATCTGTGTCATAAAAATTGCTGGAAATTTTACAGGATTATTTACAACTTAATTTTTTTAAATTCTTTCTGAAAAATGACCTAAACATCCTTATTGAATATTCTGTTCAATTGCACGAATTTTAGGATTGTGTAAATAATTTATTTATAATTTTTATTATCTAAGTTACAATCTGGAATTTTCTGGACAGGTTAAAATCATCACTTTAATCATTTATTTGGATAAAAATCAATTATTGTGTTGGTCTAATTCATCAAATATTATAAATTAGTAATCCATGTATGGGTGTGTTGTGGTTTATTTAATATTGTGCTAGTCTAATTTTGTAAATTAAAAATTTGTGCATGTGTGTGATTATGGTTTATTTCTTTATATCTAAGTTATTATATTCATACCATGGTTTAAATTAATTGTTTATTAAATTTTGTACATTGAATTATTATTGTGTGACATGTGTAATATTTTATGTTGGGAGTTTTTATGAGTTGGCATAATATTATTGGTGATTGAGATTTGAATAATTTGTGTTTAATATAAAAATTAACCGAAATGATTCATGGTATATATATAAAGTTAATGATAGAGGGTTAATACCGGTTGTTCAGGGTGAGCCTTGATTTTTAATAATTTTTATGTAAATTGTGTTACGAAACCCTAAGATGGCACGGAGCTTATTTGAACCCTTATCGGTATTTGGTTTTGGAATAAGGGTGGATGTGCGAGTGGCATGCAGGGAAGTTACGTACCCCTGGCAGACCGTTCCCTTGGGGCAGACCACGGATGCCACAGCTTGGGTATATAACTCCGGGCGTGGGCATTTTTGGTAGTTCTTGAATATTTGACTAAGGGGAGGTTTCCAAATTAACCGTGGCCATGGCTTAGTGGTTGGTAAGTTAAATCTCTTTGGTGAGATTTCGAGAGTCACCTAATTTATTAAAATTATATGAATTATTTTAATGGTTGTAATTTATGTTACAATTATATTATTATCTCATGTTTATAATCTCGTTGTTTTTCTCTCAAAAAGAATGGTAGGTTGGTTATGTTTTCTTACTGTATTGCAAAACTCGTGGCATATATTTTGTTGCCCTGACGTTTCATGCCAGATTATGTCAAAGAAGGGATTGAGGTTGAATTTGGAGCTGCTGCTAATATCGAACCTTGGCTAACTTAAAGTCAAGATTTTATTTTATCAAAATAAAATTCTATTATCTCTTGTATTAGTATTTAACAATGTTGTGACGTTGAATGTGAACTTGTAATTTTATTTTGTTGTTGGACTTTGACTATGTAAGAATTTAAAATTTCCTAATTAGTAGTTAAAATTTTATCTAGCAAGTAATTGTTATTTAAATTTTATGATGCTCCAAAAAAAAAAATTTGGGGCGTCACACTCGTGCAGTAGCCTGCCAGCTCACAAGCCGTCTACATGCACCGAGAGATGCCAGGGCCCATACTCGGTACTTCGGAGAGTCAGCTCTAATACCATTTGTAAAGCCCCAACCCTTCACATGTCATCGATATTGTCTGCTTTGGGCCATACCCGCATGGATTTGTTCTTCCTAGTGGGTCACCCATCCCAGAACTACTCTAGCCTAAGCACACTTAATCGAGAAGTTCTGTTAAGGATTTCACCACTTGGAAAAAGGCCTCGATGCTATATAAGGGTCTAGGTTTTTACTTTTATAGTCTAGGAACTCCCCTTTCATTCCCGATGTGGGACATCGGGACCTTACAACTGGCTCTCTGCATAAATCTCGCAACAGTCACCGCTACTCCCACAATAGCAGAGTTGTTGCGGTAACCTCTGTAGGAGGGAGCTGCTCGCAAGGGGAGGCGTCATCCTCTCGGAAGAGGAAGTTATAAGGACAGAAATCCATATCCTTCTAGCCTTGAGAATGTTAAGGCCTTGGTTAAAGAATAGGTAGCCGATAATGAACTTACTTTGCCTCCGGTTGACATCCCTCCAACCAAGGACAAAGAAAGCCTAGATTATTGTATCTATCACAAAGCCACCAGACACCCTACTAGGGATTGTTCAACTTTGAAAAGTATCTTCAAGAAGAAAGTTGATGCAAATGAGCTGAAATTCAAAGATGCCGGTAACCGTGATGTAAGGAAAGACACTTATCCTAACCACAAGGAGAAGGGGAAAAATGTATGTAAGATTGGCTATCTTGGGCCTGTGCGCGATCAAGTGCACATGGCGTCCTACTATGATGAGTTAGAAGAAATTGCAACTGGCCAGCTCCCTGAAACAGTACCTGCGAAGGCAAAACTCGCAGAGGATACTCATGCTCAAGCCTTACAAAATTCTGTCAAGTTTTATACCTTTTTTGACCAGCCAGGGCTGAGCCAAGCCGCTAGGTTGGAAGCAACAAAGGCCCTCATCAACATCTCTGAAGTCCACCATACTGAAGTTGCTGAGGCTAAGGAGTATGTGCCTCTTCACATCTAGGAAGATTATCGAGCCCTTAGTTTTCAGAGGCAAACAGAGCATACATATTTCCTCATAACCATCCTCTTTTTGTCACAGCTTACATCAATGACGTGGAGTTTAAGCGTGCTTTCCTTGATGGCAGAGCATCCATAAACATCATCACTACCGATACCTTTGAGAAGGCTGGCATCCCAAAGTCTAGGATGGTCCGCCAACCTATTACTGTGACGGGTTTTGGTAGTGATAAAAATGTTACTAAGGGCCATGTTGTAGTGAACTTAGCAGTTGGCGAGGTCTGCTCCGCCACTAAGTTCCATGTGATTGAAGCGGACACAAATTACCATATGATACTTGGCAGAGCTTGGATGCACCGATATGGGGCTATCCCATCGAGTTATCACCAATGCGTAAAGGCAAAGTTGGGGAAGCACACAATGACCATAAATGCGTCTGAAAAGCCATTTAGGGTAAAAGAGGCACACTATTTTGATGCAGTTTTCTTCACTGAGCTGTCAACGGATGAAACTCCAAGGGCTGGTAAGGTTGCAAGGGTAAAATTGCCGAAGTGGGAAGACATTCGAGATGCAGAGGTTGCTCTAGAAAGTAGTGGGCAGAAGAGGAGCAGCAGGTCCACAAGTCCTTCGCCCAAGACTGTTAAGGTGCGCAAAGGCAGCAAGACAGTTTACTACCTATGACGGTCTTGGAGGCCAGACTTCATACCTTAGGAGGATAGCCTCGAGGCAAATAAATGTGATGGTGATGAGTCCCAAGAAGGGTTGGTGAAGACTCCTGAGCCTGCCCCTGAATGCATGCAAGATAGACCCAAGCCGCAGTAGGAGGTACTTGCTGAGGTCAACCTCAACAACTTACCAGGGCAAAGCAAACCCGTGTTTATCAGCGCTACAATGGCTCCAACAGCTAAGACAAAATTGATAACACTACTAAAGCGATACAATGACGTCTTTGCTTGGACATACGATGAGATGCTTGGTCTTGACCCATCTCTTGCCACCCATCACCTGGACACTTTCCCTAACTCTAAGCCAATAAAGTAGCATGCTCGAAAGTATCACCATGATCTTGAGGGAAAGATTAAAGAAGAGGTAGAAAAGTTGCAGAGGGCCAAGTTCATTGAGCCTATATGTTATTCCAGGTAGGCAACCCAAAAGGGGGGTGAATTGGGTTATTAAAAATTTTACAATATTAAAAAATAATAAACACACTATTTAAAATTTTTACAAATAAAAAAACAAAACAATAATTATCAATATAAAAGTAAGAGAGATAGGAAGAGAAAATCAAACACTGATATTTATAGTGGTTCGGCACGCCAAGCCTACGTCCACTCCCCAAGGAACCTTATTGAGAATTTCTTTACTATCAAAATGAATCAATACACCAAGGCTTCACCAAGCTTGTGGATTTTGCATAGGTCTTATTTTTATCTAATGAGCCTCACTCAACAATAAATTCCTCACTCTTACAAAATTCCTTTACAAAATAATAAATAAGGATAAAAGGTACTTCAACCCTCTTCTACAATAATTCTCTAACAAAGAGTAGATATAAAAGTGTAAGAACAAAGACTACACTTAGATCTGAAAGTCAAAGCGCAGAATACACTTAAAATTTTCGAGCACATAAATTTTTTCTCTTCAAGTTCTTAATTTTTCTCTACACAAAACTTCTATTTATAAACAAAAATATATCCATTGGAAGAGGAGACGCTCCTCAACAGAATAGTTTGTGGAAAAGCAACTTAGCACACCTTTTCTTCGTCAAACTTTATATTTTCTTTGTCCACTCTTTCTTTGTCAAACATTATATTTTCTTTGTCCATTTTTTCTTTGTCAAACTTTACATTTGTTTTTTTGTCCTTTTTACTTTGTCAAACTTTTGCTAAATCACCAACGTTTTGAATATATAATTCAATCAACACTTTTGAATATTGATGTGGGCCAAAAGGTACTATATTGAGGTCGCTTAAGTTACATTTATATTCTTTCAATTTTGTTTAATTGGTGGAGATGATGTGTTTTGTGCACTTGTATAGATTTGGTAGGAAATATGTAAATTCAATCAACAAAAGGGCACGAAAGCAGATTCTTCGTGCAAGAAGAGAAAAAGCCAAGCCAGCCATCTCACCACACGTGCGGCCAAGCTTCACCGCATGTGTGGCCCACCACAGCTCGAGCGGCCTGCCTAGGGATGCATGCGTGAAATTTTAATGCTCTTCTGCTGGGAATAAAATGAAAAAGAGGGGACTGAAAGAGGGTTCAAAAAATTTTCTAAGAAAATGAAAGGCTAGGGTTTGAAGAGGGGATTTTTCCTCAAGCTTGAAAGACAACTTCCATGGGGGCTTCTTCCTCTTCCACCTCTTCCCACTTCTCCCTGAGTGGCTAGGTTATTCTTTTCTAGGGTTTTGATGAAACCCTAGCTATGTAATGAGATTTTCTTTTTGGTTTTTGATTATGTAAAGGTTTGAACAATTGTATGGTGCTTTAGAAGTTTCAAATACATATTTTTCATTATCTCTTTGAGTATTCGGCTTTCTGTGATTGTTGAATGCTTTCCATACAATAGTTTTATTTTCTTTCATATTCAAGGTATGAGACGAGCCATATTACGAGGGACGAGTCATTTTGCTACCCTAGTTTAGAGCGAACGATTCGTACTACTTGAGATGACTCGTGCCTATACATTGAACGTGATGATTCTCTTGATAAATGCTTTGAACTTGTAGTTACGAAGTATTATTTAGTTCAAACCGTAGCATAATTGATTTCAAATTGAAACCTTATTTACATAACTAGTGGTGAACTCATTGGCCTAGGTTTTTCCCCAAATCAGTAAATTCATCTTTATTTATAATTGCTAGTTTAATCTCTTAGTTTATTTTATTTGTTATTAAATTAGTTTATGAACCAACCATCTCTTCGATCGAAATTGAATTAGAAATTTAACAATTAAATTAATTAATTTTATAATTATCCCTGTGGATCGATACCTGGACTTATCATTATTCTAAAATAATTTGGTATAATTTAGTGTTTAATTTTGGTGTGTGTAACGACTCATTGTAATATCAAATTTTGATATTATGTATATTATATATATATATATATATATAATATCATGTACATATATATGCATATATATAAGATGCAATCCCCAGCTTTGCTAACGTAACTTATTATGTAGGTATGTCCTACATATAAAAAGATTCAAAATAGTTTTGAATTCGGTGCAATATGTATCAAAAAGATATAATACAATTTTACTCAAAAGAGACAATCACATCAAATTTGTCAAAAGATGAATGGTGATCAACCAAATTATTCAACACATGAATCGTAAAATTTTCAAATAATATTTATTTAAATAATATTTATAACAAATGTATCATACAATATATATTTTAAATAGATAATATTTTGTGTCAAATAATTAAAATATGTATATTATTTACAAATTTTTAATTAATATTTTAGACATCATCAAAATTAAACAACATGATTAACAATCTCCCCCTTTTTGATGATGGCAATATTTGTATGGATTTGACACAAAATAAAAATCAACAAGTTATTTGATAATTTAAAACACATGCATGCACAACAATTCAAAATCATATTTTTTTTCTCTCCCTTTGATATCATGAAAATAAAATATGGAGATAGAAAACAAACACATTTGATAAAATAATCTGAGATGCCAAAAATATAATAATGGTCCTTAGGTCTTGTCGAGATCATTGTGGGGATTTTAGAGCATCTCTGGCACGCAAAATGTTGACAAACAAAAGATTTAAGCAGATATATATATTGAGTATTGGATCGGTGAAGTGTATAAAAAATAACAAGGATGATAGGCAGAGATACGAAATTGTCAAGTGTTGGCAGAGAAAAATTTATTTTACCTTCTTGTGTAAGCATGTCATTCCTTACCTTAGCCATCAATGGTTCGGACATACATGAGGTGCCTGTAATGCAGACAAATGAGAGGTCACCAATGGTGCAGTCACAAGCTATTCCTATAAATGAGAGTCCTAGTGTTGTTGGTAATCAGAATGATATCGATGCTATTAATAATACTATGGCTCTTAGTACACAGGCAATGACTGCAGTTTCCAATATGGCTCGATGATTACAAGCAAGAATATAAGAAAATCAGCAATGGAGTGATGAGGTGTGCTTATTAAAATAGCAACTGGCTAATATTCGTAAGGAGAAGAGAGAACTAGAAAGGAACAACACGCAGTTGGAGAATGCGGTGCAATATTATGCAACGGTTTCAATACCAAGACTCATAGAAGTCGAAAATAGAAAGAGGCACGTAAATGAGGCTTATGAAAAGTTGTTGAGAGAAGTGAAACAAAAAAAATCTGTGAAGCCTTCTGAAAACTTACATGTAATCAAGTAATATTTTCTTCTTCTAAAATAAAATTGCAAACATTTCTCTTTGAAATTTTTTTTGTCTTTGCAAAAAAAAAAATGTTGATGCAGATAGAGTAAAAATTATATATACTCCCCTAAAATTATGTACAGAATATACAAACACCCTCTTAAGATTACTCGTATTTTTATGTTTTATTTTTATTTCATTGATGTAGTCTCAAAAAATTACATAATACGAATTTCCCCCTAAATTAATACACAAAGGAAAATTACACAAATTGTAAAAAATAGATTACCAATTTATAATACCAAAGGCCATTAAGATTCGGCCAAAAACAACTATACCAAGTGCACTAGAATAAAAAGAGAAAATACAGATAAAAATAATTTCTTCAGACAGGGTAAAAGCAGTGATTATTAAATCCAAGAGAGTTTGGCGCACATACAACCATATAAAAGATATAACAAAGGGCAACAATAATTTTAACATATTGATAAGGGAAAAGATGTTGGCGGATGTAAAATTCATTGACGACGATGAAGATCGGTAGATCAGAGATAGATCTTGGTAGATCGGTAAGGGATTTATGTAGATTTGGGATGGATTTTGGTTAGATCAATGAGGAATTTGGGTTGATGATGATGGTGATGAATGGAAATGATAGAGAAGATTGGGGATGAATTTTGTGTAGATCTGAGGTGGTTTTGTATAGATCGAATGCGGATGTATGTAGATCGAAGATATTTGTGATGAAGTTTATGGATGATGTTGTGGATGGTGGAGCTGGTGGTGGACAATGGTGAGGATGAAGATGATGTCTGAGGATGAAAGGAAGAAAGAGAGAGCGAAAGAGCGAGAGAAAGAGAAAAAGAGAGAAACAGAGTGAAAGCGAGAGCGAGAGAGAGAATATATAAAATATATATTTTTTTTAAATTTAAATTTTATTTATTTATTTATATTTAAAAGAATAAACATCATATAGGAGTATTCATCATACCAAGTTCAGTTCTAATATAACAAAATTGTTCTTCATTAAGAGGCTTGGTAAATATGTCAGCTAATTGACGATTTGTAGGCACAAATTCGAGTTCAATATCATCTTTGAGTATATGATCTCTTAGAAAATGATGCCTTATTTTAATGTGTTTAGTGTGTGAGTGCTGAATAGGATTTTTTGAAAGGTTAATAGCACTTGTGTTGTCACATTTTATAGGAATATGATCATAGTGAAGTCCAAAATCTTGAAGTTGTTGTTTCATCCAAAGCAATTGTGCACAACACCTAGCAACGACAATGTATTCTGCTTCAACAGTTGACAAAGCCACTAAGTTTTGTTTTTTGGAAAACCAAGAAGTGAGTGAGTGTCTAAGAAAATGACAAGCACCACTTGTGCTTTTTCTATCAAGTCTACATCCCGTAAAGTCGGCATCCGAATAACCAAAAAGTTCAAAGGTACTTCCCTTAGGATACCATAAACCCAAATTTGGAGTGCCAACAAGATATCTGAAAATTGTTTGACTGCGGTGATGTGTGACTCTTTAGGTGCGGATTGAAAACGTGCACACATACAAACACTAAACATTATATCGGGTCTACTAGCAATAAGATAGAGTAAAGAACCGATCATACCTCGATATTTCTTTTCATCTACCGGTTTACCTTGCTCATCTTTGTCAATTTTTATTGATGTGCTCATTGGAGTTGCTGCAGGCTTTGATGATTTCATTTCAAACCTTTTAAGTAGATCTTAAATATATTTTGTTTGATTTAAATGGATCCCATCCTTGGTTTGTTTAATTTGTAGACCGAGCAAGTAATTTAACTCCCCTATTATACTCATTTTGAATTCACCCTGCATATCTTTAGTAAATTTCTTGTATAAATTTTCATTAGTAACACCGAAAATGATATCATCAACATAAATTTGAGCAATTAGCATATCCTTCTTTTTGGTTTTTATAAAAAGAGTTGTATCAATTTTTCCTCTAGAAAAACCTTTGTTAAGTAGAAAATTACTAAATCTTTCATACCATGATCTAGGAGTTTGTTTTAAGCCATATAAAGCTTTTGAAAGTTTGAAAACATGATCCGGGTATTTATGATTTTCAAAACCGAAAGGTTATTCAACATAAACTTTCTCCGAAATGTACCCATTTAAAAAAGCACTTTTAACATCCATTTGATATAATTTAAAATCTTTAAAACATGCAAAAGCAAGTAATATTCTAATAGTTTCAAGTCTAGCAACTGGTGCAAAAGTTTCATCAAAATCAATGCCCTCTTTTTTATTATAACCTTGAGCTACTAATCTAACTTTATTTCTAGTAACAACTCCGGATTCATCCATTTTATTTCGAAAAACCCATTGTATACCAATAACGGGATGATCCTTAGGTCGAAGGGTGAACTTCATTCCTTTCAAATTGATTTAATTCTTCTTGCATTGCTAAAATCTAGTTTCATCATTTGCAGCTTCTAAAAACGATTTTGGTTCAATTTGTTAAACAAACGCTAAGTTACCACAAACATTTTTAACAGAGGAACAAGTTTTTATACCTTCCGTTGGATCACCTATGATAAGGTCTTTGGGGTGGCCATGAGCATACTTCTATTCTTTTGGTAGATTTGAGTCGTTTTCTGGAAGAGCATATATTTTTTGAAGTTTCTCCATTGTCATTTCTTCTTCATGTTTGTGTAATGGATTTTCTTCATTTTCTTTTATGTAAGTGCTCTCCATGCTTGGTTGATTTTCTGTAATATCATTACTTACAAGATTCTTGGAAATAATATTGTTAGATTCATCAAAAGCAACATGCACAGATTCTTCAACAAGTAGAGTTCTTTTATTGAATACTCTATAAGCTTTACTGGAAATTGAATAACCAAGAAATACAGCTTCATCCGATTTAGCATCAAATTTTCCTAAGTTATTATTATTGTTATTCAATACAAACCATTTACAACCAAATGCATACAAATGACTAATATTAGGTCTACTACATTTTCAAATTTCATAAGGGGTTTTCTTAAGAATAAGTCTAATCATAGCACGGTTTACAACATAACATGTAGTATTAATGGCTTCTATCCAAAAATATTTAGGCAAATTATTTTCACAAAGCATAGTACAGGCCATTTCTTCAAGAGTTCTATTTTTTCTTTCAACTACACCATTTTGTTGAAGAGTTCTAGGGGCAAAAAAATTATGATCAATCCTAAACTCATCACAAAACATAATAAAATCATCATTTTCAAATTCTCTATCATGATCACTTCTAATACTATAAATATTAAGATTTTTTTCATTTTGAATTCTTTTACAAAGTCTTGAGAAATTATAAAAAGCTTTATTTTTGTGTGCTAAAAATAATACTCATATATATCTATTATAATCATCAACACAAACAAGAGCATACGATTTGTCACGCTCCACTTTTTTTATTACTCGGAATCCATTACCAAATTCATCAAATTAAATCAATTTCAGAGATAATATGTGAAACATCCTTACATCACGAGGAGGAATAAATCAAATTCTATCATTTAAATATAAAATGAATGCAACAGGAATGTATCTAATGAATTGCCCGAAGGCTTACATCTTAAAAGGTGAAAGAGAGTTTAACCCTTTTACATCAATGGCATTCCACCCACAAAAAAAAGGCCCCGTGGCCAACAAGTAAAGAAGATCCATGACCTTGTAACACTTCTCAACATTCACCTAAAAAATGATTAGCAACGTGGGATGAACATAAAGTCCAGTAGGGATCTCAACATGATCCTAAACAATAACAACTTACAGATAGCTATGATCATGAATGCCTAGTCTCATATTGTATAAATAACGTGATGGTTTATACAGAAATATACACATATAAGTACTTTTCTCAAAATCATTCATTTCATTCCATAACGCAAGCAATTCACCTTTTCACCAAAATTTATATGACAATAATAAATTTCTGAAAAGAAGGAATTTCACCAAAACCCTTTTTACGCTTTATCCCACTTTCCAGACTTACACCTAATTTGACTTTTCAAAACATGTTCACAAGTATCCGATATCCTTCACATTTCTTACTATCTCAATATAGTATTTACGTCCGTTTCCAACACATTCGTATCTATACATGTATACCTTTAGTACAAAGGAAACAACAAGCAATCAATGACCATTACTCAATAAATGAGGCAACTTGGCCTTCTAGAACCATCACCATCGCAACCCGCAATGAAATGCCAATTTACCAAACACCAGCTGGAAGGTAATGGTAACTCTGCCAATTATCCATGCACTAGTTGGAAGGTAATGGTACCTCTCATTCTCAGCACAGAACGCATTTTCTAACCATCACCTTATACAACAAGTATAATTAACTCGAGTGCACTACAAACACATAATCATTTCAACACCACAATGTCATCCTCCACCGATAACCAAGGATAAAACCTCTAAAGAATATATGTTAAACACATGTAATACAATCATCCAATTCTTTTGAGGCATTAAGTCCAATAACACAACAATGTTTTCAATGTTTTCATCTCTTACTAAGGTTCATTCTTAATTTGCAAAAGATTTATAATTATCTCTACCTTCTCAAGGTCAATCTACACAATTCCCAATTCACAATATACCAATTATATATATATATATATAATAAATGAGACTCGTTTCTTTCATTTAACCAAAAACTCAATCCGTAGATAACAAGGTCATAATCCGCTCAATTTCAACTCAACAAAAGTATTACCCAATATTTCTAATCTCATGATTAACTCCCTTTTTAGCAATTGTAAGCTATCAATTTGTTGTACTCAACCATGAACAACCCAACACAAAATAAATGTTAAAATTCATGAGACTCGATAAAACTCAAATTAATCAACAATTCATCATTCAAATCCCCTTAGTTCACAACATGATGATTTCACAACTTCAACCCATTTTTGTCTATTAGGCATTTTTACAAAAATTAGGGCTTTACCTCTCTCTAAACATGAACAGGTTAAACCATTCCCCAATTTAACCCAACAACCATCCATTTCACAAAATTTCAATCTCAACTACCAAATCTTGGATCCTCTATCATGATTTTTTTTTTTTTAAAAAAAATCCATAACAACATTGTTTTTATGCAATAAAAACTTACCCCATGTCTATCTATAGTAGAGGTATTGAAAAAGATCAAAGAAATCCCTACCTCAAAGAGAGAAGAGGAAAAAAGCCCCAAAAATCAACTTCGCCAGAATTCGATCTCCACCGGTCAAGACGAAGCCCTCGATGTGCTCATCATTTTGGTATAAGGAACTAGTACCAAACTCTCAATGGATTCTTGGGATCAAGAGAAAATGTAAATTTTTGAGGGTTTGGGTAAAGAGAGATGAGAGAAAAAAAGAAAGATTGTGTATAGAGAGAGACACATTCAGAAAATGAAATAAAAAGAAACAAAAGATCAAAACATAGCTGAAATGCACAAAAAACGAGACAGATCACGCGTCTGGTTGCACGTGTGGCGCCCTCTCCCGCACGTACGGAACGGCCTCCCGCATGTGCAACCCTTACCCCCGCACATGCGGTCTCTCCCGCACCTCCACTTCCGCACCTGCCTTTTATGCAGTCTACCACACAGCTCTCCCCTATTTCCCCGCACGTGCGCCCTCTCCCCGCACATACAGCCTTGATCCTCTAGCCCGGAAAATCTTCGACTCCACTCCAGACACTTCGGACTCGTCCTCACACTTTCCGAAACAAGAAAAAACTCAGAATTAAAACAAACAAGAACAAAAATTTTAAGGAGGAGTTTTCAAAAGTAATGAGTCCAACCGTTGACAGAACCACACTTTAAAACCTAACATTTTAACGAAAGTAAATCCAACATAACTCAAGAGAACAAGGCAACTACATACCGGTCATCACACAATTTTCCTCCTAAACTTAATATTCTAGATGGTCCGAATAAATCAATATACAAAAGTTGAAGCGGTTTAGTAGTTGAAACAATATTTTTGGATTTAAAAGAAATTCTAGTTTCTTTTCCAAATTGATATGCATCACAAAGTTTGTCTTTTTCAAAAACATTTTTTGGTAAACCAATGACTAACTCATTTTTTGAAAGTTTGGAAATTAAATCAAAATGAGCATGTCCTAATCTTCTATGCCAAAGCCAACCATTATCATTTATAGCAGATAAACATTTAATATTAAAATGAAAAGACAAATTATGTAAATCAAACACATATACATTCTCATGTCTATATAACCTACAAATAAAGTTTTGTTTTCTAGGGTGTTCTCAATAGTGCAATGAGTTTTCTCAAAAATAACTCTATACCCTTTATCACAGAATTGACTAATACTAAGCAAGTTATGTTTTAAACCTTCAACAAGTAAAGGAGAAGGATTTTTATCAATACTTCCTACACCAATGATTTTACCCTTGCTATTGTCGCCGAAAATCGCATATCCACCATCTTTTAGTTAGAGTGTGGCGAACATAGCTTTATTTCTGGTCACATGCCTCAAACATGCACTGTCGAGACACTATCTATCATTACTGGATTTTGTCTTGAAACATACCTACAAAAATTTGATTTTTCTATTGGTACCCATATTTTCTTGGGTTTATAAAAATTAGAATTTGACACTCTCGAAATGTCCTTAGAGACCCATATCTTTTTTATTTTAGCAAAAGAATTTTTTTTAACAGGACATAAAGGTGAAATATGACCTTTTGTACCACAAAAATGACATGTGAGATGAGAGTAACTAGAAGATGCATACATAAAACCATTTTTGACAGTTTTTATTTTTGAAAAAGGTTTATATCCAATTCCAGTTCTACCAAAAGTACAATTTTGATTTTTAAGAATTTTATCTAAAGTCTCTCTACCTTTAGTGAATTTTGAAAAAGTATTTTTCAAGTCTTCAACATTTTCTTTCAAAACAATTTGCTCCTTTTTTAAAACTCATTTTCTTTTTGCAATACAACTAATTTTTTTTAGAAATTGAAGACTCTTTTCGAGTTAAAATCTCATTTTCCTTTTTTATTTTCATAGCTTCATTTTCTAAAGCATTTATTTTGAAAGTTAATGATTCATTTTCTTTTGATAAACTTGAAATTACTTTCTTCTAACAATTACTTTTCAAACTAAGTTTCTTAAATTCAGTATGTAATTCATCAAATGTAAAAGATTCGTCATTTACCTCATCTTCATTTCCAAGTGCCATTAAGCATAGGTTAGCAACCTCATTTTTGCAAACTTCGATTTCTGAGTCGCTTTCATTGCTATTGTAGCTCGGCTTTTTGGCGCCCCCTTTCGAAAACTCGAAAAGAAGCCTTACAGTTCAAACTCCCGTGCTTCTGAATCTATTCTCACAAGTGCAATGTGAAACTGATAATCACCAAAGAGTCCAAATCCGGTAAATCATTTTGGAAAATTGATTTTGAATCAAAAGTGCCAAAATTGGACTGTTTTGCCAGATACAGAGTCGCCACCTAAATATTTTATTTTGAAAAAATTTAGAAAACCCATGACTCGTGCCAAAGGCCATGTGTCCGTCATCACCAAAGTTGCCTCGGCTTGGGAACTTAGGTACGAGAAGGGAAGGTCATGAATTGAGCACCCCCGCTTGCCCGATCAAAGATTGGCCTCTACTAATCATGATATGATCTTTTATAAACATTATGTGTTCTTGTTCCGGTTATTAAATTAACTTTACTATGTAATGCGCACAAGCAAGTATAGACTAATTTGCTCAATTTGGAACAATTCGACTCATGTTTGCTTGCAAAAATGGTTTGAATTTGCCACCTCAAGTGGGCTTAAAGTTTGCGAATTTGCCACCAAACATAGTGGGCTTAAAACATACATTCGTTGAATCGTTCCAATTCAAACAACAAGCCTTCATCCACAGGCATTCATGCAGTTAAACAAGTAAGCATTTAGCCTCATGGCAAGCATGCTAATCATGGTAATCATGGCAACATTCACATTCATGCAAGTATGCTAACGCACAAAAAGTCACCTAGTACTCTAAGCCAAGAAAATATGAGTTAGAAAAATATGCATGATTCCTAACTATGTCAAATGTCTAATGCAACACATGTGATATGCAATTAATAGGCTCGGCTACTAATATGGCATATGAAGCAATTTAAAAAACATGCGATTAAACACATGTTCAAAGAATTATTTGAAATTGCAATGCAGTTTGAATGATGCGTCGAGCCTCGGTGCATGCAATACGAATGAATGGATGCAAGCATAAGGTATGCTAATCGAAACATGATGCTGCTAAACTAACCATCAAAAGCGGTTAAGTAAAAGGGAGAAAGACGTGGGGTTGGAAGACATACACGCACGTACGCACACTTATTACAATATTTCGCCCTCGCGAAGGAGGGTCTGAATAAATAAAAGCTAACTAGCTAGCTAAACTAAGCTAATTAAACGAATTATTACAACACTTGAAATGAATTAACTAACTATTCTAAGCTAATTATTACAACACAAATTAATTAGCTACAACTAACTAATTAAATAATTACAACAGAAACTAATTGAATTACAACATAGGCTAAACATAGGCTAATTAAATAAAACTAATTAACAAGATAACTCGGCGCGGGATGCGAGGGAGGCCCATGCATGCTTGGTTTTCACCCGAAGAACATCCTCTGTTTGCCCCCGAATGCTTCTGTTTGCACAACCCTTGCACTATTTCCTTCTCCAGATCAACTCTGCCATGTTGCACAAGCACACTGTTCAAAATTCATTGGTGGCCGGCTGGCCACCATTGAGGAGTTGCCGTCCATCACTGGTGGCCGGCAGGCCACTAATGATACATTATTTTGCTGCAACAGAGATCACACAGGGCAAAGAAAGGGTATTCTTACAGGTTGTTTGTGCCGTATATCACCCCTTATCATCAACACAAGTTCAAAGGAGTTATACATTTGGCCCTCAAACCATCAATCAAGTAATTTCTATGCATGATGGCTAAGGGACCAATTTGTACAAGTTCAATGAATGCAAAGACAAGACTCAAATGCCATTACCCTATCATGCATGATCAAGGGCAACGGAGACCTAGGAAAGTGGCACATTTCATCACTTTTGAGTATGAAATGTCTCATTTCCCTTGTGTTCAAATTAACGTCCTATTTGAACACATGCAATGCAACACAAATGAATGTTTATCTTGCCACTTTTACTTGCCAATTTTGTTTACACATTTTAGTTACCAAATCATTCTTTAATCAATTTGTCCTTTGGTGAATGTCCTCTAAAATGAAAGAAGCGTCAACCAAGGGATAATGTAAGATAAGAGAGAGATCATGCCATTGATAATGAACCCTCAAAGAGGATTAAACCATTAGGCATGACCTCAATCTCAAGCTTAAAGGATCCCAAGCTTGAAACAACCCTCAAAAGCAAATGAAAGAGTGAAACAAAGAGAAAGGTTGCAAAGTTTATAGTGCTGAAATGGAATGAAAAGTAATACCAAAAGATGCTATCAACTCAAACAAGAGGTATCTAAGACCCTAAAACACCAACTTGTGAGGACTATTGCACTACAACCATGCAAAACAAGACTCAAATGAACTAACCAGCCCAAAACAAAGCTAAAACAGGCTATTTTAGAGGCTAAAACATGCTGGACTTGAGCTAAGTTAAGCTAGAAAAACATGCTAACATATGGAGCTAACTAGGCATGCAAATAAGACACAAGGAGGGGAGGCTAACCCCTCCAAATTTGGACTTCAAAATAAGTTTTTTATCACTAAAAAACCTCTGAAATTCAGTGGTTAAAAGGCCAAAAAAAAATTGGTTTGAAAGTGGTGAACAAAGGTGTAAAAGCTTTACAAGCAAAGAAGTAAGAAGGGTGAACCACCTCCTAACTGAAAATGGCCCCAAACCATCACCTTTAGGCTATAAAAATAGAGTTTTTTACAGTACAAAATCAGCCCAAAAACAATTGAAAGAGATGGAAAAACAAGTATGCAAAACAAGTGTAAAAGGTGAGTGTTATACCTCTTAAAGCTAGCAACAATTTTAGGCACAAAGTTAAGTCAAAAACACCTTCTACAGCTCCAAGAAAGCTTTCAAGGACCTCAGCTCAAAAGTGATCAAGTTTGATTAAGGAAGTGTATGCAAAAGTATAGGATTTGTGAGCAAATGTATACAAAATGGCAAGAGAGAGGGAGAAATCTAGAAAGAGAGAAAGAATTTTACTCCAAAATTTTCTAACCTTCTAAAATGTTTCCCAACCTTGGAAACAAGAGGAGAGGTCCTCTATATATAGGAAAATAAGAGCCTCAATCAAAAATATCATCAAATGGACAGCTGGAACTTTGTGCAAACCGCTAGAGGTAAATATTTGCAAAATCTGAGTTTTGTTTACATCAGTGGCCGGCAGGCCACAAAAGTGGACGGCAGGCCACTAATGATGGCCGACAGGCCACTAGTGGGCCACTGGTGGCCGGCAAGCAAAAAACTGGTTGGCCCCGACTTCAAATAGGCATATCTCCCTTGTCCGGACTCCGTTTCAGGTCATTCTTTAGTCTAAATGGAAGCCTCAGAAGTCTACTTTCCAATGGCGGAAGCCTCACATCAAAATTCCAAGTGTGCAAAAAGATATGCCTATTTTAGTGAAGATTGCTCAATTTTGGTCCTAACTGGATTGATGCCTAACTTCTCCCAAACTAGTTTTCTTCCCTCCCCTCTTATTTTCTTCAACTCGAAACCTTTAAATAAGATGTTTTGAAAGATTTTTTTAAAGAGTTCATCTCTCTTTCATTTATTTCCACTTTGTCCTTGCTCGGTTTACCGAAAAGCACAACATTTAATGAAATGCGAGCCTCGGAACATCGTAGAAACTTTTGGGAAAAATGTTTTGAAAGAGAGGGTTTTCAAGTCTAAAATAATTTTGGTCAAAAAAGTTTTGGTCCAAAATAGGGTGTAAGGTTGGGAGTTATAAGCTCTCCTTGCTAAAGAAATCGAACATTTGCATAGCACAACTTTCATCACCGAGTGATCAACCTGAGGCGCCCAAGTCTTAAGGGCGGTCAAAAATGGGGTATCTACAGCTATCTTCTCCCCATGCCGCAATCATGGCTTTCTTCTTGTCCTTCTTGAATTGTTTCTTAAGTTCCGGACATTCTGATTTGTAGTGTCTAGGTTTGTTGCATTCGTAGCAGATAACTTCATATTTTTTGTGATTTTCTCCCATTTGAAAATCCCTATTGTTGAAGTCTTTTTTGAAAATTTTTTGCACACCTTGTTTCTTTTTCACAAACCTTTTGAACTTCCTAGTGATGAATGTCATTTCCTCATCATCATCCGAATTATATTCCTTATCCTCTTGATGTTTCGAGGTGGATTTGAAGGCTATTCCTTTCTTTTTATTGTTGTCCTCCTCTTCCTTTCCTTCTTGCATTATGAGCTCATGAGTTAAGAGAGATCCCATTAACTCATCTAGACTTAACATTGATAAATCATTGGCTTCAATAATGGCAATAACTTTTGTCTCCCAACTTTTTGGCAATGACCTAAGCACTTTTCTTACAATTTCAGTATTAGTATATATTTTTCCAAGAGAAGTTAAACCATTAATAATATCAGTAAAGCGAGTAAACATTTGAGGAATAGTTTCATCAGGCTTCATTTTAAAGAGTTCATAATTATGGACTAGCAAACTAACTCTAGATTCTTTAACTTATTCGGTTCCCTCATTAGTCACTATAAGCTTATCCCAAATTTCTTTTGCGGTTTTACATGTGGAGATTCTGTTGAACTCATTGGCATCTAAGGTGCAATACAACATGTTTGTGGCTTTGACATTAATTTGGGTCATTCTAGTATCTGATTCATTCCACTCTTCTTCAGGTTTTGGTACCTTAAGGCCATCTACGGTTTTGGTAGGAATTTTTGGACCATTGCAAATAATTTTCCAGCATTCATAATTATTAGATCGAACATGTATAGTCATCCTAGTTTTCCAATAGCTAAAATTTGTGCCACTAAACAGTGGTGGCCTATTGGATGCTTGTCCCTCAGGTAAGGAATAACTAGGGGTTGCCATGATCCACTCTAAGACAGTTAAGTCACACAAACTAAAGTCTAGGCTCTGATACCAATTGTTATCCCAGGTAGGCAACCCAAGAGGGGGGTGAATTGGGTTATTAAAAATTTTACAATATTAAAAATAATAAATGTAATATTTAGAATTTTAACAAATAAAAAAACAGAACAATAATTATCAATATAAAAGTAAGAGAGATAGGAAGAGAAAATCAAACACTGAGATTTATAATGGTTCGGCACGCCAGGCCTACGTCCACTCCCCATGGAACCTTCTTGAGAATTTCTTTACCATCAAAATGAATTAATACATCACCAAGGCTTCACCAAGGCTGTAGATTTTTTACAGGTTTTATTTTTATCTATTGAGCCTCACTTAACAATAAATTCCTCACTTTTACAAAATTTCTTCACAAAATAATAAATAAGGATAAGAGATACTTCAACCCTCTTTTACAACAATACTCTCACAAAGAATAGATATGAAAGTGTAAGAACAAAGACTACAATTAGATCTAAAAGTGAAAGAGTAGAATACACTCAAATTTTGGAGCACACAGATTTTTTCTCTTCAAGTTCTTAATTTTTCTCTATACAAAATTTCTATTTATACACAAAAATATATCCGTTGGAAGATGAGACGCTCCTCGACAAAATAGCCTGTGGAAAAGAAGCTTAGCACACCTTTTCTTTGTCAAACTTTATATTTTTTTTGTCTACTTTTTCTTTGTCAAACTTTACATTTGTTTTTTGTCCTTTTTACTTTGTCAAACTTTTGCTAAATCACCAAGGTTTTGAATATATAATTCAATCAACACTTTTGAATATAATATCATGTGTATATATATATATATATAAGATGCAATCCCCAGCTTTGCTAACGTGAAATAATTGCTCATGATACTTATTAAGTAGGTATGTCCTATATATAAAAAGATGCAAAATAGTTTTGAATTTGGTGCAATATGTATCAAAAAGATATAATACAATTTTACTCAAAAGAGATAATCATATCAAATTTGTCAAAAGATGAATAGTGATCAACCAAATTATTCAAAACATGAATAGTAAAATTTTCAAAAAAAAAATTATTTAAATAATATTTATAACAAATGTATCATGCAATATATATTTCAAACAGATAATATTTTGTGTCAAATAATATAAAATATGTATATTATTTACAAATTTTCAATTAATATTTTAGACATCATCAAAATTAAACAATATGATTAACACTATACAATATCCAACTTGGCTAGCAAATATTGTACCTGTGAAGAAGAAGAACGACCAAATCAGGGTCTGCATAGACTTTCGCGACCTGAACAAGGCCTGCCCAAAAGATGAGTTTTCATTGCTCCATGTTGACACACTTGTCGATTCTACCGCAGTCCATCAGATGTTCTCCTTCATGGAAGGGTTCAGTGGTTATAACCAAATCAAAATGGCACTAGAAGGTGCAGAAAAGACAGCTTTTAGAACGCCCTTGGGAAATTTTTCTATACAGTGATGCCCTTCGGTTTGAAAAATGTGGGGGCAACCTATCAACGAGCTATGACTGCAGTGTTCCATGACATGTTACATCATGAAGTGGAAGTGTATGTAGATGTTCTGGTGGTAAAGTCTACCGAAGCAAATCGATACCTCTGCGACTTGGAAAAAGTTTTTCAGCGTTGTCAAAAATTCTGCTTAAAGATGAACCCTCTCAAGTGTGCCTTTGGAGTTATCGCAGGCAAGTTCCTTGGCTTTCTGGTAGACCAACGGGGAATTGAAGTAGATAGGGATAAGATCAAGTCAATCATGGAGATGCCACCACCACACTCTCAAAAGGCCTTAAAGAAATTCCTAGGCAAGATGTCATACCTCAGGAGGTTCATTTTAGCCCTTGCTGAGATAACCTTTTCCTTTGGGACATTGCTGAAAGGGAATCACAAGTTTGAATGGGTGCAAGAACACCAATAGGCATTTGATATGGTGAAGAAAGCACTTACCTCTCCACTTACAATGATTGCCCCACAACCTGCAAAGCCTCTGCTACTGTACCTGACCTCTACACCCCGGTCTATTGGAGCTCTACTTGTCCAGGACATAGATGGTGTTGAGAAACCAGTCTATTACATCAGTTGCAAAGTCAATGGCGCTGAATCACGGTATACCCCAATTGAGAGGCATTGTTTAGCCTTAATCTTCAGAGCATAGAAGTTGCGCCACTATTTTTTGGCACACCGATCCAGGTTATGACCAGGAGTGATCCAATCCGCTACTTACTGAGCAAACCCGCTCTGACAGGAAAAATGGCAAGATGGCTTTGGCTCTAGCAGAATATGACATCATTTGTGTTACTCTCAAGGCTATTAAGAGCCAAACACTAGCACAATTCCCATCTGGTGAGTATGAACCTGCAGAGGTACCTCTACCAGGTGAGGTCCATGTCTCAGCATCTGCAGTTGAGACTTATTAGGACTTAAAATTTGATGGAGCTTCTGGAGTTGGAAAAGGTGGAGCTGGCATAACACTAACCAGTCAAGAATGAGAGATGTTTCATCTATTATATAAGCTTGACTTTGAATGTTCAAACAACGAGGCTGAATATGAAGCGTGGATACTGGGTCTAATTGCTGTTCAAAAAAAAGGCCTCCGCAAGTTGAAAATTTGGGGCGACTCCAAGATAGTTGTCAAACAAACAATGGGTGATTTTGCCTTGAAGGATCCTCTGTTGGCCCTATATCGCACCATGGTTCAAAGGTTGCTCACTCATTTTGATGATGTCCAAATCTAGCATACCCCTCAAACACACAACTGTTTCCCCGATGTCTCGGCTACACTAAGGGCAAAGGTGGATATACCAGATGATAGTATAGCCATCGTCATCGAGAAAAGAACAATAGCAGCAGTGTTATCCGAAGAACATACAAAGCAAGATGCTAAGGGATGGAAAGCAAATATAATCCAACAGTTGAAAACAGGCCAGGGAACAATCAGACTAGTAGAACTTGCATCATTTCTGCTCCTCAGAGGAGAGTTGTATTTTCGCGGTTCCAACCACCTGCTAGCAATGTGCGTCGGTAGACAAGAAGCAACTTATAGACTTAAGCAGATCCATGCTAAGTCTTGTGGAGATAGAGATATTAGTCTATACCGACGGATGTAGAGGCAAGGGTATTACTGGCTAGAGATGGAAAAGGAAAGTACTGAGTTGCAGAGGCAATGTGCAAAATGTCAATCCCATCCTAAAGAGGAAGAAGCCCATTTCTTAAGTAGTGAGGAATGAAGGTAGCCGTATATTGACTATCTTGGAAACGGCACACTGCTTGAGAACAAAGCCGATGCAATTAGAGTTAAGAAGTGGACCCTCCGCTTCTTCCTTAACCAAGGCAAGTTGTACCGCAGAAGCTTTAAAGGGCAACCTTTGGCATGTTTATCAAAGAATGAGGCAAACGAAGTGCTGAGGGAAGCCCACAAGGCAGAACATCAAGGAGCACAGCAATTATATGGGCACCTTATTCACCTCGGCTACTACTGGCCGATAATGCAAGAATATGCTAAAAACTTTGTAAGGAGATGCCAATCCTGCCAGAAGTTTGGGAACTTGATACATGCACCGGTGGTTGAACTGCACAACATCAAGACCCTTTACCTTTTTCATACTTGGGCATTTGACCTGATAGGTCCTATAGCACAGCAATCTAAAGGCTACAGATGGATACTTGCAGCGACTGAAGTTAGTACCAAGTGGGTAGAGGCTATACTGATGAGGAAGGCAGATGGGGCAAGAGTGACTACCTTTATCAGAGAAAATATAATCTGTAGGTTTGGCATACCCAAGGTGATGTTGTCTGATAATGGGACCCTCTTTGTGAACCGCCATGTAGGAAGATTGTTGGACACTTATCAGATCAAGCACCACAAGTCTACCCTGTACTACCCTCAAGGGAACGGACAAGCTGAGGCAACCAACAAAACCCTCATCCGAATACTGAGTAAAATGATGGATGAAACAGGGGGCACATGGTCTAAACAACTCCCCGTAGTACTCTGGACATATAGAACATCAAAGAGGAAGCCAACTCAGGCAACCCCATTTTTCCTAGTTTATGGGTCCGAAGCTATGTTACCAGTTGAGTTGGCAGTACCCCCAGCAAGAATGGCTATGTCAGCACACTTTGTTCCAGACAGTAGGAAGAATGACATAGAGGCAGCTGAAAAAAGAAGAGATTGGGCCTCGCGGCAATGGAAAAGTATCATCAATCCATAGCTCGCGCCTACAATTAATCTGTTCAGCACATGGAGTTCAATGAGGGGGACTTGGTATGGAAAACAGTGGACACAATCATGCGGGGGAAACCAATCCCCAAGTTCTCGCCAAGATGGGAGAGCCCCTGCAAAGTTGCTGAAGCAAGCAGTAGTGGGTATTACAAGTTGACAAGAGTAGACGATGGGTTCAGAACTGGCCCTATCAATGCTAAGTATGTAAAAGAGTATTTTCCTTAATTTCTTTTGTTCAGAAAAAAGAGTTGTAAGTTTCTTTGTTAATACTTCCAAAGCAAAGTGTAAAGAAAATGTCATACACTTAGTAAACCTGTTACTCTTGTAAGCATTTAGTGTAAGGAAAGTTTTCCATACTTAGTGAAATTTTATCCTTATAAAAAAAAAACTAGTCATGGCGAAGTTCTGTTCATAGCAAGAGTTTTGTTCAACTTTAGAAGATATGTAAAGGCAATGAAAGAAAAAGGGGGGGCAATGAAGTAAGACTCAATATCTTTGCTTCTCATAAACATCAAAGTTTTCCATAGCATGATTACAATGTTCAAAAGGCAAAGGAGAAAGAAAAAGATAGCAAAAGTGCAAAGAAAAAGAGTCATAACAAAGCCACGATACATCAAATCAAGCCCTTCATGAGGGAGTCCATCAGGATCACATCTCGAGGCAACTGAGCTACCAGCGCAGAGTCTTTTTCTTTGAACTGAGCTAGGTTCTGCCGATGCTGCTCCAAGGCACCCTCACACTCTGTGATAGTCTCCTCCAAGGATGCAATCATCGCCACATTGTCTGCATGCTCAAGGAAGCCATCGACAGCTTGAAGCCTATCTTTCATCCACGATAGGTCCAAACCATTCCTCTCAAAACTGCTCAAATTGGCCTCAACACTTTTCACGAACTTGCTGGGAGTTGTCAGAATCTTCTTAATAGTGAGGTCACGAATCAACTGGCAAGTGACTCCAGTAGCGCTGTCTGCACCATATAGCCAAGAACGTTAAAAGCGATAAAGGTGCTAAGGTGTAGTGTCTGGATGCGGGCAAGAGTGGGAGCAGCTTCGGAGGAGACCCAATAACATAGAAAAAAAACTTTTCCTGAGGACTAAGAGAACTCTCTTGCACCACCGCCAGCTTCAATTACTGAAGGGAGACTAGTAGAGCAACCAAAGGTCTGAAGGCGACGCACCTCCCTTGAAGATGATTGCCCAATAGCGTTGGAATGGGTAGATGTTGGGTGGCGACCGGGTGAACTGACTTTGCGAGAAAGGCCAAAGCTACCTGCACCATCATGTCGCTCCGAAAAAAGGTCGTCCATAGGGTAGTCCTCAACATTCAGATCTGGCACAACAGTGGTGTCTATGCCCACATAAAAGTCTCGTGATCCCCTAAGATTAGCTGGCACCTCAAGGAAGTGAGTAGGGTACAGATCAACGAGCTGCTCATAAGTTGCTGAGGCAACTGGGTCAGAAGCATCAGCAACAGCAGTGGTACCATGAGTAGCCAGGTTGACAACTACCTCCGCGAGTTGGTCCAAATTTGAGGGGCCTACAGCAGGAACAACCGCTACATCTGCGCCTCCCTCAGCAACTTGAACAATGGGAAGTGGGGTTTGTTGAACCAATGGAGACTCAGTGGACTGGAAAGAACCCCCAGATACAGCTTCCAAGGGGGATGGTGCAACTTTCAATGACTCTCTTGCGCCACGCTCTTCTCTCGGAGTCTCGAGAACAAAATCATCCTCGTCGACGGAGGAACGATTAGAATGAATAGAATCAACAGGATTTGGAGGTTCTGCACCCTCAGCAACTACACCACCCACTACAACTTCCACAATAGGAGAGACTTGTTCATTTTCAGCAAGGGGGTATCACAACCTCCTTCCATGTCTGCAACCTCAGCATCTGGCTCAAACTCAACAGCTGACTCAACCTCAGTAGTTGGTTCGGCCTTAACACTTGGTTCTTCTTCAACGTCTGGAAGTACCATTCTGCGAGTTCTGAGTCTTGTGATCCTTGAAGCAATGGGAAGGTCATCGTCGTCATCTGAATCTGAGGAAATTTCGATGACAATAGAAGAACCTCTAGGGCCCGAAGGTGGTATGGCCGATGGGCTCTTAAAAGGAAAAAAGATCATGTAATTACTAAAGTAAAGATAAAAAAAAAAAAAAAAAAAACCCAAAGAAGTATGAAAAAATACAAAATATTTTCTAAGTATGGATACCTTCTGGAGTCTCTTCCTACTTGGTGAGGCACGGGCCTCAGCGACTGATGCCGCTGCCTCCTGGACTGCCCTCAAGCGGGAGCGGGTCATGCGCACTGATGTACCGATTTGGGGAGGAGCAACTTGCAGAGGCTGGACGGACATTGCCCTAGACGGATGAGGCTCCTCTACTGCAGGCAAGGACAAAAGCTTGAAACGGCAAAATACACTGGTCTGCTTCCCCCGACTAAAGGGGAGACGAAGGGATAGATCAGGTTGTGAAATAGGTTCCATTGCAGGAACAACTGGATCATTGTTGCAAAAATTAAAGAAGGAGTTGAGGTTGCAATGCCAAAATAATCTGTTACTAAGAGTGAAGGGGCCTTCTCTTCCGAGCGAGGGCAACTTCATGAGGCCTAAATCTTCCATAAATAAAGCGGTATAATCATGAGCAAACCGTTTAAAGCTCTGATGGTAATCTACCTAAGGCGGATAAGCATGCGGGACACCCTGATCCATGCCAAACTGCCTAAGGACCCTGTCTAGTAGATAAACGACGCTGGACATGCCCTCCTCGTTCCATATGGGAAGAAATCCAGGGCGTATCTGTAGCTCAACTTTTCGCGCTCCTTTCAGATACGACTAGCCCTACAGTTCAGACTCCCGTGGTTTTGAATTTGATCTCACAAGTGCAATGTGAAATAGATAAACACAAAAGAGTCCAAATCTGGCAAATCTTTTAGAAAATCAATTTTGAATCAAAATGCCAAAAATGGACTGCTTTACTAGATACAGAGTCGCCACCTAAATATTTTTGGGAAATTTAGGAAACCTATGACTCGTGCCAAAGGCCACGTATCTGTCATCACCAAGATTGTCTTAGCTTGGGAACTTAGGTACGAGAGGGAAAGGTCATGAATTGAGCACTCTCACTCGCCCGATCAAAGATCGGTAGTTACTAATCATGATGTAATTCTTATTTACATTATATGCTCTTGTTCCGATTATTAGGCTAACCTTACTATGTGATGCGTACACAAGTATAGACTAATTTGCAAAAATTGTAACATTTGATTTCATGTTTGTTTTTTAAAAGAGTTTGTGAATGTGCCACTTGAAAAAGTGGGCTCAAATATACATTACTCAAATTATTCCAATTCAAGCAATTAGCCTTCATCCACAGGCATTCAAACAGTTTATCATTTATGCACTTAGCCTCATAGTGAATATGCTAAACATGGCAACACTAACATACAATGCAATATGCTAAAACAAATAAAAGCTCACCTAGTACTCCAAGCCAAAAAAGATGACAAAGTTAGAATAATGTATGACTAATGCAACACATGCAATATGTAATTACTAGGCTCGGCTGCTAATATGGCATATGAATCAATTTGATAGCATGCGGTCTGAGCATGTATTCAAAGAAGTATTAGCTAACAACGCAAGTTAGAATGATGCGCCGAGCTTAATGCATGCAAGACAATGGATGCAAGGCATGAGAGATGCTAAACAAAACATGATGCCCTAAACTAACCATTATAAGCAATTAAACAAAAGAGAGAAAGACGTGGGGTTAGAAAACATACACACTATTACAACTGTGCCCTCGCGTAGGAGGGTCCAAATAAACTAACTAGCTACGCTAATTACTACGAATTAACTAACTATTACAAAATGAATTAACTAACTATGCTAGCTATTTATTACAACAACACAACTAATTAACTATTCTAGCTAATTATTACAAATTGGAACTAACTAATTAATTACAAAATTCTAATTAGCTAACTAATTAATTACAATATGAATACAACATGAAATAAAGTAACTAAATAAACTAATTAGCCCCAGGAAGCGAGAGATGCTCATGCATGCGCGGATTTCCACCCAAAAAGCACACTGTTATGCTGCCAGAATGCTTCTGTTGCACAGTAGAACATCTTTCACCTCAGCCACTGCTCTATTCTGTTCCAACAACACTGCTGCTCAATTTTACAAAAGTGGTCGGCAGGCCAGAAGTGGTGGCCGGTCGGCCACAAATGGTAGCCTGCCGTCCAGAAATAGTAGCATGCTGACCACTGATGCTTGGTTTTTCCTGCTGCAACAGAAAGCATACAGAGCACAAACAGGATATTCTCAAGGTATGTTTGTACACCTTGCCCCTCCTAATCATCAAACAGCTCAAAGGAGTGGCAAGCTTAATTCACAAGCCATCAATCGATGCAATTTCATTGTATGATGGCCTATGAACCAAAGTGTACAACTTCAATAAATGCAACAAGAAAGACTCTCAAACTTCCTCCCTATCATGAATTGATCAAGGGAAATGGTTGACCTTTGAAGACTTGAACCATTTCATTATTAGCAAGTACGAAATGCCTTAAGTTTTCATGTGTTCAATTAACGTCCGATTGAACACTATGTTGATTATTATCTTGTATCATTTTAATCCTTATTTTATTACTCCTTTTTAATTACCAACCATTCCAGTCAACTAAGTCCAAGAGTGAGCTTTAAGTCCTCTAATGGAAAGAAGCACTAAACCAAAAGTTGTTTTAGGCATGAGAAAAGTGTCTTGCCGTTAGTAATGAAACCCCAAAGGGGTTAAACCATTAAGCACAATACCTCAATCTCATACTTAAACAAACAAGTAGCTTGAAACAACTTTCAAAACAAATAAAAAGCCAAAAAATGAGGGAGGTTGCAGAGGTAATTAAAGGTGATCAGAAGTATGGAAAACAAGAAATAAATGCTATCAACTCAAATAGGTTGGTGGCTAAGGCCTAAACTACCAAACCTATGAGGACCATTACACTACAAGCATGTAATATAAAGCATAAATGACACAACCAGCCCAAAACAGTCCTAAAGTAAGCAAAAACAATGTTGGAATTTAGGTAAAAATAGCTAAAAGACTAAGCTAAAATAATGGAGAATTTAAGCTAGTAAACAAGCCAAAGGAGGGGTGGCTAACCCCCTCATTTTTGGGACCTCAAAACATGATTTTTAGCCTCTGAAAAACTCTGAAATTCAGTGGTAAAAAGATCAAAAAAAGATGATGAGAATGTGGGAAACAAAAGGGCAAAGGCCTTAGAAACAAGGTGTAAAGAAGGGCTATCAGCCTTTCTACCTTTAATGGCCTTAAACCACAAGTTTTAGCCCATAAAAGCAGTCCAAAAATAGTTAAAAATCAGTAAGAAAAGATAGGAAAGAAATAGTGTAGAGATGCCCAAAATTATACCCCTTGAAGTAAGGTAACTCTTTTGTTCACAAACCACAAAGCTTACACTCTCAAGGGCTAAAATTTGGACTCAATAATCTTAGCAAGGAGAGCTCCAATAGTGGTTTAGGAAGTGTAGAGAGAGAGAGTGTATAGGTTGCAAGATAGAGATAGAAAGAGAATTTCAAGTTTTGGTCCCTTTGGAATTTTTTGTAACCTAAAAACATGAGGGAATGTCAAGTATATATAGAAAAACATGAGCCTCAATCGAAAATATCTATATAAAAACACCTAGAGCTTTTGGGAAACAGCTGGCAACAAATATCTGGGCTTTACACAAGTGGCCGGCAAGCCAGAAGTAATGGTCGACCGTCCACAAATAGTGGCCTGCCGGCCACAAAAATCTGCTTCCAGACCCAACTTCAAATGGGTATATCTCCCTCATCCGGACTCTATTTTAGGTCATTCTTAATTTTAAATTGGAGCCCTGGAAGTCTACTTTCCAATGGTGGTGGCGTCACATCTAAATTCCAAGTGTGCAAAGAGATATGCCTATTTTAGTGAAGGATGCTCAGTTTTGTCCTAACGGATTGATGCCTAACTTCTCCCCCAACTAGTTTTCTTCTCTCTCCTCTTATTTTCTTCAACTCCAAACCTATAAATAAGTTATTTTAAAGATTTTTCAAAGAGTTCACCTCTCTTCCATTTATTTTCACTTTGTCCTTACTCAGTTTACTAAAAAGTGCAATTTTTAACGAAATGCGAGCCTCGGAACATCATAGAAACATTTTCAAAAATATTTTGAAAGAGAGGGTATTAAGGTTTAAAATAGTTTTAGTCAAAAAAATTTTGGTAAAAATGGGGTGTAAGGTTGGGATTTAGAAGCTCTTCTTGCTGAAGAAATCGAACGTTTGTACAGCGTAACTTTCATCATCGAGTGATCAACCTGAGACGCCCAAGTCTTAAGGGCGGTCAAAAATGGGGTGTCCACAGTTACTCCTCTTTGACAGAGTTCGAAGTCATGAAATGACGTGAGTGAATGTCAAAGCTCGAAGATGACCCATTTTGACAAGGCCGTAAGACTTGGACAAACAAACAAAATACAGATGCAGTTGGTTGAACCCGAAGGTTGCCTACATATCCCTTTGCATGGAATCAAACCAGCGTAGTTCAGGGCAGAATGCAAAATGATACACAATACAACAAAACAATGTAATGATATACAATATAATGGAATAATCAAGCCACAAGCAGTGCAAAACCACACAAATACCATAAAGGGATGGAGATACAAAATCAAATTACGTTTTATATAAAAAAAGAAGTGGATATAGCCAAACGACGCCTAACACAGGCTAAGTACCTACATCCTCAATACTAGTCTTAGTGCAGCATGGATGCTTACTGTAGACACCCTATTTTTTACCGTCCTAAAGACTTTGACATCATCGTTTGAGTGCTCGATGATTGCACATGTTCACGCTCGTTTGGAGTCCCTGGGGGTTTTCAGCTGCACGCCTTGCCCCTGAGTCTCTAAGCTCTCTTGGTTTTGTGCTTGTTTTAAGCCAAACCTTGGTGCCCCCTTTTGCCTGGAGGGAGAAGTAGAGGTGTAGACCACTTTTCTCCTCTGCCAGCCAGTTTTCTCCCCTGTAGACCAATTGTGGTGGTCGGTTAGCTAGGGTGGGTGGTCAGTTGACCACCTTAAGTGGTCAGCAGCCTGCCACCACCTTCTTCTTTTTGTGTAGACCACCTTTCCCCCTCTGTCGACCAGCTTTTGTCCTTGTCGACCACATTGGGTGGTCGGTCGACTAAGTGGGGTGGTCGATCGACCACTTTAACTGGTCGGTGGCCTTTCTGCACTTTCTGCAGATATTTTTGGTGCCAACTATGCCAGCTGTTAGGCACAGAATGCATCATCCCTACACGTGTAGGGAGGGATTTGAGCAAGCTTTAGCTTGCATTTCTATATAAGAGGAAGTGCTTCCCCCTTAGAGAGGGTTTAGATTTTTTAGAGCAAAAAATCTACTCTCTCTCTAGAATTCTCTCTCTCTATATATATTTTTGTGCTTAAAAGTGCTTGAAAGTGGAAATTCTTGGTGGATTTGCAAAGGAACTCTTGATCAAACACCACCATCATTGAGCTAAGATACTTGGGAACCTTATTTGAGTGACTTTGACCTGATTTTGCCTCAGAAGTGGCTAGTTTTGAAGTTGGGCTTCAAGGGTGAGTAATAGCCTCTTTAAAGCTTTATTTTCATTGCTTATTTAGCCACCTTTGCATGTTATTTTAGGCTTAGCTTTCAACTGAAAAAATTTCTATTTTGAAGTGTTTAGAATGGTTGTTTAAGGCTTTGTTTGAGTTAGGGGTGGTTTACCTCCTTTGGTGGCTTGTTTTGCCTTGCTTTGTGCCATCTTTTAAGGCCTTTGAGACCATCTCTTTTTGGCCTTCTCACCACTAAAAATCAAAAAAATTTTAGTGATGGAAAAGTGGTGTTGAGGTCCCAAATGGGTGGGGGTGGTCCCCCATTCTCTTCTCTTATTTGCATGTGTTGATGGCCCTCCAAAAGAGCATGTGTTTCTACTTCTTAGAGGCTTTGTTTAGGCTCATTTTTGTGACTTTTCATACCTTCCATAACTCTGTTTTTGGCCGTCTTGGTCACCTCTTGCATGCTTCTTATACTTGTAGTGTAATCTTACTTGTAGCCTTGCAAAGTAGCATGTCTTTGTGCCTTGAATTGGCTCCATCTCAACATGTTTTTAGCCATTATTTGCCATGTCATAATTCTGATTTGTGTTGGTTTGGTTGCCTCTTGCATGCTCCTTGCACTTGTAGTGCAATTTTGTTCACTAGCCTAGTGTATTTGGTGCTTTAGCCTATTGATCTAGCATGTGTATGCTCTACTCTAGCACATTTTTGGCTATGTTTTAGCATGCTTTAGGTCTGATTTGAATGGTTTTGGTCATGCATGCTTGGCTTTGCATAGCTATAGTGTATTTGGCTTTACTAGCCTTGCACTTTGGGACCCCTAGCATGCTATATTTGTGATGTGTGCATGATATGGCTTCATTTGAAATGTAATTTCAAAGCATAAACTTCTGCCATACTCTCATGTCTATCACTCTTTCATTGTGTTTAAGAGTTGTGCCCTTATGCCTTGCTTATAAGCTAATACGGGAGCATATCTTTCTTGCCATCTATGTTGCAAGTCTAGCATGTTTTGGCTACCATTTTGACCTGCCTTTGGTCTTTTTTGAGTGCTTAAGGTCATTTGAGCATTGCTTGGTATGGTTGTAGTGTAAAGCCCTTGACTAGCTTTGTATTTCAAGCCCTTTTGCATGCTTTATTTGAGCTAATTGCATGATATGACATCACTTGGCATGTAATTTCAGAGTATATGTCATTGCCACACCCTCACATTTTCCACTTCTCCAATGTGTTTGAGAGTCGTGTCTTCATGCCTTGTTGGCGAGCCATCAAATGTGCATATTTTCATTGTGTTATATGCCTTGATCTTAGTATATTCCAGCCACTGTTTCGACATATTTAACCTCTGTCCGGGGTTGGTTTGGTCATTTAGGCTTAGTATTGTATGCCTATAGTGCTATGCTCTTTGCTAGCTTTGATGTCTTAGCTTCTAAACATGTCATGCATGCATTGCTTACATGATAGAGCCTTGTGCATGCCACTCTAGCATTGATAGATAAGCATGTTGTTTGCATGTGTGTTGCATTGCATTGTGTTTGGATCAGACGTTAATCCAAACACGAGAAATGAGGGGCGTTTCATACATGAAGTGATGAAACACGCCTTATTTCTTGGTCGTCGTCCCCCTTGATTGTGCATGATAGGGTGGAGGTCTTTCGAGTCTTATGTGTGCATTCATCGAGTTTTGTGCAAGCTTGATCCTTTGGCCATCATGCATTGAAAATGCTTGGTTGGCGGCTCGAGAGTCAAGTGCCATACTCCTTTGAGCTTGAGATATGATAAGGAGTGTGGAAGTGCATACATTTTCTTATAAATACACTGTCTTGCCTCTGTCTGTGCTCTGTTGCAGCAATAGGAGGAATTTCAACCCTCAACGTGTTCTTGAAATCAGAAAGAAGCAATATGGAACTCGGTGTAATTTTTAAAGATTCAAAAGAGTGCAAACAGAGGCGTCTTGAGGCAAGGCGGTGGATTTCCGGGAGGACGCAACCGAGCATGCATATCTCCCTTGCCCGCGAGGCCATTTATCGCTTTTGTTAGCTAGTTGTAGTTGATTACCTGTGTTGTAATTAATATAGCTTAATACTTTGTAATATTCTAATTAGCTTAGATTAGCTAGCTATTCAATTTGGTTTGTAATAATTAATTAGCTAGAACAGTTAGTTAATTAGTTGGTTTGTAATAGTTAGCTTAATTAGCATAGCTAGTTAGCTTTCGTTCTATTCGGACCCTCCGTCGAGAGGGCAAATGTTGTAATAAGTGTGCGTGTGTGTGTGAATGTCTTCCAATCCCATGTCTTTCTCCTCTTTACTTATCCGCTTTTGATGGTTAGTTTTAGGGCATGCTTCAATTAGCATACTTATGCTTTGCATGCGTGCATCATTCATTTGTCTTGTATGCACCGGGTTCGGCGCATCATTCAAGCCGCATTGTATTTCAATACACTTCTTTGAATACATGTTATCAAGTGTTGCATTTATATGCCATCTGTAACAACCCTCACCTCTGTCTACCGATAAACTGTCGATTACTGCTAAACTGGGACTGATTATCATTGATAATTGAACTGATTGAGTTACTGAACTGACTGACTGAGATCTGAACTGAATCGATTGAATATATACATGTTTGAATTGCATGTTTATCTGTTTGAGTGTTTAATTATCTGTTCAGTTTTCTGTGTTTAAACTGCAAATTGAAGGCCCTATCGGCGGCCGAACCGAAAATCGATTAGTGTCTCTTGATCGTCATAATTTACGTGATTTTATGGTGTGATTATCTGAAAACTGATTAGGTATGATTAAATTAGATTAAAATTGGGTAAATTGCATAGCTTGATTTAATTACCATAATGCCACCTAAGTGGCCCACTACTTGAACCTTTTTGATCTTCACATACACTCAAACAAAACAGTTCTTCTCCCATTTCTTGCTCATAGCCGACTATAGAGAGAGAGAGGGACAGAGTTGAGTTCCTCCTTGTGATTTGCTTAGTGAATTAAAGAATTGAAGTGTAGATTGTCAATTGAGCCTCCATACCTCTAATTCAAAACCTAGGTAAGGAAATTCATCTTCTTCTTTGTGCCTTTGAGTTGATTCTTGCATGTTTCATGCTAATTTGAAGAATTGAGCCTAGGAATGGTTGAAAGTGTTGCATTAGAAGCTTAAATGTTGCATGCATGGCTATATCCTTGCATTTTGAGGTTGATTACATAGAAATTGGTACATGCATGTTCATAATTTTGCAATGGTCCATGTTTTCAACTTGTTTTTGGAACAATTGGCTCACTAGAGCATCAAATTGAAGCTTTGAAATAATTTGAATTCATGCATGTTTGCATGTTCTTTATGTTCATGAAAATGGGTTTGAATTTGGATTTAATTGACTCACCCTTGGGCTTTGATTTCACAAATTAAGCTTTGAAACTTGTTGTATATTGAGTTTAAATGTGTTTTCCAGAAATTGGGCCCAAGAGGTCGAGTTTTGAGCTTAGGAATGCTTGGTTTGAGCTTGGGAGGCAAATCTGGAAATTCTAGAATTTGGCTTCTACGCTCGAGCGAAGGATTCTACGCTCGAGCGACCACCGTTTACTCTGAGCGCCGCTCGAGCGAAGGAATGGTGGCTCGAGCGTAAATTTCAAGCTCTCAGAATCTTGGTGCGCGCAGGCGTACGCTCGAGCGAAGAAACCTGCGCTCGAGCGAAGGACTGTGTCTTACGCTTGAGCGAGCGTCGAGCGAGCATCGAGCGGAGTTTTTCAACATCCAGCACTTTTTGCATTTTTGCAGACCGCTCGAGCGAAGAAGTCCGCGCTCGAGCGACCCTACTGTTTTGACAAGCTCGCTCGAGCAAAGAAAGCCACGCTCGAGTGAGACCCCTGTTTTCTAAAAATTTTGTTAAGTGCTTAAGAGTGCATCTTTGCATCCTCATCCCATCCTAGGCATTCTTAGGCCTAGTTTAAGGCATCTTAATGAGGATATAGATGTAGAACCACACCGAGGCAATTTAGGGATTAAATTATTATCTTTCCTGACTGTGTAGCTTAGTGTGTGTTCAATCTGTAAACTGTGTAGGGTTGGCCTTCCGAGGAGACGCTCTAGTTCACTGTAGCCCAGAACTCTGTGAGTAACAATTGTGTAAAGATACGTTCAAAATGATTATTTTCTGAGCACTGAACTGAACTGTTTACTGAACTGATATTGTTTACTGAATGAATGTATGTCCTATATTCTGAACTGTACTGTGGCATCCTTAGCACCTACTGTTTACTGTTACTGTTACAGAGATCTCTGTCGGTTCCCTCGTGGAACCACTACTGTTTACTGATTACTGTTATGCTAATGGATGTGCCACATATGACTGTTTACTGTACTGAACAACTGATATATTGATTTAATGAACTGTTTTCATTATTGTAAGGACATTCATTCTAAACCTCTTTACGCATTGTGTTATTCATAGCTCACTGCTCATATATATATGTAGGTGTACAGGCACCGGATCAAAGCTAGAGGCGTCGGGGTAAACTCCAGTTTTGTCAAGCCAACCACTGTGCCTCACAGCGAGGTTCCGAGCCTGCCAAGCTAAGGCTTAGGGGTGTTTTTATTTCCCCGTCTGTCTCTACACCGTTTTGTAATACTGTATAGACTGCACTGTACTGGGTTAATAAGGTTTCAGTCCCTGCTCTGAATGGTTGTATATAATGTGCATATTGTTTTGTCACTGCCTGTACAAATATATGAAAAATCTTTTTGCATACAGACTGTCGCAGCTCATTGGACATTGTTTATTTTCTGTATTGGCTTCCGCCAAGCCCCTGTACTCTGTTTTACTGTATTACTGTCAAGTAGGCCTTCGGTAATCTCGGATTACTGGCCGGTTACGGTGCTAAACCCATAGGGACGGGTTTGGGTCGTGACACCATCTTAGATAGCCGAGCCTATTTAGTTGCATTTTTGCATGTGTTGCATTAGGCATCTTAACATAGCTAGGATCATGGATTGATTTCTAACTAGCTTTTGTTTTGGCTCGGAGTACACGGTAAGTGTTTACGCTTTAGCATACTGCATGAGTGTGAGTGATTGCCATGTTTAGCATGCTTGCTATGAGGCTATGTGCTTAAATGATTAACTGCATGAATGCCTGTGGATAAAGGCTTTATTGCTTGAATTGGGACAATTCATCAAATGTACGCTTTAAGCCCACTTTGCGAAATGGCAAAATCATGTTTTCAAGCCCACTTGAGGGTGGCAAATCCGCGCTTTAGCCTACTTGCGAGTAGCACTTTCAAACCATTTTCGAAAACAAACATTGAATTGTTTTGTTCCAATTTAGGCGATCTAGTCTATACTTGTATGCTGTGCGCATCACATAGTAAGTTAGCTAATAAATCGAAATAAGAACACATGTGCTTATGAAACAACATATCATGTTAGTAAAGGCTGATCCTTTGATCGGGCGAGCGAGGGTGCTCATTTCAAGACCTTCCCCTCTCGTACCCAAGTTCCCGAGCCGAGGCAACTTTGGTGATGACGGACACGTGGCCTTAGGCACGAGTCAACGTTTCCTAAATTTCTTAAAACAAAATATTTAGGTGGCGACTCTGAAATCTGGCAAAGCAATCCATGTTTGGCGCTTTTTGATCTAAAATCGATTTTCCAAAACGATTTGCCGGATTTGGACTCTTTGGTGATTTATCAGTCTTACATTGCACTTTGTGAGATTAGATTCAGAACCGTGACAGGAGTCCGAACTGTAGTAGCTATGAACCCCAATCCGCGCCCTCTCCGAAAGGGGGGCGCGCAGAGCGAGTTCGGGCGGTCTACACTTACACATAACAGAACCATGTTTCAACGTGAAAGGGGTGTGAACATATGCAAAACTATGTTTTTCGTAGAGAGAAAGAGTAATTGGGTGGTATGATATAAGTGAGAAATGATCTGCTGGGAAAAGATAATGATCCTAAATCTTGAATGCAACAAAACAAAGTACGATGCAATGGATGAAGTGAATAAGGCGTAGGCTGAACCACATCTTACCTAGAAAAGGTATGGACACAAAACAGACCACATCTAATACAAAAAAGGTGTTGACACCCTTAATACTGGCCTCAGCGCAGCATGGATACTTACACATGACAGAACCATGTTTCAACGAGGGAAAGGTGTGAGCACATGCCAAACTAAGCTTAACATGGAAAGGATGCAGGCGATAAAATGGTATGATGCCATAGATGCATGCAATAAATTCTATATGCAATGCGATAGATGTAATAGATAATAAAATGCGATGTAGTAGCTAGGAAGTGAAAGTACCTTACAGGGGCAATTGGTGATGACTCACCTTATGCTGCTGTGGATCTTCATCTTCTTCTTGGTTGCGGTACAAGTACTACTTTTCTTCCTGGCCATATTTGCAACTTTTCCTATTCTCCAACAGGGTGACAGACTAGATTGGTTCAATATCCAGAATTGAGGCGCATACACAAGCTGTAATAACCCGAAAATTTAAATTGTCCCTTAAATTCTATATTAGTATTATGGTTATATGTGATAATATATTATTAAAAAATAAATAAATATAACTGTGGTAATAATAATAATAATAACAAATAAATAAATATAATAATAATAACAAATCTAAGCAAGAATCCAAGTGTGTATTTGCTGGACCACTAAACCTTAGCCATCTGGGAAGTCTAGGATCAAGGAGGATGAATCAGCCAATTTAGATCATTAGTGCACCTAGGCTGTGTGTATATATATATATATATATAAAGGGATGAGTGAGGCTATAAGGGTATATAGAGAAAGGAAAAGGAAATGGAAAGGAAAAGGAGAGCGAAGGAACAGCCGTGGAAAGGTAGCAAAAATAAGAAGAAAATAGTGATGGTCAATATTAAGGTGAATTATATTATACCTTGAGTTACCATAATATATTTTACATATAATTTGACTTACCATAATTTATTTTATACAAGTTGTATTTTATTAGTTATATTAATACAAGTTATGTTTCATAAATATTTCAATTACGTGGATTAATTTCTGAACTCTATTTGTTAAAATGAAACCTATGGATATGTTTGTTTAAATTTTAAAGAATATTTGACTATGACCTTATAAACAATTATGTTTTGAAAGTACTACCACGGGAGTCCCACGCCTTGGGGGACTTCAATAACCATTGGCCTTTGTTTGGTCACTTTGTGGCCCTCTATTGTCATGGATCTATTGACCTATGTTCTATGCGGAGATAAGTGCTATACTATTGTGGGAGCCACCTCTATAATCCGTACGAGCCACCTATTGAATCCGTACCTCTGTTCTGACTGTCACTCCTATGACCTCTGTTTTGTTCTGTTCGATACCACGGTTATGGTTATTTATTTACATCATCTCAGTTTTGCTATTTAAATGATTATTTGTTCAGACTAAGTTATCCTAAATATTTTTGTTGCATAACTATCCATGGTTATTTTGTGTCCCTTATACTCTTGGCATAATATTTCTCACTCTGCCATGTGCGTATAGCTGTTTACCAATTTTCAGGAAACAATGCAATTCAAAAATAGCTTTTGGAAAATCTTAGACGCGGGGCTACGGAATAGACACACACATCACTTTTATGATATTTTTACATGTAAATATCGGCTTTTTTGGTCAATAAATTTTGTAATAAAAATAGAAGCTCCGATGATTATTTTGGTACCCTCACTTAAATATTATTTCCGCTCGCGTTTATTAATTGTTCAAGAATTGGCTGGAGGTAACTTCAGTTACTGGCCATCACGATACTTAACCCTTGGGTACGGGGAGCGGGTCATGACACAAGCTACCTTAACCTATGGGGCTGCCATACAGATATCAAGCAGAGGATACACCCCTGGGTATTTAAACCAAACTTTAGTCTCGGAAATCCCAAACCTTTGCGTTCTAAGCCTCGGCCATTCGAACTCTAGTTTCCACCGTCTCAGTTGGTCTCCTAGGAACTCACTGCAAACACAAGCAAGTGGCTATACTAGACCGCTTGAAGTCATTTACACCTTTAGAGGATTTAAGGTCTCCTAGACCAAATGAGAGCACAAGATAGTGCGATGCAGAGTGAATGCACAAACAGTGCTATACAGGTGCAAAAGACAGTGCAATGCAAGTTGCACAAAACAATGCGATATGGGGTGCACAAGATAGTGCGATTCAAAGTGCACAAGATAGTGCGATATGGGGTGCTCAAGATAGTGCGATACAGGGTGCACAAGATAATGCGATACGGGGTGCACAAGATAGTGCAATTCAAAGTGCACAAAATAGTGCAATTCAGGGTGCACAAGATAGTATGATATAGGTGCACAAGATAGTGCAATTCAAAGTGCACAAGATAGTGAGATAGATGCACAAAATGATTGATTGTGCTATAGATGCACGAAGTGATTTGTGCGATAGATGCACAGAATTATTGATTATGCGATAGATGCATGATGTAGTATGCGATGACAAGCAATGTAATGGATGATTGTTGAGGAAATGCAGTAAACCAACAAAGCGGCGCTTTAGAAAGCACCTTATGGGGTGAGTGGCGAATAACCGCTCTACTCTGACAGGGATCTCCTCCTTGTATTCTTCAAAATTTTCTACCTTCAACTCACGGTTCAAAGGTCCTCAGATATTGGCATGGGGTAACATCTGCATGTGAAAACCACGAATGCTGCTTTGATCGCCATTCTGACTTGAAGCAGGCTTGAACTCGGGGTCGAGGTACACTCATACTCTAGAGAAATGGCGAGGCCTGAAAAGGTGCACCTGGAATGCAGTCTCAAAATTTGCTGAAGTTGAAACACACTAAGATGCTCCAAATTTTTCGTTTTTTCTTTTCCTTTGCAGTTTAGAACCTATGTAGCTTCAGATAGGTCCTGGTTCTATTGCTCTCACTTTTGATCAAGGTTGGACCACGCAGTTTTATGAAGGAATAAATCTTGTTTTGTACACCATGTTGGAAATGGCACAGCACTCTAAGCACAAAACGATTTATTTTTGAAATTGAAACCAAGAATCAATTCCTCACCAAGTATTGAGCCTATGACTGACCAAAGTCAAAATGACTCAAAACAAGACTCAAAACAAAAACAACAAATACAACACTTAGATGTTTGCTTTCCACCGGCGGAAAATCTCTCAGTTCACGAGGAGCCCATTGCTTCTCCAGGTATTGTTTCCCATCCTTTTCTTATTTATGGCTCTCACATCACTTTGGCCCTCAATCACTATTTCTTTGAAAAACCCTTTCTTCACTTTTTCTCTCAACACACATATCTCTATTCTTTAATCTCTCTTATTTTTTTTATCCCTCCCCTGGGTGGTTGATGGATAAGCAAGAAGTTGTGGGCTCTTGCCCTTGGTATTTTGCTAGATTTTCGTTCTTTCGCTCACAACTAGTGAGCTTTCCCACAGAGGGGTTGTGGTGCAACTGGATGTACAGTAGATCTGCAACTGACATCGGTTGATGATGCCCTTGGCTTAACTTGACTGAGATAAGTTACAGTGTGTCCCACCAGTCAGGTATACAATTGATTGGTCTCACACATTGCGTTTTCTACGTCCCCATTCCGGTTCAAACACCAATTCCGGTGTGATCAAACCCGTCCAGATGAGGGGGTCAAATATCCAACTCCATTTCCAGTTTGTACTTCACACTTGGCTTGATACCTCACTACTGAGAAAGCCTTTGGCCCCTGCTGCTAGCTTCAGTTGTGCTCTTCCTGGAGAGTGCACTGACAACAGGGAAAAGACAGAAAACCTAACTCAACTATGCCCCTTAGTTCATCATTTTGACCATTTTTTGTTTTTGGCTTTCTGCTAAAACAATTTTGACCAACATGAGAGTTAGATTAACATGCTTGTTCGACTTTCTACTTTGAAATCATATAAGTCACACTATAAGCACTGAAAAGTTTCCCTTTTTGGGTCCAAGAAATGGTCCAGTTTTGACCCAAAAAAAAGGAATATTTTTCGAGAAAATTAGTCAACTTCACTAAAAATCCTCAAAACTATTTTTGCAAATGGCTGCTGCTCAACCAATGTGGAATTAACTCTTGAGATGCACAACGTCAAATCTAAACTTGATTTGTCTTGTAGTTGAATCTTCTAACGGAATAGGACAACTGATTTTGAACGAAGATGAGCCAATTTGCATATGGATAGGATAACCGAGTTTGAATAAGCATAAGCCAACTAACATGGAAGCCAACTAACATGGATGAGACAAGTAGGCTGAAAATGGTTGGGGCCAAACTTCAAGATGAAGTTGCCTACTTATCCCAAAAATGAAAATCAGGTCGTACGTAGTTCTCGATTTAGGGTGCACTCAGGTATTAACTCTCTCTCTATTTGCGCTCTAACTTTTGCCAAAGCCGCCCTTCCGGGTTTTCAACCTTGTGAGCTATTTTTCTTTTCTTTTTTCTTTGTTTTCATTTTTTCATTTTTGTTCTTTTTCTCTTTTTCTTCCTCTAACTTTTACCTAGGTCGCCCTTCCTAGTTTTCGGCCCAGCGAGCCTCTCAAGGATAGAAAAGTTTAACTTTTCCACGTTGATTGGCCGTAGAATCTCTAAGTCATCTAAATCCACGAGAATAGCTGTTGTTTCTAACTAAATAGTCTTGATGATGTACGAGCCCATCCAATTGGGTTTGAATTTTCCCCTCATGTCATGGATAGGAGCTCGCTTGTCCTTCAGCAAAAATTTTCTTCTCTTAGATTTTGGGATTTGGATTTCTTGCCGATCTCCATTGGTTTGAGAAAGGACCCACTTTTGAATCTTTGAACACATCTGACCTTTTTGCCCCTAGTTCAAGGGCTACTTCTCATCCAGCTTTGCAAGCTTCTTTGATGACATCTGACCTTCTTGCCCCTAGTTCAAGAGCTGCTTCCAATCCGACTATGCAAACCTCATATTTTGGTTGATCGTTGAACATTCTGAATCAAAGTTTGAAAGCAAAGGGGTTGAGTCTTAAGGCCGAAAGTGATCCTATGCTGTACAATCTCAAGATCAATTCCAGGCATGTCTTCGTGGGACCACGCAAAAATATTTTTGAAATCTTTTAATAAAACGACTAGTCACTAGTGCTCCTCTGAAGACAATATAGAACCAATCTGGATCAAGCCAAGATCCTTCTCAGTACTCACATTAACAGACATGATCTCATTCATTAAGGGCTTAGCACGCCTCTCTTCCTCTTAATTGATCAAATTTTGCAAATTCCGAGGAATTCCTCTCTCTTTGTTTTCATCACAGTATTAGAAAATTTTTGAAAAAACTTTGGTCAATGTAATGATTTAAAGGCACAAGAAGTAAGTGAAAATAACTTTCATTTCATTTAGGACTTCTGGCTCAACTGGCTTCATGGTAGAAATAGACTCAAAAGAAAGAGTGAAAAGACAAACAAAAACAAACACGGAAGTGATGCCCGAGTTAACACGCCCGAAATCATCAACCTCCGACATAACAAGACTGACTAAATACAACGAGATTGACTCAATACAACAAGACTGACTCAATACCCAAGTCCGAAAGTACAATAAACAACATTTTCAAAGTGCTAAAGCAGTGCATGCCATCCACCACATCTGTAGTAAAAAGGGTGCCATCAGCAGGTGGTTCCTCCCCAATCACATAGTCACATTACCCCCTAAGTTCATTGATCCAGTGCCGATAGACTTTGTAGGACCTAGTGGAGTGATGATCTTATTGTCAATTAGGTCTTGAATTTCATGGCGAAGACGAAAACAACCATCATTGTCTTAGCTGGTTTGTTGATGGAAGGCACAGTACTTGGCAGCATTATACCTGGATGGAAGGGGATCAGGGAGAGGACGAGGGTCGAGGAGCTTAAGATGGCCTTGTCCTACGAGGATTTGGAGAGCTTGGCTTGTGTAGACATCCCATTTTTGACCGCCCTTAAAACTTGGGCGCCACTGATTGATCACTCGATGATGAAAGTTGTGTTGTGCAAATGTTCGATTTCTTCAGCAAGAAAAGCTTCTAAATCCCAATCTTACACCCCATTTTGGACCAAAACTATTTTAGACCTTAAAACCCTCTCTTTCAATATATTTTTCAAAAAGTTTCTACGATGTTCCAAGGCTCGCATTTCGTTAAAAGTTGCACTTTTCGGTAAACCGAGCAAGGACAAAGTGGAAATAAATGAAAGAGAGGTGAACTCTTTGAAAAATCCATTTAAACATCTTATTTAGAGGTTTGGAGTTGAAGAAAATAACAGTGGAGGGAAGAAAACTAGTTAGGGAAGTGGTTGAGCTTGAAACCGTTAAGGGAAAACTGGGCAGCCTCACTAAATCAGGCCTATCCTTTTTTACACTTGGACTTTAGTAGTGAAGCCACCACCATTGGAAATTGGATTTTCGGGGCTTCATTTTCGGGGCTTCATTTTAGACCCAAGAATCTCCTAAAGCCGAGTCCGGATGAGGGAGATATGACTGTTTGAAGTTAGGCATCAATCCGGTCAAGCCAAAACTGAGCAACCTTCACTAAAATAGGCATATCTCTTTGCACACTTATAATTTTTATGTGATACCAGCATTGGAAAGTAGACTTCCGGGGCTTCAATTTAGACTCAAGAATGACCTAAAACTGAGTCCGGATGAGGGAGATATGTCCATTTGAAGTCAGGCTTGGAGGCATGGCCGGCAAGTGGCCGGCAGCAACCATTTGTGGCCGAAAAACCACCATTTTTTGCCTGCCAGCCACCACTGCAAGCTTGCTGGCCATCAGTGTAAAAACCAAATATTTTCCCTCCAGCTGTTCCACATTGTTCCATCTGTCCATTTTTAGACATTTTTTACCAAAGCTCATATATTTCTATATATAGAGGACCTCCCTCTCATCTTTCAAGGTTAGAAAACATTAGGAGTGAAGAAATATTTTGGAAAATATCCTCTCTCTCTCTCTATAATTCTCTCTCTATCTTGTAACTTGCATAGCCTTTGCCCAAACACTCCAAACCAAACCTAGAGAACTTTTTGTTGAGATGATTTGAGCTTGAGTTTGAGCTTTTAAAGCACTTGAGAGTATGAAATTGGTGGTTTATGACTTAAGGGTTCATTCCTCTCCAAGAGGTATACCTTCTCTTGCCTTTGTACCATCTTTACACCACTTGTTTTCCATCTTTTCTTGCTGTTTTTAAGCTCTTTAAAACCTATTTTTATGGGTTGAAGCTTGTGGTTTAAGGCTATTAAAGGTAGAGGGTTTAACCACCCTTCTTTGAACCTTGTTCTCTAAGCCTTTCCACTTGTGTTTCCCATCTCTTCATCAACCTTTTTTGAGCTTTTTACCATTGATTTTTGGAGGTTTTCAGAGGCTAAAAAAAGTGGTTTTGAAGTCCCAAAAATGGAGGGGTTAGCCACCCCTCCTTTAGCTTGTTTACTAGCTTAAATTGCCCTGTCTAAGCTTATTATTTTAGCTACTTTTGTATTCATCCCAGCACATTTTTGTACTATTTTTGGGCTATTCAAACTTTGTATTTTTGGGCTGAAACTTGTGGTTTAAGGCCAATAAGGGTTGAAGGGTGGTTCACCCTTCTTTACACCTTACTTTCAAGGCCTTTGCCCTTGTGTTTCCCACCCTTTTACTATCTTTTTCTAAGCTTTTAAACACTATTTTTCAAAGTTATTTCAGTGGCTAAAAACATGTTTTGAAGTCCAAAAATTGAGAGGGTAGCCTCCCCTCCTTGTGTTTTGTTTACTAGCCTAGCATGCTCTATGTTTTAGCCTATTATTCTAGCTTTTGTTAGTCTAATTCCAGCATGTTTTAGAGCTGTTTCAGACCTATTTTAAGACTATTTTTAAGTGTTTATTGTGTTTGAGTTTTGTTTTGCATGTTTGTAGTATAATAGTCCTCATGAACTTCGTGTTTTAGGCCTTAGACACCATCTCCTTTGAGTGATAGTATTTATTTATGCTTTTATCACTTATTTTCAGCACTAATGATTTCTTCAACCTCCCTCCTTTCTTGGCTTTTGTTTTGCTTTGAGAGTTGTTTCAAGCCTCTTGTTCTTTTAAGCATGAGATTGAGGTTGTCATGCTTAATGGTTTAATCCCTTTTAGGGGTTCATTATCAACGGCATGACATCTCTTTCATGTCTTAAGTTAACTCTTGGTTTAGTACTTCACTCCATTATAGGACTTAAATTCATTATTGGACTTAATGAATTAAAGGATGGTTGGTAATCTAAAATTGAGTAATTAAAACTTGGGACTAAAATGGTACAAGATAATAATTTGGTTGTGTTCAATCGGACGTTAATTGAACACACAGAAGCTTGAACCAAGTCTCCAAGGTCAACTTCTTCCCTTGATCATTCATGAAAGGGAGGAGGTTTGTGTCTTGTTTTGCATTTATTGAAATTGCACATCTTAAGTCACAAGCCATCATGCAATAAAATTGCTTGAGTTGGTGGTTTGTAACTTAAATTCACAACTCTTTGGGTTTACTCATGAAAATGAGGGGTGAATTGTGCAGACAATCCTTGGAAATACCCTTTATTTGCTCTGTTTGTCCTCTATTGCAACATGATGAACCAGTGCATCAGTGGCTGGCAGGCCACTTTCCATGGCCGACAAGTGGCAGGCAGAGCACTGCTGATGGCCGGCAGGCCACTTTCATGGCCGGCAGGTGGCCGGCAGTCTTTGCCAGTGGCTAGCTAGCCACTGATGTAAATCTCAGCAAAATTTTGGTAAGATGGGAAAATTTGTTCTGAAAGTGTTCAACTCTGCAAACAGAGGCTTTCGGGAGAAAAACGGAGGTCTTTGCGGGTGATATCCAAGCATGCGCATGCACATGCACATCTTCCATTTCCCGAAGTGGAGTAATGGCAACGTAGTTAGATATCTTAATTAATTAGGTTACTTACATTGGTGTTATAACTTAATTAGTTAGCTTACTAATTAGTTCATTCAATTGTTGTAATAATTAGTTAATTAGTTTAGCTAGTTATTTATTTTGGTTTATAATAATTAGTCTAATTAGCCTAATTAGCTTAGCTAGTTAGTTTTTTTTATTCTTATTCATTTGGACTCTCCTTCGTGAAAGCAAAATGTAATAATGTGTATGTCTTCCAACCCCACGTCTTTCTCCCTTTTATTTAATCGCTTTTGATGGTTAGATTAGAGTCATGTTTCAATTAGCATGCCTTATGCTTGCATCCATTCATTTTGTCTTGCATGCACCGAGGCTCGGCGCATCAATCTAACTGCATTGTCATTTCAATAATTATTTGAATATGTGTTTAACTGCATGCTATTTAATCGAATCATATGTCATATTAGTAGCCGAGCCTATTAATTGCATTCTTCGCATGTGTTTCATTAGACATCTTGTATAGTTAGGAAGCATGCATATTTTTCTAACTCATATTTTCTTAGCTTGGAGTACGAGGTGAGTTTTTAGTGTTTTAGCATATTTACATGATTATGAATGCTGCCATGTCTAGCATGCTTACCATGAGGCTAAATACTTACTTGAATGCCTGTGGATGAAGGCTTGTTGTTTGAATTAGAACGATTCAACGAATGTAAGTTTTAAGCCCACTCTGTTGAGTGGCAAATTAGTTTTAAACCCACTATGTTTGGTGGCAAATTTGCAAACTTCAAGCCCACTTGAGGTGGCAAATTCAAACCCTTTTCACAAAACAAACATGAAATTGAGTTGTTCCAATTCAGGCAAACTAGTCTATACTTGCTTGTGCGCATGACATAGTAATGCTAGCTTAATAACCGGAACAAGAACGCATAATGTTGATAAAAATCATATCATGATTAGTAGAGGCCGATCTTTGATCGAGCGAGCGGGGGTGCTCAATTCATGACATTCCCCTCTCGTACCCAAGTTCCCGAGTTGAGGCAACTTTGGTGATGACGGACATGTAGCCTTTGGCACGAGTCATGGGTTTCCTAAATTTCTCCAAAATAAAATATTTAGGTGGCGACTCTATACCTGGCAAAGCAGTCCAATTTTGACATTTTTGATTCAAAAATCGATTTTCCAAACGACTTGCCGGATTTGGACTCTTTGGTGTTTATCAATTTCACATTGCACTTGTGAGATTAGATTCAGAACCACGAGAGTCCGAACTGTAGGGCTATCTTTTCGAACTTCCAAAAGGGGGCACGAAAAAGCCGAGCTACAACTTGTAGAAGTGGTTACCAATCCTGGAGAGATTGACAAGTGTTGACTGGGTTTGATGATCTCTTACGAGTGTAAGATTGGAGTTGAAAGGGGTGTTTCTGGTACGACATCCCTTTTCATGGCTTGGCCCTTGATTCGGAATGCTCCCAACCTGAGCAACAAAAGTGTCATCCACAGTTTTTGCAACAACCGCAAACACTTGCTGTTTATTCAGCCCTTCGACCATGAAAGCCTCTATAGCCCACTGGAGATGTGCATCAAGATCGATACTTGTTTGGCCTTGTTCTTGCCACTTGCCTCCACTTTGCCAAGGGATTGGGTCGCTACATCGAGGTAAGGCCCAGTTGTTATTGACATGCTACTATAGCTCGACTTTTTGTGCCCTTTCTTGGAAGACGAAAGACCCTAGAGTTCGAACTGTACCTGTGGTTCTGAATCTGATTTCACAAGTGCAATGTGAAACAGTGAAAACACAAAAAGAGTCCAAATCCGGCAATTCCTTTTGGAAAATCGATGTTTTAAATAAAATTCCAAAAATGCACTACTTTGCCAGATTTCAGAGTTGCCACCTAAATATTTTTAGAAAATTTAGGAAACCCAAGACTCATGCCAAAGGCCATTAGTCCGTCATCACCAAAGTTGTCTCGGCTCGGGAACTTAGGTACGAGAGGGGAATGTCATGAACTGAGCACCCCCGCTCGCCCGATCAAAGATCGGCCTCTACTAATCATGATGTGATTCTTATTTACATTATATGTTCTTGTTTCGATTCATTAGGCTAACTTACTATGTGACTCACACAAGTATAGACTTATTTGCAAGAATAGAAACATTCGATTTCATGTTGTATTTGAAATTATTTTGTGAATTTGTCACTCGAAAAAGTGGGTTAAAATGGACATCGATCAAATTATCCCAAGTCAAGCAACTAGCCTTCTTCCACAGACGTTCAAACGGTTATATCATTTAAGCACTTAGCCTCATGGTGAACATGCTGGATATGGCAACAATCATACTCATGCGATATGCTAAAGCGAGTAAAGGCTCACCTAGTACTCCAAGCCAAAATAAACAAAAGAGTTAGAAAAAATGCATGATCCTAACTATGCAATATGACTAATACAACGCATGCGATATGTAATTACTAGGCTCGACTACTAATATGGCATATGAATTAATTTTATAGCATGCGATCTAAGTACATATTCAACGAAGTATTTAAATGATGCAAGTTAGAATGATGAACCGAGCATCAATGCATGCAATACAAGTGGATGCAAACATGAGAGATGATAAATGAAACATGATGCTTCTAAACTAACCATCATAAGCAGGTAAATAAAAGGGAGAAAGATGTGGGATTGAAAGACATACACGTTATTACACCATTTGCGCCCTCTCACAGGAGGATCCGAATAAACTAACTAACTAAGCTAATTACTACAAATTACAAATGAAATAATCAACTAAACTAGCTAATTAAATATTACAACAAATTAACTAACTAATTGAACTAACTAATTAATTAATTAATTACAAATCAAAACGAATTAATTAATTACATGAATACAACATGAAAGAAGTGCAAAGCTAGCTATTCTAATTACTCCACCTCGGGAAACGAGGAATGCTCATGCATGCACAAATTTCAACCCGAAAAAGGCCACTATCCTGCTACCAGATGCCTCTGTTGCACAGCAGAACACTTGCACTGTTTTTCACCTCAGAATCAGCTCTGTTTTGCTAGAAAAGTACACTGCTTGGTTTTGTAAAGGTGGACAGCAAGCTAGAAGTGGTGGCTTGCCAGCCACTGATGACTGGTTTTCCTGCTGCAACAGAGAGCAAACAAAGCAAGCACAGGGTATTCTCAAGGGTTGTTTGCACAACTTACCCCTCCTTATTATCAAACAGCTCAAAGAAGTAGCAAACTTGATTCACAAACCATCAATAGATGCAATTTCATTGCATAATGACCTATGAACCAAAGGGTGCAAGCTCAATAAATGCAACAAATAAGACTCTCAAACCCCCTCCCTATCATGGATTGATCAAGGGAGGTGGTTGACAATAACTCTTGGACCGTTTATATCACTAACAAGTATGAAACAATCCAAAACTCAAGGGTTCAATTAACATCTGATTAAACCCAAACCAAGTTATTATCTTGCATTATTTTAGTCCAAGTTTTATTATTCCATTTTAATTACCTTTCCATTCTTTAATAAATTAAGTTCAAAGGTGAAGATTAAGTCCTCTAAAGCATCAAACCAAGAGTCATTTTAGGCATGAGAGAAGTGTCATGCCGTTGATCATGAAGCCTCAAAGGGATTAAACCATTAAGCATAAGACCTCAATCTCATGTTTTAAACAAGCAACTAGTTTGAACCAACTTTCAAAGCAAAGAAAAAAGTCAAGAAATGAGGAAGGTTGCAGAAGTGATTAGAGGTGAAAACAAGTATAGAAAGCTATAAACAAATGGTATTAACTCAAATAGGATGGTGGCTAAGGCCTAAACCACCAAACCTATGAGGACAATTACACTATAAGCATGCAAAACAAAGCATAAATGCAATGAACACCTAAAACAGTCCCAAAACAATCTTAAAACAATCCCAAAAAATTCTTAAAACATGAAAAAGAAGTGCTAGAGTTAAGACAAAAATAGCTAAAATAGTAAACTACAACATGGAGCTATGTAGGCTAGTGAACAAGACACAATGAGGGGAGGCTAACCCCTTCAATTTTGGATTTCAAAACATGTTTTTAGCCACTGAAATAACTTTGAAATTCAGTATTTAAAAGCTCAAAAAAAAGATATTGTAAAGGTGGGAAACACAAGGGTAAAGGCTAGAGAAGCAAGGTGGAAAGAAAGGTGAATCACCCCTCCATCCTTTAAGGCCTTACACCACAAGTTTCAGCCCAAAAATACAGAGTTTATACAGCCCAAAATCAATAGAAAAATAGTAGGAAAAGAAGCAACCAAAGCAATGAAACAAGCTAAGCCTTATACCTCTTGAAGAGAAGAACACTTTTAAGCAACAATTCAACACAAACACTCCCTCAAGAGCTCAAAGTAGGCTCAAAAGTACCTCAGCTCAAAGGTGGCAAGGTTTAGTTAAGAGTGTAGAGGCAAAAGCTCAAGAAATTTCAAGCGAGAGACAGAGAAAGAATTGTAGATAGAGAAAATTAATTTTGCTCTAATTTTTCTAACCCTCAAAAATGGAAAGGGAGGTCCTGTATTTATAGAGAAACATCACACTTCCTTATAAACATCCATCCATACACATGTAGGTAGATGCAAATAGCTGGCACAGGTGGCAGAAAAATATCTGCAAAACACACTTGTGGTCGGCAACCAACACACTTGTGGCCGGCAACCCACACACTTGGCCAACAAGGCACAATGGTAGCCGACAGCCAAAAGGGATGGCCAGCAGCCCACAAAAATAGGCCTGTAGGTCCCAGGTTTTTTTTAGGTTTGAAACGCTAGGGTTTTGGTGCAAAAACAAGGCACAAGGTTTGCAGGGTTTTGAGGTTCAAAGCTGTGGCATTCCGCTGAAGACTTTTGAGCACTTGACAAGCATATACATTCACCATTAGGTGTGCAAGTGATGGTGCCCAAGTCGTAAGGGCAGTCAAAAATAAGGTGTCTATAGTTGCCCCTCTTTGGCAGAACTCGAAGTCATGAAATGACGTGAGTGAATGTCAAAGCCCAAAGATGACCCATTTTGACGAGGTCGTAAGACTTGGGCAAAACAAACAAAACATAAAGTAAATGGTTGTGCTCGCAAGCTACTTACGTATCCCTTTGCAAGGAATCAAACCAGCGTAGTTCAGGGGTAAGAAACAAATCACATGCAGGAAAAATAACTTATGATCATGCAATGAAACAAAGTAATGTAACATAAATTAAAGCAAAATGAATCAAGCCGTGTCCCACACAGAAAGACACGAATAAATCAACATGTCCAATGCGATTAAGATAACAAAAGTGCAAACCTAACTACGTCACACGTAGAAAGGATGTAAGAAAATGTAAGCCAAGCAATGCCTTACATAGGGAGAACGAAAAAGGAAAGGTGGTGTGAACACTAGCCACACCTGATGTTTTTAACTGGGGAAAACAACCTAACGCATCTCACACAAGAGAAGAAAAGGTGGTCTGAACACCGGGCACACCCGATGTTTTTAACCGAGGAAAACAATCCTAACGCGTCGCACGCGAGAGGAGGAGGAGTGGTGTGAACAAACAAGAGCACCTGCTATTTTTAACCAAGGACAATCTTAATGCGTCGCACGTGAGAGGAGGAAAGGTGGTGTGAACACCAGACACACCTGATGTTTTTAACCGAGGAAAACAATCCTAACGCGTCGCACGCGAGAGGAAAAGGAGTGGTGTGAACAAACAGGCGCACCTGTTGTTTTTAACCGATTTAAGCAATCCTAACGCGTCGCACGCGGGAGGAGAAGGGGTGGTGTGAACAAACAGGCGCACCTGCTGTTTTTTAACCGATTTAAGCAATCCTAACGCGTCGCATGCGAGAGACGGAGGGGTGGTGTGAACAAACAGGCGCACCTGCTGTTTTTAACCGATTTAAACAATCCTAACACGTCGCATGTGAGAGGAGGAGGGGTAGTGTGAACAAATAGGCACACCTGCTGTTTTTAACTGATTTGAACAATCCTAACGCATTACACACGAAAGGAGGAGAGGTGGTGTGAACACCAGAAATACCTGATGTTTTTAACCGATTTAAACAATCCTAACGCGTCGCACGCGAGAGGAGGAGAGGTGGTGTGAACAAACAGGCGCACCTGCTGTTTTTAACCGATTTAAGCAATCCTAACGCGTCGCACACGAGAGAATGAGGGATGGTGTGAACACCGGGAACACTCGATGTTTTTAACCGATTTAAACAATCCTAACGCTTCGCACGCGAAAGGAGGAAAGGTGGTGTGAACAGTGGGAACACCCAATGTTTTTAACCGATTTAAAAAATCCTAACGCGTCCCATGCAAGAGGAGGAGAGGTGGTGTGAACACCGGGAACACCCGATGTTTTTAATCGATTTAAACTATCCTAACGTATCGCACGCGAGAGGAGGAGAGGTGGAGTGAACACCGGGAACACCCGATGTTTTTAACCAATTTAAACAGATCAACAAAGGAACAATCAAATAGTCTCCCCCGGGAAGGCTTCAGCCTCAGAAAACGAAACCCATGGAGATAATAACAAGGCATGAAGCGAACAAGTGCGATAGATGCACAAAGTGAGCATGATGACAACTCAACATAATGATAATACATGTTCCATGCAAAACAAATAATCGATGTACGATGTTAATTGAAAGCATATTCTATGCAAGCTACTTAATGCATGAATCATGAACGATGCAAGGCATGCGTGCAACACAAGTGTATGTGAAAACGCATATTCGATGCGACAAAAGAGAACAAATACGTAATTTGACAGAACGAGCAAAAGCAATATTTGATGACAACCTCCGATTTATCTCTCGGAGACATTACAACATGCTCAAAAGGATACACCTCGTTCATATTGGTAAATGGCGAACATTTAAGGCCGAAACGCAGTTTCGAGATCCCCTAGAATCAATTTGAACCTAACAATGAACCTCTCATACACTTCTCGAGGAACAGAGGCACAAAACAGCATCAGGACACAAGTGAGGACCACCGGCCATGTAATAACTCTCACCACTGATTACCGATTAATTACTGAATACTGCTAAACTGAGACTGATTATGACTAATAATTGAATTGATTGAAATACTGGACTGACTGACTAGAATCTGAAACTGATTGATTAACTGTATCTGTTTAAATGCATTTCTATCTGTTTGACTGTTTGATTATCTGTTCATATTTTTATGTTAAATTGCAAATTGAAGGCCTTATCGGCGGCCGAATCTGAAATCGATTGATGTTTTATGATCATCATAATTTATGTGATTTTATGGTGTAATTATCTGAAAACTGATTTGGTATGATTAAATTAGATTAAAGTAAGTTGCATTGCATTGTTGGACTTATTTACCGAAATGCCACTCTAGTGGCCCACTATCTCAACACCTTAGTCTTCACATTACACTTAGAAACAAACATTTCATCAGCCCTTTTGAACACTACAACCGACTAAGAGGGAGAGAAAGGGAGAGTAGTGAATTCAACATAGAGATTGACTTGAATCTTGAGGAATTGAAGAGTAGATTGTCAATTGAGCTTCCATACTTGTAATAGAGGACCATAGGTAAGGACTTAACCTCTTTATTGTGTATTTAAGCTCTACCTAGCATGGATCATGGTAGTTTAAAGAGTTAAGTCAAGAATTGGTCTTGTAATGTTGAACTATAGCACATATCATGCATACATGTCTACATTGTTGCATTTTGAGGTTGATTACATGGAAATCTTGCATGCATGTTCATGTTTATATGTTAAGTCCATGATTTCATCTTGAATTTGAAAGATTGAGCTCATTAGAGCATGTTTTGGAGCTTTGAAATAATTTGAGTTCATGCATGTTGCATGTTCATCTTGTTCATGAAAAATTGGTTTGAAATTTGGATTTAATTGAGCTACCCTTGGGCCTTGATTTTACAAATTGAGCTTTAAATCATGTTATTCTATGTATTTACAAGTGTTTTCCAGAAATTGGGCCCAAGAGGTCGAGTTTTGAGTTGCTAAAACTTGATTTTGAGCTTGAATGTGCAATCTGGATTTTTCCAGATTTTTGACTCCCGCTCGAGCGGGAGAAGTTGCGCTCGAGCGGGGAATTCGTGCTCCCAGTACTTTGCACTGTTTTACAATTCGCTCGAGCGGGGTAATTGGCGCTCGAGCGGGACCTTGTGTCTTACGCTCGAGCGGCTATCAAGCGCCCAATTGAGCGTGATTTTTGAGCATCTAGCACTTTTGCCATGTTTTGCAGTACGCTCGAGCGTGGGTATTTACACTCGAGCGGAAACCTTTGTCTGCAGGTCCGCTCGAGCGGGGAAACCTACGCTCGAGCGGGACTCTGTTTTCCTGAAAATTCTGAAAATGCTTTTAAAGTGCATCTTTGCATCCTCATTTCATTCTAGGCATTCTTAGGCCTAGTTTAAGGCATCTTAATGAGGATATAGACGTAGAACACACCGAGGCAATTAGGGATCAAGTTGTTATCTTTCCCAACTGTGTAGCTTAGAGTGTGTTCGTTCTGTAAACTGTGTAGGGTTGGCGACTGGAGACGCGCTCTAGCTTACTGTAGCCCAGAACTCTGTGAGTAACAACTGTGTAAAGATATGTTCAAAATGATTATCTTCTGAATAATTGAACTGTACTGCTTTCTGAACCGATACTGTTAACTGAATGAATGTATGTCCTATATTCTGAACTGTATTGTGGCATCCTTAGCAACTACTGTTACTGACTGTTACTGTTACAGAGATCTCTGTCGGTTCCCTCATTGGAACTACCACTGTTTACTGATTGATGGCCATCATTTACTGTTCGGTCTTTTTAGACCTACTGTTTACTGTACTGTTATGCTAATGGATGTACCACATATGACTGTTAACTGTACTGAACAACTGGTATACTGATTGAAATGAACTGTTTTCATCACTGTAAGGGCATTCATTCTAAACCCCTTTACGCATTATGTTATTCACTGGGCTTTAGCTCACTGCTCATATATATATGTAGGTGTTCAGGCACCAGACCGGAGCTAGGAGCGTCGGGGTACTCCAATTTTGTCAAGCCAACTACTGTGCCTCACTGCGAGGTTTCGAGCCTGCCAAGCTATGGCTTAGGGGTGTTTTTATTACCCCCGTCTGTCTCTGTGTCTGTTTTGTATAACTGTATAGACTTAACACTGTACTGTTAAATAGGGATTAGGTCCCTGTTCTAAATGGTTGTGAATATTGTACATACTGTATATATCTATGAAAAGTCTTTTTGCATACAGACTGTCACAGCTCATTGGACATTGTTTATTTACTGTATTGGCTTCCGCCATGCCCCTGTACTCTGTATCACTGTCTTACTGTTAAGCAGGCCTTCGGTAATCTCGGATTACTGGCCGGTTACGGTGCTAAACCCATAGGGGCGGGTTTGGGTCGTGACAAGCCGCCTACCGGCCACCGTTTGTTCTTACTGTCCACAATAATGGCCTGCCGGCCAACTGTGCCAGTTCGAGGGCAAAACTGCCATTTTGCTTCGGGTCTTTAAGTATACAACTCCAAGCTTCATTTCCTCACTTCCACACCTCCAAAAATCTTCCCTCTCTCTCTCTAGGTGCTTCCTCTCTCTAGATTTGTGCTTTATACGTGCTTTCCACCGCCCCACGAAAACTTTTTTCGTAAAACCCTCTTGATTCTCTACGTTTTGAACCAAACATAATTTTATTTTGTCACTTTTTCTTGCATTTTCACCACTTTAGGCTTGTTCCCCTCGAGTTTTTCTCGAGTTTAGTGAACTTTCTCGAGTTTTGACTTTTTTTTCCATTTTCTTTCTCCTATGGTTGACTTTTTCCAAGTTTTTCCTCTTTTCTCCATTTTTCTTCATTTTTCACCCATTTTTCACCTACTTTCCCAGATAGCAGACGATATTGCACATGACAGGGTTCCTCCCGAGGTTCCACCTCCACCATCACTTGCTGCTAACGTTGAAGGGCAAGTAGCGAAGGGTATTGCATCTGACCTGGAAGCAGAGTTCGCTCTGGGACTCGAGCCCGAGCCATTACCACCGGGGATTCGGCCCTTCGATCCAGAGACGTATCATCCCCGCACACATATATTATCGCCCGGCGGTATCAGGCACTTCAGCGACTTTACACGTGGCATGCCAGAGGACTTTCTGTTGAGGGAGCTAGACTCTCATCTTTCTTACGGCACCACAGAGGTAAAACCCTTATTTTCATGTATTTCTGTCTTCCCTTGAATTGCATTTCTTGCGGTGCCTTTATTCTGAATGCTCATTTATCATTGTCTTTCATCTTATTCACTTTTCTTTGTCACAGAGAGACTCTCGTGCCTGCATGGGATATGGAGCGACTACGGCCAGGGACTGGTACTATGAGCTCCCTGCGGGGGTCCACGATATTGTCAACGAAGCTAGCTTCGGCCTTTTCTACTCTGGACTTTCACGCTTCATAACGAGTCGGCCCCTCCTCGGAGCGTTGGTGGAGAGGTAGTGGGACACCACCAATTCTTTCCACTTCTCTTCTGATGGGGAGATGACGATGACTCCCTACGATTTCTCCACACTGACAGGCTTAGGAGTAGGGTTGATCTGATCCCCTTCGACATGGACATGGGTGAGTGAGAGGCAGCTTGGATCTTCTTACTTGGAGCGCGCCCACATGTATCCAACCAATGATGGTGCGGTATAGCTAGTTTTCTTAACATTTCCGCAGGAGTGAACCCATGACCCTGGAGGAGATAAAGCAGTACGCCCGGGGGCTTCCTGATGTTCGTCCTCGGTACCACCTTATTTGCGAACAGGTGGAACACCATAGGATTATATTTACTGAGCGCCTTAGTGACCTTGCCCCGAGTCCGATTCTATGACTAGGGCGGAGCTGGCCTCACCATACTTTACGGCTACATAAGCTCCACTTCCCGTATGAGGGGAGAGCATGTAGGAGGATACTGGCAAGCCTAGGAGGTATGCACTCCACTTTTTACTTTGCATTTATGCCTTCTACTTCACACTTTCTACTTTATATCTGTTCAACACCTGTGTTTTCTGCTTTACACTTTCTATATCTGTTCATGCTCTGTGCTTTCTGCTTTGCACTTTCTATATATGTTCATGCTCTATGCTTTCTGCTTTGCACTTTCTATGTCTGTTGACACTATACACTCTCTATATCTATTGCACTTTCTATATTTGTTGACAATGTTGATAACACTGGTGCCCTTTTCTTTGTAGTTATGGGTCTACGCACATTTTCTGGCCCTTGCTCTAGAGCTTATAGAGGAGATCCCCCCCCATAGTACTGTATTCGCGACGGTACAACAGCCGGTGCCGGCACCAAAGCCGTGATGATACAACTTTCTTCTTTTTTTGTCATTATTTCGATATAGTGGTCGCCGATGAGGTAACCCAAAACTCACAGCCATTTTTGCTTTAATACTGCTCTGATTCATACTTTGTCAACTGACGACAACTAATAATCTATACATTCTCTATTTGCAGATCACGTGGCAGCCCTGGGCAACGATGCTGGCCGGGGTGAGGGACCAGTATGCGGGGGCTTGCGGCACATCTCGTTTCCAGATTCTGCTGAAGCGCCCAATCTACCGGTCTTGGTTTCTGAGCGAGCAGTTTGTACGCCAAACCGTGGGCTCGCTTGATCCAGTCATTTCCATGCCATCCCCAGCGTCTATACGGACAGCAGATAGCCTCACAATTGAGGCTATTATTCAGTTCATGGAGGGCCTAGATGCGGACTTCTACAGAACAGAGGGTAATTATGCGACATTCATCCAGACTCATCTTATGCCCCCTCTAACGGGCATTCACGCAGGCGAGGGAGCAGGAGCTCATGTGGCGAGTGAGGCGACTCGGGCAACTAGGGCCCATGCTAGAGGAGCCCCTCATGTTGGGTAGATGACCAGTTGGCCGAAGGTTCCTATTGCACTCACATGTTGGCGGCCGACTGGGACTGCCTACCAGATTCTGATCGAGCCAGTAGAGGCAGGGCACGAGTATGTTAGAGCTCGAGGCGCGCCTCAGGTATGGACCACACTTTACAATTTGCACCCCATATTTTCCATTTCAGATATGTTTATTCCAGATATTGATTAATTAAATGCACTTGCAGGCACCTACTATGGAGTATGCAGAGAGGCTCTTCAAGCTAGTAGCCTCTCTGATCGGCATGGTATAGAGGAGAGAGACGCTGCTTGGTCTCCACGGTATTTAGGTATTTTCCCCCATTTCAACATGCATTTCATTACTAACTCTGTTGTGCACCACACTATTATATTTCCACTGATGCATTGGCATCTCCGCTGTAGTCTTCATACCATCTTACACACTGATACACTGCATTGGAACACTATACTCATACTGTATCTATTTTTTGTATGACACTCATTCTACATACTATATCCTGTAATTATACACACTGTATCTGATAGGGGTGAGCAGCGGATATACCGATCCGCCAAAACCGACCGAACCGAACCGATCCGCCGCATTTTGGACGAATGCGTGATGACGAGCGGACGGTTGTGGATTGATTTTCTTCAATCCGCCAATTTGGCGGACGGATGGCGGATTTGAGATTTCTTTGGCCGCAACCGAACCGCCAAACCGCCAAACCGCGAGCACCCCTAGTAATTTATAAGACTTTGTGTTTTCAATTTGTTTAAATATTATGTTTGTTTTTTCAATTGAAAAAGAGTTTAAATATTCTGTTGAAAAAAAAGTTTTCAATTTGAATATATTTTTTGAATGAAAAAAAATAAACGTATTATTTATCTATATTTTTTTGTTTTTAAATCTAACTCTAAAAATAATAAATAAAAAATATTATACATGCTGGTTGGCTTTTGTTTTCAAAAACATATATAGATGTAACAATACAGAGACATACAATCTCTACTGCTGCTCTGTTCATGGTTTTGGTGGTTTGAATTGTTATTATATTTTAAGAACCACATATTGTAATACTTTATGTGGATGAATCATGCTGTGATTGTAATATGTGGATGAGGCATGCAGTGATCGTGATATTCTAAAGTTTTAAACTTTCTTTCTTTAGATAAGGCATACAGTGATTGTAATACTTTTTAAGTCATTGACTGTGATACTTTCTTCTCTTTTTTCTTTTTTTTCTTTTTTTGAGGAAGTGCACAAGTTGAATTATGTTGAAAATTTATAAAATTTTAAACCGCTAAACCGATTCACATCCATCCGCCAAACCGCCAAACCGCTCAATCCATATCCGCCGGATTGGCGGACGGATGCGGATTGATTTTCTCCAATCCGCCAATCTGGCGGACGAATGGCGGATTGGAGGTTCCGTGGTCGCAACCGACCCGCGCCCACCTCTAGTATCTGATATAACGACACATGTGTTTTTCAGATCCTAGCTGTACCGAGGGCACCAGTGGAAGCAGCAACATCAGCACCAGCAGTACCTCCTCCAACAGCAGGGAGGCGAGAGAGACGGGCCCCAGCACGCAGTCGATACGAGCGTCGTGATCGAGGCAGGGATAGGGGTGCCCGAGGCCAAAGCAATCCTTCGGAGCCCGTTCTGAGTGGCGATGATGATGACGAGGCCAGCGCCTCCGAGGAGATAGTGAGTCGACATTCTGAGTCTGAGAGCGGGGACGATGAAGCCGGCTCAGGATTGGGGAGTGGAGATTCACTGAGGCTGGCTCCAAGGCAGGGAGTGGAGGCTCAGAGTTTGGTTCTGATAGCGGCGCCAATAGAGACAATGCTTTTGAGTCCCCTTCAAGGAAGAGGACGAAAAAGGCCTCTTGAGCTTGAGATAATTGGCGTTGTTTTTTGGACTTTTAGTTTTGGTAATTTAACACATGTATAGCTTCAGATAGGTTTTACTTTTGCTTCTGAAACTTGTACTTCTTTTGTAAAACCATGATCGAAATATAACCTTCGCAGTTTTTATGAAAAGAGTTTTGGTTCTACAACACGAGCACTGCACCACGAGTAACATACTTGCATGAAAAAGAACATGAAGTTGAATTTGAAACCGAACATGCTTGTATTGGAATAATGTTCTTAATCGAATAATAAGCCGACCAATGATAAAAATACAACATACAACTTAATAAATAAAGCAAAAACAACTCAAACACAGACCAAAAACAGCTATAAACACTTGCAGAAACCAAAAGACTCAAACAAGAATAAACAACACAGAGACCAGGAAAAAATCAGGCTGTCAAAATTATCCAGCAAACAGGTGGACGGCTGGCCACAAATGTGAAGGCCACCAGAATGCTGACAGTTGGCCTCCACTCATAGCCTTATCTTCTACAAAAGGTCCCCCTTCGTGATTTCTTTTCCAGAACTTCATTTCAGCTGCTGTTTCTTCCACAAATTGAGCCATTTCTTGCCGAGAAACTCACGGATTAGATAGCCACTTTAGACGGCACGGAAAAGGTAAATTTTCAGGGTTTCAGCATAAACGCGCTTTTTCTGTTGAGCTATACTCCACTTTGTTTTCCGTTCCTCCATATCGCAGTCCGATGCTGGGACCCAATTACGCATGTCTTTCGCTTCGGAGCACAAGAAATATGCCCGACTCTTGAAGAATTTCAAGCACTAATGGAATCCTGGCGCGATGAGGAAATCATACTTCAACCCCGTTTTGGCCATGCGTTAGCCTTGGGACGGATGTGTGGGCTTACTTTGCACGAAGCTCGATCCTTGGCCCATGACGGAGAGCTAGATATACCCAGCTTGATTCATTGATTTTCTAACATTGGTGATCGAGGCGACCTCCTCTGGCAGGCTTTCGGCAACACACCCTCTGCTTGTGTATGCTTACACACTATCTTCTTGCCCCTAGCTTCGGGGGAGCCAATATCAAGTTGATTGAGGTAGCCCAACGCCTGAAAGAAGGTAAAAGTTGCATCGGTTTGGCCTTGGCCGAGACCCTGATGGGTTTGGATGCCTTTCACCGGCGAGAGACCACTAGGTTTGCAGGGAGTCCACTACTGCTCCAGGTATTGTTTCCCACCCTATCTTATATATATTTCTCACATCACTCGACATTCACACTCTATTTTCTCTCAAAGCCCTTTCCTTACTTTTCTCTCAACATACATCTCTCTATTCTTTAATCTCTCTTATTTTTCATCCCTTCCCAGGTTTGGCTGATGGACAAGCTGAAGGTGGTGAACCCTTGCCTAGTTTATCTCAACTCGAGCGTACTTTTTTTGCCAACGCCTAGTGGACATCCCCAATAAGGGATGGTGGTGCAACTAGATGTGCGATAGGTCTGCAGCCGACATAGCTTGGCGTTGCCCCTGGCTTGACTTAGCCGAGATGAGCTACAGCATGACCCGACAACCGGGTGTTCAGTTGAATGGCCTCACACACTGTGTGTTCTATTTTCCCTTCCGGTTCAGACGCCAATTTGGGCATGATCAGACACGTCCAGATGAGGGGGTGGAATACCCGGCTCCATTCCCAATACGTGCTTTGAACTTGACTCGGTACCTCACTGCCTAGAGGATGAGAGAGCTCTTGGCCCCTGCTCCTAGTTTCAGTTATGCCCTTTCTGATGAATGCTTGGCTTGGCTCGAGGATGAGACACAAGCTGGACCAACTTTAGCTGCTAGTACGAGCGGAGGGCGCAAGAACACCTAACTCATGTGCCCCTAGTTTTATTGCTTTGATCTTTCTTTTCAAGTTTTATGATTTAAAAACAATTTCAATTTGTAGCAAAGAGTTGGAGAATGTACTTGATGTTAAAATCAATGGAATTAAAGTGGTGAGCACTAAAAATTTTCCGTTTGGTCCCAAAATTGTCTAAGTTGTAAAAAGTAAAATTTGGAGAAAAATCAACTTTTATTAAAACTTTTCATAACTATTTTTGAAAACGATCACCACATGACATGTGCAGAATCGATCCTCAAGATGTATAACCCCAAATCAAAAGACTGCCCCTGCTTGCATACCACCACTGCTATACATTGTACAACAAGTCTTCTTCCCAAAACGAAGATCACAACCAAGCTACGAAGATCACAACCAAGCTTATAAATAATGAACAAATATGACCTAATCAAACAAATGGATAGGACAGTTGAGTTGGAGATGATTACGGCCGAACTTCAGGATGAAGCTACCTACATATCCCAAAGATGGGAATCAGGCCTTACGTAGTTCAGTTCAGGTTCACTCGGGTTTTAACTCTCTCCTTTTGCGCTCTAACTTTTGCCAAAGTTGCCCTTTAGAGTTTTCAACCTTGTGAGCTCAGTTTTTCTTTATTTCTAATTTTTCATGCTCTAACTTTTGCCTAGGTTGCCCTTTTAGATTTTTGGCCTAGCGAGCCTCTCAGGGATAATATTTCTTCAACTTGTCCATGTTGATCGGTACTGTGAAAACTCCAGGCCATCTAGGTCCATGAGAATAATTGCCCCTCCTGACCAGATTGACTTGATGATGTATGGACCAGTCCAATTAGATCTGAACTTGCCCCTAGGTCATGGATGAGAGCTCGGTTATCTTTGAGCACCATGTCTCCTTCTTTAAGATTTCTGGACTTCACTTTCTTGTTAAAAGCCTTGGCAATTCTGCGCTGGTAGCCCTGAACATGATACAATGCCCTTAGTCTTCTCTCATCAAATAACATCAACTCCTCAAATCTGCTATGTTGCCAATCTACCTCCACTATCTGACACTCGGCCATAACTCGCAGCGACAGCACTTCAATTTTAATTGGTAAAACAGCCTTCATCCCATAAACGAGAGAATAAGAGGTTGCCCCTGTAGATGTTCGGATTGAGGTTCTGTAGCCCTAAAGTGCGAATGGCAGTTTATTCGGCCAGTCCCTATAAGTCTCTACCATCTTCTGCAAAATTCTTTTGATGTTTTTTGTTCGCAGCCTCGACAACTCCATTGGTTTGTGGCCTGTAGGTCGATGACTTATGGAAAGCCACATTATATTTCTCAAGCAAGTCTATCACCTCTTTCTTGAAATGCAACCCATTATCGGAGATGATCTCATTGTGCAGCCCATACCGGCAGATGATATTATTCTTGATGAACTTAGCCACATGTGATGCTTTCAATATAGAGTAGGATTGAGCCTTCACCCATTTCGTGAAGTAGTCGATTGCCACCAAAATAAACTCATGCCCGTTTGACCCTTTCGGCGTAATTACTCCAATAACATATATCCCCCAAACAAAGAATGGACATGGTGAAATCATGTTGTAATGCTTTGATGGCAGAATGTTCATGCGATTGGCATGAATCTGGCACTTGTGGCATCGCCGAATAAAACCAATACAATCATCTTCCATGGTTGACCAATAGTAGCCTTGTTTAAGGATTTTTTGGGCGAGCATCACACCATTCATGTAGGCTCCGCACTCTCTTCCATGAATGGCATCCAAAAGGCCCTTTTGATTCTTCTTCCTCCACACATAGTTTATGCATTGATGGCCTCTTTTGTACAGTTTGCCCCCGCAGATGATAAATTGAATGGCCAGACGTTGTATTCCCCTTTTGTCCTTGGCATTTGCTCCTGGCAGATATATCTCCTTTTTCCAGGAAATTCCAAATATCATAATACCAGGGATTCTTGTTTGAAGCCTTATCTATAGCGGTAATGGTTTCATAGGCCGGCATGTACTTCTATTCAATAATAATTGGACACATCCTGACTCCTAATGGAATGTCTACCATAGAAGATAGAGTTGCTAGTGCATCAGCGAATCAGTTGTTCTCTCTTAGCAGATGGGTAAACGTTAACTTTTCAAACCTCGAAATTAACATGTCCAAGACCTGATGGTAAACCTTCATTTTCTCTTATTTAACTCGCCAATCTCCGTTGGCTTGAGACACAACCAAATTCGAATCCCCGGTGACGTCCAACCTTTTTGTCCCTAAATCCAGGGCGGCTTCTAAACCAGCAATACACGCCTCATATTCTGCTTCGTTGTTGGATACTTTAAACTGGAGTTTGAAGGCTAATGGTATATGGGAGTCATCAGGCGCTATCAGCAACACACCGATCCCATAACCGTATTAATTGGTTGTCCCGTTAAAGTACATCGTCCATATTTTCTCCTCTATTTGCAGAATATCTTTATCTGGGAAAGAGTACTCCACTGCTTCATCCTTCTCTACTGGGTGATCTGCCAAGAATTCCACGATAGCTCTCCCTTTAACTGACTTGCGTGTAACATATTTAAGATCAAATTTAGAGAAAAGAAGCAACCAACGGGCTAGCCTACCCGTAAATGCTAGTTTCTCAAAAAGATATTTGATGGGATCTAATCTCGAAACCAGGATTACAGAGTGAGCTAATAGGTAGTGTTTCAACTTCCGGGTAGCCCATACTAAGGCTAGACAAGATTTCTCAAGAGGAGTGTAACGAGTCTCGTAATCCAACATTTTCTTGCTCAAGTAGTAAATGGCTTTCTCCACCTTCGCCTCCGACTCCTAAGCTAACATACACCCCATGGTTGAGTTTGTCACTAACAGGTACAAGATCAGCGGTTTTCCCGGTTCTGGCGGTGATAACACGGGCGGATTCTATAGGTACTGCTTGACTTGTTCAAGAGCGAACTAACAGCGATCGTCCCATTGGAACTTCTTTCCTTTCTTTAGAAGACCAAATAGTGGTTCACAAGTCAAGGGTAGTTTTGAAATAAACCGCCTTATGAATTACACTTTACCTAGAAAGTCGCGCACCTCATTTTCAGTCCTTGGTGGTGACATTTCTAAGATGGCCTTGATTTTGGAAGGATCTATCTCAATTGCTCTCTGTGTGATTAAGAATCTCAGCATTTTCCTTGTTGTTACGCCGAAAGTGCATTTTCGCAGGTTCAACCTCAATTTATACTCTCTGATCCGCTGAGAGAATTTCTCTAAGGCGGTGTAGTGGCCCTCTCGATCTTTGGACTTGACAATCATATCATCCACATACACCTCAACCTTTTTGTGGATCATGTCGTACAGAATGGTAGTTGCAACCCTTTGATAAGTGGCCCCAGCATTCTTCAACCCAAACGGTATGACTCAGTAGCAATAGGTGCCCCATGGAGTAGTGAAAGTGGTCTTCTCCCTATCCTCGAGTGCCATCAGAATCTGGTTGTACCCGGAAAACCTATCCATAAACGAGAGCGATGCATGGCCCCCGGTAAAGTTTACCAACTCATCAATATGCGGCAGTGGAAAATCATCCTTAGGACTAGCCTTATTCAGATCCCTGAAGTCGACACAGACTCTGATTCTACCATCCTTATTTGGGGCTAGAACAATATTGGCCAATCACGTTGGATACTCAGATACAAGCAAGAACCCTGCCTCAATCTGTTTGGTAACTTCTTCCTTGATCTTCAAAGCCTAATCTGGGTGAACTTTGCGCAGCTTTTGCTTAACTGGCCGAGCCTCAAGGTCAAGAGGGATCTGGTGCTGTACAATCTCAAGATCAATTCCAGGCATGTCTTCGTAGGACCCGGCGAAAACATCTTTGAATTTTTTTAATAAAGCGATTAAACGCTCGCATTCCTCTGAAGACAACGTAGACCCGATCTAGACCAAGCGCGGATCCTTCTCAATACGTACATTAATAGCAATGATTTCATTTATACAAGGCTTAATATGCATCTCCTCCTCAAAATCAACCAAGTTTTTCAAAGCCTGAGGAATTTATTCCACTTCGTTTAAGTCAAAATTTTGGAAATCAAGATCAGTACAACAAACCAAAGACACAGAGTAATAAGCAAAGTCCACCTCATTCCCATTCAAAAGATCTGGCTCCTCAATTACAGCGGACTCAAAAGAAAAAGAAAAAAAGAACTGGGACAGGACTTTGGCATCCGGGTTACCAGTCCCAGAGGAGATGCCAGACTCTGAAGAACTCGAATCTAATTCCGACTCCACAGACTTAGTGGAATTAGACTTGGACTCACTATCCGATTCAGAACTGCCAACGGTGCCCTTCTCAAGCTTCCAGATTAGGCGCTCAGATGCATCCACGATAAGACTAGTAAAATCCTTTGTTGGTTTATCCCCGATTATTGAGATAGTAAAACTATCCCCCAAGTTGGCAGACTCAGCTCCAGCAGTAGAACTCGTCAGTAAGTCAGCCAGTGCCTTTCCCAGCAACTCATCCTCTTCAATAACTAGGCTCGCAGCCCTTCCTTGATCCGTACCAGTGCTTAGGTCTGCCTACTTATCCTCCTCTTCCAGTAACTGGTGCCTAAAGAAGATTTCGAACCCAGGATACCTAGTCTTCATCTCCTAGTCATACCAAGTCTCCGGGAATCCACAAAAAGGGAAATCTTCCCCTTGGTGGACAAAACGTCCGTTCAAGGTTCCCCGTATAGTTTGTGGACCAACTCATATTGTTTCCCAGTCCTCTTTGCTTTGATTCTTCCTCTCAACTCCTTACCCTTTCTTTGCCAATCTACAGCGGTAGGTTTGTATCCCAGCCCAAAAGCGTGGAGATTATGACTCATCTCCTTGGCAATGGTACTTCTCTGCCTACTGCTTCTACCTAATCCTGATCTGGGAAGATGCCCCTGTTTATTCATCATATAGATTGCCTGGGCACTCATATAATTCCCCTCATCTTCTACCATGATGTTCTAGAGCAACCAAGCTTCTGCTAGAGAGAAGCCGGAGAGAAATACATCCTCTTCTCCATGTATGATTCCTAGCACTAGTGTGGTAGTTCCTTGGGGAGGGTGAATTGCAGAATTGCCATACACAGTAGCAATCCCACCTTGAAAAGGGTACTTTACCAGTTGATGAACAGTTGACGACACAGCCTTCATCTGGTGGGGCCAAGGCCTTCCTAGTAGCAAGTTAAAGGTTGTTGGTACATCCATGACATGGAATTCCATCTCATGTTCGGACGGAATGATTAGGATATGGCTTTTGAACGTTCCTATAACATCCCGGCTTGTATTGTCATAAGCTCAGACGGCTTAGGTCGTGGGTGTAAAGTCAATCGACCTCAAACCGATGGCATAGGCAGTTCTCACCGAACATACATTGATCGTTGATCCGGTACCTACTAACACCACTAGAATCCATTTTTTTTCACTTTCCAAGGTTACATATAAATGACGGTTGTGGTTGGCACCCTCGGGAGGCAATTCTTTATCCGTAAAGGATATTACTGGCATAACGTCCCCAGAGGTGATCAACGACACCAATTGGTCAGCGATGGTGTCAATGGGCAGTTTGGTTTGGTTCATTGCTTCAAGCAGGGCTTGTCAATGCTCCCGAGGTGCCATTATCAACCCCCAGACAGATATGTTGGCCTGGATCTTCTTTAGTTGTGTCAAGACTAGGTTTTCTTCAGCATCCTTCTCCTTTACTTTCTTAACCTCTCTGTTGGAAGATTCTGACTAATCTAAAGTCAGGAATTTAAAGTATCGACCACTGCGGGTCAGATGATCAATCTCATCAGTGTACCACGTATCATCAGGGGTATCATCCTTCCACCCTTCATCTGTGTATGCATGGCTTAGATCGCTATCTTTCCACCACTCCCCCGCGATCATGGCTGGGCTGGGCTGGGCTGAGCATATTAACATCACGTGTTCCGTCATCATACCATTCTTCCTCCACTACAGCTCGGGTTTCAGCATCCCAGTACTTTTTGAGTTTTCTTAACATTCTCTTCAGATCACTGGGTTCCCACTCAATTTTCTTGGCGTCTTGAACACTGTCGGTTATAGACTCAGCCTCTTCTTTCTCTTTTCCCCTTTTCTGTTCCAGAGCTATTTTCTTATGGATCTTTTCTACTCTCTCCCATTGGAATTGTTTCAGTGCCTGTTCTTTTTCAGTCAGGGGTGTAGCCTTAGCCTTGCCACTAGGACCACTTTCTTCTTCCTTTCCAGTCTCTTATATCTGTTCCTCTACATCTGACTCTTCCTCACTCAACCATCTGTTGCTTGTTTCTGGCTGGCTCGAGTCCCACTATCCTATCTACATATAGCTTGTATCTTCTTCCTTGAAGAAGTAAAGATCCTCCAGATCCTCTTCTAATTTTGCTAGATCCTCCTCTAGGTTTGCTAAGTCATTCAAGCCTTTCTCAGGCCACTCATTCTAATTTTGCGCCATTTGGTCTTCCCCGATAGCATTAATATTGAGAAAGTCCTGCAGTATGACTATCGGCTTCGGCTGATCGATGGCCATAATGTATAAACTGGGATCGTACTCCTCCACAAGCGAGGCCCCCTTCTCTATGACACGGGTATCAGACGATCCTGTCTTCAGTGCATTCTTCTCTCTCTCCATTTCTGCTGCCACAAGCTTGGATTGGGTTTGTGGTGTTAGATCCATCATGCACATGTCTGTGCCTTTTAGAATAACTACCTCCAATTTTGGTAGGTAGGATGAGGTAATATATGTGCTAGGGTTGAAGGTGGGCAGTAATGTATGGATGTGGTTAATTTTTCTGGGTGGGGGGACTTGGTTGTATGCAGGAAGTGGGTTGGTTGTTACGTTGGGTTTGGAAGGTGGGGCGATGACTTTATTGTCAATAAGATCCTAGATCTCATGACGTAGACGGTAGCACATGTCTGTTGGATGGCCATGTTGTTGGTGGAAGATACAATATTGGGTTGGGTCATGTTTAGGTGGCAATGGGTCTAGAAGTGGACAAGGATCGAGAGGCTTGAGATGCCCCTTTTGCATTAGGAGCTTGAGGGAGTGGGTTGGGCTCATATGGAAGGGAGTAAAAACTCTTCAATTCTGGGGTGGATTGGTACTTTGTGAAGGTTGTGAGGTTGTGGCAGTAGCAAAGGGATCAGCCATCTTGGCCGTCGAAACAATAGTACTGACATCCACAGGCCGTGGAATAGCGCTACTGCTAGCATTGCTACTTCAAGAGAATGGCCTTCTTATGGGTACACTTGTTCTGTGGATGATACCCTTTTTTAATGCACTCTCAATCTAGACCCCCAGCTCATGTAAGGAAGCAAATGTGGACAACGGTGCCACTATCATTCTCTGCAACATGTTTGGCTCAAGGTTTTGGACCACTAGTCAGACTTGTTCTCTTTTGGCAGGCCTATTTGTCATTCGGGCTGCCTTAGCTTTCCACCGGGCAACAAAATCGATGAATGATTCTTTGGGGTTCTGGGTAGTAGCCTCCAGCTCACTAATGGTTACTTCTCTCTGGGTGTTATATGAATACTGATTGACAAACACCTCAGATAGCTCCTCCCAATTCTGCTTTGTTGAGTCCTCTAACTTAGCATACCAGATGGTCGCTACATCAGACAGGGTTCTCCTAACAAGGAAAGCTTTTGTGCCCTGGACAAACCCATGGGCCTCAATACATTGAGAATAACCGAACATGCACAATCGGATCCCCACTCCCATCGAATCTATCGATGTGGGGCATCTTAAATTTCTCTGGTAATTTGACTGAAGTCTCAGTGTACCCATCTTTGATATCTGGAATGGAGTTGAAGCCTTGGGATTTCTTCAATGCTCTCTCCAATCTAGCAATCTTGACTAAGGCTGGATCAATTTCATTGATATCAAAAGGAAAGATTCCTGCAGGAGGTTGAACCAGAGGCCAATAAGCTGGGGTCAGGGGAAACATGTCCTGAGGATCTAGGACTGGAAGATTTTCTACTGGTGAGGGTAGATTCAGGTTTGGCTGAGCAACCGAGATCGGATGCACAGTTGATACAGATGCCCCAAAAGTACGTCGTAGATCGGCGATAATTTTATCTTGTGTAGCCATCCTCTGGTTTACAGTGTCCATGGTTCTTTGGAAAGCTGTCATCATAGCAGCGAATTCCTCCGCGTTCTGTGTTGTTTTCTGTGCCATTGCCAATATGGGTGAACTAGATGCTGGTAAACTGATTGAGTGAGAGTGGATCGGCGTTTGTAGAGTGCTTTGTACTGATGTTACTGACTATCTGTTCCTTCTTCGTCGAGTGACTGGCGGAAGCGAGACTAACATGGGCTGACCACCAACAAGGTCTTGAGTTTTGCAAAGCCTGCCAAAACGAGTCCACACAACTTGGGGAATATCGGGTCTTTTTAAAGCTATGATGGTAAACTACCTAGCAAAAAGAAAGAAAGAGAACAAACATGATCAAAATCGGACAGCACTTTGGCCCCTATTCACAACAGTCATAACACATAGCTAAACTGTAATCCCTACTGAACTCTGTTCTCAAACTCATACTGATATGAACCATTCTGTACAGTTTCACCAAAAAGGCACATATCAAGTAAAAGAACCAAAACACCCCTATGAGGGAGTAGGGTTACCCTGTCCTAGATTTTTGGTATGATCTAGGCTGCACTATTTCAAACAACGAGTTTCACAACATCCTGTAAATAGGCGGCATCCTGTCCTAAGTTGGAATAGTCACTATAGCTTCACTAAATGTAACTAGGTCAAATGGTAGAAAGGGTACCTCAGCAAGATTACCTAATATACCTCTCACATCTAACACCGGGAAGTGAAAGGAGGATCAAATGGTACAGTGGTAGTCCAGATCCAAGGGTTATGTTCCCAACACGGCAGAGCCCACGACCGGTCAGCCTTTTGGAAGTAAAGGCTCACCTAGTACTCCAAGCCAAAATAAACAAAAGAGTTAGAAAAAATACATGATCCTAACCATGCAATATGACTAATGTAACGCATGCAATATGCAATTATTAGGCTCGACTACTAATATGGCATATGAATCAATTTGATAGCATGCGATCTAAGCACGTATTCAACGAAGTATTTAAACGATGCAAGTTAAAATGATGAACCGAGCCTCAATGCATGCAATACAAGTGGATGCAAACATGAGAGATGCTAAGTGAAACATGATGCTTCTAAACTAACCATCATAAGTAGATAAATAAAAGGAAGAAAGACGTAGGGTTGGAAGACATACACGTTATTACACTATTTGCGCCCTCTTGCAGGAGGATCCGAGTAAACTACCTAGCTAAGCTAATTACTACAAATTACAAAATGAATGAAATAATCAACTAAACTAGCTAATTAAATATTACAACAAATTAACTAACTAATTGAACTAACTAATTAATTAATTACAAATCAAAACGAATTAATTAATTACATGAATACAACATGAGAGAAGTGCTAAGCTAGCTATTCTAATTACTCCGCCTCGGGAAATCAGGAATGCTCATGCATGCATAGATTTCTACCAGAAAAAGGCCATTGTTCTGCTACCAGATGCCTCAGTTGCACAGCAGAATACTTGCACTGTTTTTCACCTCTGAATCAGCTCTGTTTTTCCAGAAAAGTACACTGCTTGGTTTTGCAAAAGTGGACGGCAGGCTAGAAGTGATGGTCTGCTGGCCACTGATGACTGGTTTTTCCTGCTGCAACAGATAGCAAACAGAGCAAGCACAAGGTATTCTCAAGGGTTGTTTGCACAACTTACCCCTCCTTATCATCAAACAGCTCAAGGAGTAGTAAACTTGATTCACAAACCATCAATAGATGCAATTTTATTGCATGATGGCCTATGAACCAAAGGGTGCAAATTCAATAAATGCAACAAATGAAACTCTCAAACCTCCTCCCTATCATAGATTGATCAAGGGAAGTGGTTGACAATGACTCTTAGACCGTTTACATCACAAACAAGTATGAAATGCTCCAAGACTCAAGGGTTTAATTAACGTCCGATTGAACCCAAACCAAGTTATTATCTTACATCATTTTAGTCCAAGTTTTATTATTCTATTTTAATTACCTTTCCATTCTTTAATAAATTAAGTCTAAAGGTAAAGATTAAGTCCTCTAATGAAAAGAAGCATCAAACCAAGAGTCATTTTAGGCATGAGAGAAGTGTCATGCCATTGGTAATGAACCCCCAAAGGGATTAAACCATTAAGCATAAGACCTCAATCTCATGCTTTAAACAAGCAACTAGTTTAAACCAACTCTCAAAGGAAAACAAAAGCCAAAAAAAGAGGGAGGTTGCAGAAGTGATTAGAGGTGAAAACAAGTATGGAAAGCCATAAACAAATGCTATCAACTCAAATAGAATGGTGGCTAAGGCCTAAACCACCCAACCTATGAGGACAATTACACTATAAGCATGCAAAACAAAGCATAAATGCAATGAACACCTAAAACGGTCTTAAAACATGCAAAAGAAGTGCTGGAATTAAGAAAAAAAATAGCTAAAATAGTAAGCTACAATATGGAGCTATATAGGCTAGTGAACAAGACACAAAGAGGGGAGGCTAACCTCTCCAATTTTAGATTTCAAAACATTTTTTTAGCCACTGAAATAACTCTAAAATTCAGTATTTAAAAGCTCAAAAAAGGATATTGTAAAGGTGGGAAACACAAGGGTAAAGGCTAGAGAAACTTGGTGGAAAGAAAGGTGAATCACCCCTCCACCCTTTAAGGCCTTACACCACAAGTTTCAGTTCAAAAATACAGAGTTTATACAGCCCAAAATCAATAGAAAAATAGTAGGAAAATAAGCAACTAAAGCAATGAAACAAGCTAAGCCTTATACCTCTTGAAGATAAGAACACTTTTAAGTAACAATTCAAAACAAAAACACCCTCAAGAGCTCAAAGTAGGCTCAAAAGTACCTCAGCTCAAAGATGGCAAGGTTTAGTTAAGAGTGTATAGACAAAAGCTCAAGAAATTTCAAGCGAGAGAGAAAGAGAGAGAGAGAGAGAGAGAGAGAGAGAATTGTAGAAAGAGAAAATTAATTTTGCTCTAATTTTTCTAACCCTTAAAAATGGAAGGGGAGGTCCTCTATTTATAAAAAAAACATCACACTTCCTCAGAAATATCCATCCATGTAGGTAAATGTAAACGTCTGTACAAACATCTGGCACAGCTGGCAGAAAAATATCTGCAAAACACACTTGTGGTCGGCAGGCCACCAATTCTGGCCTGCAAGCCACACACTTGGCCAGCAAGGCACAAGGGTAGCCGGCTACCAAAGGAGATGGCAAGCAACCCACAAAAATAGGTCTGCAGGTCCCAATTTTTTTTTTAGGTTTGAAAGGGTGGGGTTTTGGTGCAAAAACAAGGCACAAGGTTTGCAGGGTTTTGAGGTTCAAAGCTGTGGCATTTCACTGAGGACTTTCAAGCACTTGACAAGCATATACATTCATCATTGGGTGTGCAAGTGATGGTGCCCAAGTCATAAGGGCAATCAAAAATGGGGTGTCTACAGCCACCACCCAGACCTGAGATAGCTTTAGGTTGGCCCTTTTCAATTACAGCTCACCCCAAGATTGAGGAGCCTTTTGGTGTGAAATTTCTGGCCTGTGATGTGGTCGATGATGGAGCCAAAATTCTAAAGGCTAAATCTGCCACAGTTCTCTGCAAATCTTCAATCATGCTCATTAGCTCAGAAGTAGTGGGTTCATGGGTTTGAGATGATTAGGGCTCGAGTGTATCCATCATACACAAGTCCATGCTTTCTGGAATGAACACCTCAGACTTGGGTAAATGGGCTGGGGTGATGTATATGCTGGGGTTGTAGGTGGATGGCAATGTATGGATTAGGTTAAGGTGTGAGGGTAATGGGTTAGTGGTGGCCTGAGGTCTTTTTGGTGGAACTATGATCCCTTCGTCAATAAGATCTTGAATCTTATGACGGAGGCGAATGCAACGGTTTGTATCATAACTGTGTTATTGATGATAGGCACAGTATTTAGAGGGGTCATGTCTTGGTGGAAGGGGATTTGAAAGGGGTCGGGGTTCTAGAAGCTTTAGGTGCCCTTTTTCTAGTAGCATCTTCAAGGCTTGAGAGAGATTCATATAAAGAGGATGGAAATTTCAGGCTTGGGGCCGAGTTAAAATGGTTGGTAGGCTATTATCAGCAAAAAGGTTTTTGATGGGACTGGTGACAGTGTTTACTTCTGAGCAATTCATAACTGTGCTACAATTGGTAGTAACATTAGAACTACGAACAATATTCTTCCTCATAGGCTCATTATCTTCCACAATGAGCCCTTGTCTGATGGCATCCTTGATTTTAACGCCAATTTCATGGAGGTCCTTAAAGTTGAATATCATTTTCTGCAATATCTCAGCTTGCCTAGCCATATCTTGCTGCAGCGAACCTACTGATTACTGAAGATGGATCAGTAAATCCTATAGATTTGTCGGAGGCTAAACCATGATAGGGGTAGATGGTCGTGCTCTGAACAGAGGTGATCTAGTTGGTAAATGCCAGAATACTGGAACTGGTGAGCCCTGTTTGGCCCTTCTTTGCCTTGCCACCGGTGAAGGAAACACTAGTTGCCCTTGAACTAAATTTTTGATCCGACAAAGTCTATCGACACAAGTTCAGAGTACCTGGGGGGATATCAGAGCCTTCTGAAGCCATGGTTCCAGGACTACCTAGCAAAAGAGAAAACAGGCGACACCTCAGCCTAATTTCACTAGAATAGATATGATCACAACTGAGTGACTGTACTCCACACTGACTTCTGCTCCCAAAATGGATACGAAATTTGCAACTGCTATACACATCTCTGTACAATTTCACTGTAAAGCACATACCAGTTAAGTGAAAGCCAAAGCACCCCTATGAGGGGGTAGGGTTACCCTATCCTAGTTTCTTCAGGAACTAGGGTTCATTATTCAAACAAAGTGGTTTCACACAAGCCTGCATTTCAGGTGAGCATCCTGTCCTAGTTTGGAAGAGTCACTAAGGCTTTACTATATGCAGCTAGGCCAAATGGTTAAAAGGGATACCTCATCAAGACTACCTAATATACCTCTCACACCTAACACCGAGAAGTGAAAAGAGGATCAAGCGGTGCAGCAGTAGTCCAAATCCAAGGGTTGTGTTCCCAACATGGCAGAGCCCACGATTGGTCAGCCTTTTGGCAAGCCTCCGGCAAACCGTCCAGGAATAGCAGATGGCAAACGCAGTGACTTAAACGCACCGATGCAAATGTAATGCAAAAAACATATATATGTAAATAAAATTTCACATCATGAATTTCAAGTCAAGTTCTCTAAATCCCCAACAGAGTAGCCAGAAATTGTAGCTCGACTTTTCATGCTCCTTTCGGATACAACTAGCCCTACAGTTCGGACTCCTGTGATTCTGAATCTAATCTCACAAGTACAATGTGAAATAGATAAGCATAAAATAGTCCAAATCTGGCAAATCTTTTGGAAAACCGATTTTCAATCAAAATGCCAAAAATGGACTACTTTGCTAGATACAGAGTCGCCACCTAAATATTTTTAGGAAATTTAGGAAACCCATGACTCGTGCCAAAGGCCACGTGTCCGTCATCACCAAGATTGTCTCGGCTTGAGAACTTAGGTACGAGAAGAGAAGGTCATGAATTGAGCACTCCCGCTCGCTCAATCAAAGATCAGCCTCTACTAATCATGATGTGATTCTTATTTACATTATATGCTCTTATTCTAGTTATAAGGCTAACCTTACTATGTGATGCGCACACAAGTATAGACTAATTTTCAAAAATTAGAACATTTGATTTCATGTTTGTTTTTTAAAAGAGTTTGTGAATGTGCCACTTGAAAAAGTGAGTTCAAATATACATTACTCAAATTATTCCAATTCAAGCAATTAGCCTTCATCCACAGGCATTCAAACAGTTTATCATTTAAGCACTTAGCCTCATGGTGAACATGCTAAACATGGCAACACTAACATACAATGCAATATGCTAAAACAAATAAAAGCTCACCTAGTACTCCAAGCCAAAAAAGATGACAAAGTTAGAATAATCCGTGATCCTAATTATACAATATAACTAATGCAACACATGTAATATGCAATTACTAGGCTCGACTACTAATGTGGCATATAAATCAATTTGATAGTATGCAGTCTAAGCACATATTTAAAGAAGTATTAGCTAACAATACAAGTTAGAATGATGCGCCGAGCTCAATGCATGCAAGACAATGGATGCAAGGCATGAGAGATGCTAAACAAAACATGATGCCCTAAACTAACCATTATAAGCAATTAAATAAAAGGGAGAAAGACGTGGGGTTGGAAGACATACACATTATTACAACTATGCCCTTGTGCAGAGGATCCGAATAAACTAACTAGCTAAGCTAATTACTACGAATTAACTAACTATTACAAAACGAATTAACTAACTATGCTAGCTAGTTATTACAACATCATAACTAATTAACTATTTTAGCTAATTATTACAAATTGGAACTAACTAATTAATTAATTACAAAATTCTAATTAGCTAACTAATTAATTACAATATGAATACAACATGAAATAAAGTAACTAAATTAACTAATAAGCCCCGGGAAGTGAGGGATGCTCATCCATGCCCGGATTTCCACCCGAAAAGCACACTGTTATGCTACCAGAATGCTTCTATTGCACAGTAGAACATCTTTCACCTCAGCCACTGCACTATTATGTTCCAAAAACACTGATGCTCAATTTTACAAAAGTCGCCGACAGGCCAGAAGTGGTGGCCGACCGGCCACAAATGGTAGCCTGCCGTCCAAAAATAGTGGTGTGCCAGCCACTGATGCTTGGTTCCTCCTGCTGCAACAGAAAGTATACAGAGCACAAACAGGATATTCTCAAGGTATGTTTGTGCACTTTGCCCCTCCTTATCATCAAACAACTCAAAGGAGTAGCAAGCTTAATTCACAAGCCATCAATCGATACAATTTCATTGCATGATGGCCTATGAACCAAGGTGTACAACTTCAATAATGCAACAAGAAAGACTCTCAAACCTCCCCTCTATCATGAATTAATCAAGGGAAGTGGCTGACCTTGGAAGACTTGAACCATTTCATCACTAGCAAGTACGAAACGCCTCAAGTTTCCATGTGTCCAATAAACGTCCGATTGAACACCAAGTTATCTTGCATCATCTTAATCCTCATTTTATTACTCCATTTTAATTACCAACCATTCCTTAGTCAATTAAGTCCAAATGTGAGCTTTAAGTCCTCTAATAGAAAGGAGCACCAAACCAAGAGTTATTTTAGGCATGAGAGAAGTGTCATGCCGTTAGTAATGAACCCCCAAAGGGATTAAGCCATTAAACACAATACCTCAATCTCATGCTTAAACAAACAAGTAGCTTAAAACAACTTTTGAAGCAAATAAAAAGCCAAGAAATGAGGGAGGTTGCAGAGGTAATTAAAGGTAATCACAAGTATGGAAAACAAGAAATAAATGCTATCAACTCAAATAGGTTAGTGATTAAGGCCTAAACCACCAAACCTATGAGGACCATTATGCTACAAGCATGTAATATAAAGCATAAATAACACAACCAGCCCAAAACACTCCTAAAGTAAGCAAAAATAGTGCTAGAATTTAGGTAAAAATAACTAAAAGACTAAGCTAAAATAATAGAGAATTTAAGCTAGTAAACAAGCCAAATGAGGAGTGGCTAACCCCTCCATTTTTGGGACCTCAAAACATGATTTTTAGCCTCTGAAAAACTCTGAAATTCAGTGGTAAAAAGATCAAAAAAAGATGATGAGAATGTGGGAAACACAAGGGCAAAGGCCTTAGAAACAAGGTGTAAAGAAGGGCTATCAACCCCTCTACCTTTAATGGCCTTAAACCACAAGTTTCAGCCCATAAAAACAGTCCAAAAATAGTTTAAAATCAGGAAGAAAAGATAGAAAAGAAGTAGTGTAGAGATGCCCAAAATTATACCTCTTGAAGCAAGGTAACTCTTTTGTTCACAAACCACAAAGCTTATACTCTCAAGGGTTAAAATTTGGACTCAATAATCTCAGCAAGGAGAGCTCCAATATTGGTTTAGGAAGTGTAGAGAGAGAGTGTATAGGTTGCAAGATAGAGATAGAGAGAGAATTTCAAGTTTTGATCCCTTTGAAATTTTTTGTAACCTAAAAACATGAGGGAATGTCAAGTATATATAGAAAAACATGAGCCTCAGTCAAAAATATCTATATACAAACAGCTAGAGCTTTTAGGGGACAACTGGCAACAAATATCTGGGCTTTACACAAGTGGCCGGCAAGTCAGAAGTAGTGGCCGACCGTCCACAAATAGTGGCATGCCGGCCTCAAAAATCTGTTTCCAAGCCTGACTTCAAATGGGCATATCTCCCTCATCCGGACTCGGTTTTAGGTCATTCTTGAGTCTAAATTGAAGCTCCGGAAGTATAATTTCCAATGGTGAAGCCTCAAATCTAAATTCTAAGTGTGCAAAGAGATATGCTTATTTTAGCGAAGGTTGCTCAGTTTTGTCCTAACGGATTGATACCTAACTTCTCTCCTCCAACTAGTTTTCTTCCCTCCCCTCCTACTTTCTTCAACTCCAAACCTATAAATAAGATGTTTTAAATATTTTTCAAAGAGTTCACCTCTCTTGCATTTATTTCCACTTTGTCCTTACTCGGTTTACTGAAAAGTGCAATTTTTAACGAAATGCAAGCCTCGAAACATCGTAGAAACACTTTCAAAAATATTTTGAAATTAAGATCTAAAATAGTTTTGGTCAAAATGGAGTGTAAGGTTTGAATTTAGAAACTCTTCTTGCTGAAGAAATCGAACGTTTGTACAGCGTAACTTTCATCATCGAGTGATCAACCTGAGGCACCCAAGTCTTGAGGGCAGTCAAAAATGGGATGTCTACAGTATCATAGCAGCAATAAGGAGGGAGTTGGCCTGGACACTGTTGAGAGAGAAATCAACATGACGGGCCTCAGAGAAATAAAATGGAACAACAGAAATGCTTGGAAGAAGCGGGTAAAGGGGCAGAACACGCACTCCTCCATGCAACCAATGTAGTCCACAAAGGGTCTGTTGATGCTAACACCAGACCACCTGGAGATGCGAGGGAGGGAATGGCGCACTTGTCTTGTGAAGGGTCGTCCCTCTGCATCTATGATAGGACGACCCTCTGCATCAAAGACTTCATCGATAAAAAAGGGCTCATGCTTTTTGAGGGCCGGGTTCATAGTAGGGAACTGTTCGTAAAAAAAATACAGTCAAGAACTGAGTATGAACGAAGCTCCATACATCATAGCAGCCTATGGATCTCTCAATGTCCGAATAAATAAGGTCTAGACAGAAGTATAAAATTCCCAAGAAGAGGGGAGCCAAGGGGATTTGACTGCCGTTGCAGAGTTTGACGGCAATGGGGAACACCAGAGGATTGATGCTCTCAGCAGGGTTACTGGGGAGGACAAAAAAAAGGAGATAAAATAGCTAACAAAAGTAGCCAGGTACAAGTCGCGGTAGCCCAGCCCAACTATGGACTCGCGACTGTCTTCAGTAATGTCGCCACAACTAGTTGCATATCCTTGAAAAAATGCTTCAACCAAGAGAGATAGGTGGTCTTGTCCCTCTTGGGTCTCTCTTGAAGCAATTCCCCAGTCCTCAGATCGTACCAAGAGCCATGCTTTCGTGCCTCTCGAAAGGCACCTTGAAGAGTAGTGACAGCAGTTTGTTCCGCAGCAGTCAGGGACGCGAGATCAAAAGGGGAGTCCCCACGGGTGCTCAACCGAAGGAGAACAGCGATGTCTTCAAGGGTTGGGGCTATCTCCCCCCAAGCCAGCACGAAGGTGTGAATGTCGCGGCTCCAGCGGGAAACAATCATATCAATATTGGTCTATACCTTGCGCACAGATAACTCCCTCGAGATCAAAATAGCATTGAAGAGACGAACATCCCTCAAGCATTGCTCAAAGCCGTCATCTGCAATGATATCATCAACCTAGAGGGACCAGTCTTCTAGAGGACCCGAGTGAGTGCGGTAATAAATGTATGAATGAGGAAAATCGCCGCGCTCCACACGAAACCGCAACACGGAGGCTGGGTTCACCATGTCAGCATCATCTAAAGAGGTCTCACCGAAAAGGAACAGAGGCTCTTCCAGAGAAGCGGCATTAGGGACAAAGGAATCAACTGCCTTCCAGAATGGGTCGGCAAGTCCCTCAAAATATGGGGCCCTCATCCACTCAGTACTGCGTCGGACAGTCCTGTCAGGTAGAAACCTAGTGGCATCCATGAAAGAGAATAAAGAAATAGAAGAAAACTTTGGAAGGTAAGGGCTAGAGAGAGAAGAAGACAAGGAGACAAAAAAGTGTATTGTGGCCAAAGTAGAGGACTAATGGACCTAAAAGGCGCTATTTATAGAGAAAGTGGCAAAAAGGTGGCCTCCCTAGGCCCATCATAACTGTCAGTCAAAAGGCACCTTTCTAGAGCCATTATGACTCTGCAGAAAACTGACGCAACTTCTGACCTAACGAACGCAACCCCTGGGTTACTTACTGACGTCATGCACGCGCGGGAAACAATGAGCGTATCCCCCATGCCCAAATTAAACCCCTAATTAAGTATGGGCCTAAGTGCTGAGGTCACTCTTCTGAGACGACTAGGAATGAAAAAAGAGCATGGGCTAAAGCCCAAGGGAAGTGGGCCAACAGTGGGCCGAAGCAGTCCGACCCGCCAAGGGTCCAAACGGACTCCACGAAAGAAAATGCCTAAGTCAAGTTGCAGAGGCAACACATGCGACAGTGAAGTTGCAGAGGCAACACTTATAGCAGTCAAGTTGCTGAGGCACTTTGCCTCAGTGCCGCTATTCCCCAATAATGTCGGTTTAGCCACCATCTAAAGTTGTTGAGGGAAATAGAAAGCCAAAGCAACTAAGTTACAGAGGCGGCACTTGCGACAGCCAAGTTGCGGAGGCACTTTGTCTCAGTGCCGTCCAAAGTTCATTACCTTGGCGCTGAATGCAGGCCCCAAGACTTACTAGTTGGAACTGATAACAAGCCCAGAGATACCAGTTTACCGCAACAACCCCGCGAAGATGGGAGCAGGGCAGCCCGACTTTCCATTTACCCAAGTCACGAACCTGCCTAAGTCGCACAGGCAGACCTAAGAAAGCTCCCTTGGGCTTGGTACTAAGGCAAAGCATGGCTGATAGCAGGCTTGGTTGTGGCCTTTGCCCTAGAAAGCTGGGGAGTTTGTGGTTAGGTGGCTAAGGGTGGAGGCTTCGTTGAAATGAACACGAACATAGTCGATAGCAGACTAATGGAGTCCTGAGAATGCATGTACTGACCAAGTAAAACTGAGAAGGCAAGTGCAACAGCAAGGTTTACCACTGCAAGTGCACTTGCTGAGGTTTGAGCTGAGAAGGCAAGTGCAACGGCAAACACTCCCGTTGCAACTGCACTTGCTGAGGCTCAAAAGGGAGTTGCAGCACCAAACACTCCCATCGCAACTATACTTGCTGAAGCTCAAAAAAGGTAGTTGCGGAGGCAAACAGATAGTACACAGTACATGTAGAGGAACACGTGACACCTTCAACCTGGTGGCTCAAGGCAGAATATTCCATGTAATCCTCTGGGACACATGTCCTCTCTCTATTTGGCCACTTGGTGTCCTCTTGGTACCAAGGAAAAACCTATAAATATGACCTATTTCTCAAGGTTCAAGAAGAGGAATTTTGGAGATTTAGGAGAGATGCTGCCCATTTGTGCACTGTCATATATTTCTTCTTAAGCTACCTGCTTCACCCTCACCCAGCTGCTCACTCTCTAACTTCCCAGACAGTTGCTACTGCTCATCGTCCAACGATTCCACCATTATTGGACCATTAGCATAGTTTTGCTTCTCTAATTGCCTTCCTAACGTTGAACCCATCTACACTCATAAAATCCTTAGAATCTCGTATCAATATTTTATTTACTCTTTAAATCGAAAATCAACAACAAAAAAAAAAAAATCAAATTGTAACATGTAATAGGTTGATAAGTTATTTGGTGTTCTCAAAATACCACGTAGACATATGTCTACCCAACAATAAGGGGCATGTCATCATTTTTCAAGAATAGCATGAACAAAGTGAACATTTGAGCACATATAATTAGATGAGCACACGGTCAACGTTGATTTTTTCTGACTCCCTTGATAATTTCTGATAGTCAATTCTGGTTTCTCTTTAATTAAATAATGTCTTTTCTTCATATTTCAAATTCATAAATCTAAACACAACTTTATTCACTCTTTCAAAACTGAAAAAGTTTAGGCTTTGAACATATCTGAATGAGTGCTATACACATCATTACATGGAATCCACGTGTTATCAAGGTAGAGAACTGCATGTCTATGCAAAACCACCGACTTTTAGAATATCAACAAACCAAGCAAAAGCACAGCCTGACGATTGTCATGAATGATCATGAATCATCTTTGAACTCTGAACAGAGAGCACCTATTAAAAGAGCACAGAGCATTATTGTCTTTACAAGTTCAAGCATTCTTAGCAAGCAAAACAACAATGGAATCAAGCATGCATTGGCTACAAATAAAAAACAAAAGCTTAGAAGCAATGTCATGCTTTGCATACCGGTTAAGAAAACTAACAATTGTAATCCTAATAAACTCAGTACTTTTCTAATATACTCATTGTATTCCTTGAAAGAAATTTAGCTTTATCTCATTGTATTTTTTTTTTTTTTCTTTACAAAGTTGAAACTCAAAAGGAAGGAGTGCAAATTTGTTCACCTAAAGTGAACTATACACACTCCCATTGGGGATAGATGAGATGGTCCTACATTTACCTTAAAAAAGAACCAATCAATGAAAAGTGTAATGTTCACACACTCTAAAAGTGTGATCAAATTTGTACTCAAAAGGAAGAGCTCATTGCAGCTTCTTTATAAGTTTAGGTCATGTTTGGGTGATAGGAATGAAGAGATAGAATAAGAATCTTGTTTTAAGTTTTTTCATTCCATTGTTTGGTGTGTCCAAAAATGAGAATGTACTTCCTAGTTACTTCTACATTTCATGAGAATCTCACATTTAGAAATGTCACTTATTTAAGAATAAAGCAACAGATGAACTCATAACATTTCAAACTATATCATATTCCTATAGTAAATTTTCTAACCAAACCAAACGTTTGAATTGCATTGACAAAGGAAATTGTTAATAGTGGAATTCCTGGTAATGAGGTTCTCATTCATTCTTTTTAATTCCTAGTAATAAGATTCGCATTCCTTCTCGTTAATTCCTATAATTCAAACATAGCCTAAGAGTTAATAATCAAAAAACAAAACCTTAAAGGCATTCATTCATCAACCTATCATATTTTTTTAACTTGTTTAAGTATTTTTGCCATACAGCTATAAGCAGAAGTTATACTCAACATTCTAACACAAATTCTCAAAATAAATCATTTAAAAAAAATTATAAACAATCTCAATAAACTACACCAAACAAACAGAGCATTTATAACTCGACGATTTACTTGGATTTCCAAACAAACGCTTAACAACAAAGGAAGGGTAAAAGAAAAGTAACTAGGGGAAACCAAATGCCTTTGTGAAGTCACAAGAACATAGTATTTGTAGTTCTAACCATATTTTCTTGACGGTAAAGCTCAAAGAGGTCATGTTTGGCTTTACGTATCTCTTTCATGCTCTCAATACCCACTATTTATATTTATTTATATGAATACATACATAAAACCAGAGGATTCTCAGCTGCCATTGAAGTCTCTTTCACTATCAGTATATTGCTTACAAGCTTTGGTTTACCACCCCTTACATTTTCACCTAATCAATACGTCTCTCTCTTTCCCTCTCTTTCCTCTTGTAACAAACTGATGGTTTATTCTAACCTATTTCTAGGCCTATAAGACTTCAGTCCTTGAACCCCTCTCTCATCCAAATATAGATACACAATATTCACTTCCGCTCTGATACCACTTGTCACAGCCTCAGAACAAGAGGTGATTGAGCAAACAGCCGTGGTGAAAAAGATGGCAAAGCATATCGGCTTTTGCTGGTGTTTTTTCTTTCTCCTTTGCTTCATCGGATCCATCTCTCCCCCAGCTGAAGCTGCTGTGAAGCAATACCACTTTGATGTGAGAAACAATTTTCCATATTATTGGCATTTTCGCATGCATTTTCTTGTCACATTGTACTTGTGAACGAGTCTAGAAAAATACAGAAACCGATAACAGAACTTGAATTCTTTTTTGTGATCGTAGTAGCAGAACTGTTTGTTTCTTGCTTAGTAATATGTCTTTGTTTATTTTGTATTTACAGCTTCAAGTGAAGAAGGTGAGCAGATTGTGCCATTCCAAGCCCATTGTGACTGTCAATGGGATGTTCCCAGGGCCTACAATCTATGTCAGGGAAGGCGACCGAGTCCTTGTTAATGTTACCAACAATGCACAATATAACATGTCAATCCATTGGTACGATAGTCCGTTTAGTGCAACTATTAAAACAAAAGTTTTTAACGTGTTTGGTGCGATGGTTGAAATATAGATTTAATTTGCAGTGTAACGTTTGTTTAAGTAAATTTTTAATTAAAAATCAGCTTATTTAGTTGCAAATAACTTGAAATAAGCTTAACTAAAGTTTAAAGTTGCAGCTTTTTATTATTGATTTTTTTTGTTTTTAAGGCATGGGTTGAAGCACTTTCGCAACGGTTGGGCTGATGGACCGGCTTACATAACACAGTGTCCAATCCAGACCGGGCAAGCTTACACGTACGATTTCAATGTAACAGGACAAAGAGGAACGCTCTGGTGGCATGCACATATTTTTTGGCTAAGGGCCACCGTGTACGGTGCTATCATTATCATGCCCAAGCCGGGGACACCGTACCCTTTCCCTCAGCCTAACTTGGAATTTAATTTACTCCTAGGTGAATTTTTGATCAATTTCGCCATTGAATTTGTTGTTCTCTGTTTGGGTAACGTTAATTTAGATTATTAATACATTTTTTTGTGTGGTTATTGGGGGTGTAGGAGAATGGTGGAACACTGATGTAGAAGAGGTGGTTAAAGAAGGAACCAAACGGGGATTACCTCCAAACATGTCAGATGCACATACATTTAATGGCAAGCCTGGACCACTCTTCCCTTGTTCTGAGAAACGTAAGTTTTTAACCTTTTTTTTAACTTCATTGGATTTGCTTCTAAGTCAAGTGCTTTTTTTTTTTTTTTTTTTTTTTTTGAACAAAGTAAGTCAAGTGCATTAGCACTGCCTTTCGGGACCTTCCAAATAACTTTTGACTTCTAGAATTGATGAGATGTGGTTAGGCTAAGTCAAACTATTTGATTCGACTCCGACTCGTTTAAAGTTTGTTTGGCATCAATTTATTATATATAAATAAATTATTTTTTAACATATTTTGAAACGTATTTATTTTCTAGAAACCAATATACACAAAATCAACTTGCCATTGACTCAATTAAAGTTAACTTGAGATCAGCTCAAAAGATAAATAAATTGAAGTTTTTAAGTTTTTAAATTAATCTTGAACAATCTATTATTTGGCTCGGAAATGTCTCGTAGCTCAAATTTTGTGGCTCAAAAGTGGCTCAAATGGCCAAAATGACGTCGTTTTGGCCATTTTTATGTTGTTTGTACTCAAAACGACGTCGTTTTGGCCATTTGAGCCACTTTTGAGCCACAAAATTTAAGTTACGTAGCATTGCCGTATTTGGCTTACCTCATTCACGACACAACATAAAGTTTGAGCCTTCAAACTTTGTTTGGTTTCAAATAAAAAAAGAAAGGGCTGCTTTTTTGCTATTTAAACCAAAAATATTTTATTCATTTGGGGTTTCAGCTTATTTTTTGGCAAATACTAAAAAAGGTTACTTTTTCTAAACTTCTTGTTCTAATTTTTTTTTTTTTTTTTAATCAAAAATTCTTTTAATAAAGACAAAAAAAAAAATTCCAAACACCACAACTTCATCCCAAAATTAAAAATAAATAAAGCTACTAAAAGAGCAGCTGCCAAACCAATCCTAAAAATTTCTGAACCAATCTCATTTTCACTTTATTTCTTTATTTTTATTTTTTTTGGTCAGATACTTTTGTAATTGAGGTTGAACAAGGAAAAACATATCTCATACGAATCATCAATGCTGCACTCAACGATGAGCTCTTCTTCGCCATCGCTGGGCACACCATGACAGTAGTCGAGATCGATGCAGTCTACACCAAACCCTTCACAACTCAAGCAATGCTAATAGCACCAGGCCAAACAACAAATGTTCTCATCCAAGCAAACCAAGTCCCCAACAGGTACTCAATCCCGGCTCAAAATTTTTTAAAACTCCAGGCTAAATATTAAAATGAACCCTTATCTTATCATATCTTTAAAACAAAATTTTGATTTTCTTGGTGGGTCTTAAGTGACAGGCTAAATAATTTAATGGTTGAACCACTTCTGCAGGTACTTCATGGCGGCTAGGCCTTTCATTGATGTCCCACTTTCCATCGACAACAAAACCGCCACAGCCATCTTGCAATACAAAGGCATACCAAATTCCATTCTCCCAACTCTCCCCGTCCTGCCTGCCTCAAATGACAGTGCTTTCGCGCTAAAATACATTTCCAAGCTCCGGAGCCTAAACTCTCTCCAATTTCCTGCAAATGTGCCTCTCAATGTCGATCGACATCTTTTTTACACCATTGGTTTGGGGAAAAACCCTTGTCCAACTTGCCAGAACGGATCCCAACTCGCTGCTTCTTTAAACAACATTTCTTTCGTAATGCCGCCTGTAGGCCTCCTGGAAGCTCATTATTTCAACAAGAGCGGTGTGTTCACGACAGACTTCCCAGACCGCCCTCCGGTGACTTTTAACTACACTGGTGCTCCACTTACAGCGAATTTGAAGACTTCGCTGGGGACGAGGCTGAGTAGGATTTCTTTCAATTCAACGGTTGAGTTGGTTTTGCAGGATACTAACCTTCTTACTGTGGAATCACATCCATTTCATCTTCATGGGTATAATTTCTTTGTTGTTGGGACTGGGATTGGGAACTTTGATCCTAAGAAAGACCCTGCCAAATTCAATTTGGTGGATCCTCCTGAGAGAAATACAGTTGGTGTTCCCACTGGTGGTTGGACTGCTATTAGGTTCAGGGCTGATAATCCTGGTATGCTACTCAATCAACATAAACAAATCGTTTCCCATTTAGTAGCGTTTATATTTACAGTTTTCTCATTATATATAAAAGAAAATTGTTTGATATATGGTTTACTAAATTTACTAAATTCTTATAACTATAAATTAGTTATTTAGAAGGGGGAAAAAAAATATATTTCTTTCCTCCTCCTCCCACCTCTAGCCACCATCCACTGCTTATCATCACCACCACCGGCTAACACATTAGGCCACCCCACCATTGCCACCATTGTTGGTGACCTCCTCTGAAAACCACATCCCACAGACAGAAATCACATCCAGCCACCATCAACCACTTTCGGCCACCAACTCTTGCCGGAAACCACCAACTTTAGTGGTCAGCCACAATCTTCAACCATCGGCAGCCACCTCCCACGGCCGACAACCACCAACTACCTCCCTCTAGTGGCATCCACCTCCAGCCACCACCTCTAGTAGCCATACAATCACCTCCAACCAGCATCTTCAACCATTTACAATCACCTTTGGCCACCACCTCCCGCCAACCACCCCTTTCACTTCTTTTCAAAACAAGTACTTAAAACAAGTTTGTTCTAAACATGTTTTTTGTTATCGCTTTCACCAAAAATCAACATAAACATGTTTAATGTTTTATTATCATATATGGTCATGACTCATTGATGGGTGTTTGGGCATTAATTATTCAGGTGTTTGGTTAATGCACTGTCACTTGGAGCTCCATACAACCTGGGGTTTGAAGACAGCTTTTGTGGTAGACAATGGAAAAGGCCCAGGTCAATCTGTTCTGCCTCCACCTAAAGATCTTCCTCCTTGTTAGTTGTCGTTTGGGATTTTTTTATTCTTTTTTTATTTTTAAAATTGAGATTGTTTGGAAATGGGCAACTCTTATTGGAGCTAATTGCTTCTTGTAACAATATCTTGCAAAGTGCAAGAAATATGGATGAATTTATATATATAAAGGCAAAAGAGTAAACAATTTGTATTAAGTTGTTGTGGGCTGTAATTAAATTGCAATAAAATTCAATGTTCATATGGTTCTTCATTATATGTCATTGTGAAAATTACTGCTTAACACGACTCCACGATGAAATTAAGAACTAAAAATATGTTTTCATGAGTTTGCATATATCTTTTTGAATCATATATTATCCTCATTGCTAATACTAAAATCTGGGAAGACTAAGGTAAGAGTGAATGTGTTATGGACTTCTCTTGTTTTCAGCAAGGTTGATGTTTGAGGAAAAGGGTGTTGAACTAAAAGCAATATAGAATGCATAGGCTAAAATTGATCAAAGATAACCATATGATTGATGCTACTGATCTCAACACAATGCGTAATTCAGATAAACAGAAGGAAGAGAAAAGAAAACCAGTGTGACATTGTTTGAAACTCTTAATCAAATTATTCAAATCTCATTTCCAAGCTCAACTTACATTAAAAAAAATGCACTCAATGATGAACAGATATCGTCATCAAGCAAACACATTGCCCCCCCCCCCCGCGCCACCCAAAAAGACATACGAGAAAAATCTCCATCAAACAATAAACAGCCCCTCCATCATTTCAAACACAAAGCAAAGTAAAGCAATTTGGAAAAACAAACCACATTGTTTGAAATCTCAATCAAATGCTTCAAATCTCAAGCTCAATTACATAATAAATGCATTCAAAGATGAACAGATATCATCATCAAACACATTGCTCCGCAAAAAGACATATACAAGAAAATTCTTCATCAAACAATAAATAGCCCTCTCTATCATTTGAAAAACAGCAATGCTAGGTATCATGAAAAACTTTTTATGAAAATTATCATGAAAGCTTTGTGACTCTTGGATTACACTTAGAATAAAGCACCACACGCTAATCAGGTAATCCAAAGATCATAAATCTTTCATGATCGTTTTCATAAAAAAAAATTCATGATCCCTAACTTTTCTCTTTGAAAAACAATGCAAAGCAATTTGAAAAGAAAAAAAAACCAATAAAACCTAGTTGTAATCTCAGATGCACATACATTTAACGGCAAGCTTGGACCACTCTTCCCTTGTTCTGAGAAACGTAAGTTTTTAACCTTTTTTTTAACTTCATTGGATTTGCTTCTAAGTTAAGTGCCTCTTTTTCTTTCTTTTTTTTTTTGAGCGAGTGCTTTAGCACTGCTTTTCGGGACCTTCCAAACAACTTGTGACTTCTAGAATTGATGAGCTGTAGTTAGGCTAAGCCAAACTATTTGAGTTCAACTCCGACTCGTTTAAAGTTTGTTTGGTATCAATTTATTATATATAAATAAATTATTTTTTAACATATTTTGAAACTTGTTTATTTTCTAGAAACCAATAGACACAAAATCAACTTGTCATTGACTCGATTAAAGTTAGCTTGAGATCAGCTCTAAAAATAAATAAATCAGACTATTTAAGTTTTCAAATCAATCTTAAACAATCTATTATTCAGCTTAGCTCATTCACGACACTATCTTCAAACTTTGTTTGGTTTCAACAAAAAAAAGGGCTACTTTTTTGCTATTTAAACCAAAAATATTTTAGTCATTTGGGGTTTCAGCTTATTTTTTGACAAATACTAAAAAAAAGTAACTTTTTCTAAACTTATTGTTCTAATTTTTATAATAAAAAGCAAATTCAAAAATTCTTTTAATAAAGACCAAAAAAAATTCCAAACGCCACAACTTCATCCTAAAATTAAAAATAAATAAATAAAAAAAGCTACTAAAAGAGTAGTTGCCAAACCAATCCTAAAAATTTCTAAACCAATCTCATTTTCACTTTATTTCTTTATTTATTTTTTATTTTTTTGGTCAAATACTTTTGTAATTGAGGTTGAACAAGGAAAAACATATCTTCTACGAATCATCAATGCTGCACTCAATGATGAGCTCTTCTTCGCCATCGCTGGGCACACCATGACAGTAGTCGAGATCGATGCAGTCTACACCAAACCCTTCACAACTCAAGCAATCCTAATAGCACCAAGCCAAACAACAAATGCTCTCATCCAAGCAAATCAAGTCCCCAACAGGCGTTAGGGAAAATCGATGATTCCCCACAAGTAAATCAATCAATGGGAATAAAAACTAATGCGGAAAAATTAAATCAGAAACACAAGAATTTTACGTGGTTCCCTCAATGTGAGGTACGTCCACGGGATCGAAATCCGATTCCACTATCAACCAAATAAGTTCCAAACGATTACAAACGAGACACTAATGGTCTCACAAAACCACCCTTAGGTGAATTCCAAATAATCACAAATAAACAAGAGGAAAGACCTCACCAAATAGATGAACCAAAATCTTCAGAATCAGAATTGTAGAAAACCCAAAATAACGAACCAAATCAACATCAAACACCGAATCAGCCGCTTCAAAACCGAGCAACAAACGAAGGACCCAATTCTTGGTTGACAAAGTCAAACCCACTAAATCATGATCAAAAGGTGTGCTACTATTCCAGAGTTATACGGCTGCCTCCTTTTGTTCTTGTAATCCCCCCAAGCAAAAAAACATAAACATATTATATTATATATATATTGTTAATTTAGGGTTTTGTAGTCAAACCCTAATTGTATCCAAATTGAATTGGGCCTCCACAAATATAATATATAAAAATATATTATACCTAAACCAAGCCAATTAAAACTCTTTTTCCAAAACCAATTGGGTCCCACACTCCAATAAGGAGGTATACCCAACAATTCTCCCCTACCGACTTAGGTGGAGACATCAACCATACCCGCCAAAGTTCGACACTTTAAATGTTTGTCCCTCGACAAAGTCTTTGTCAACATATCCGATATTATCATCTGTGTGAACCTTTTCGAGTTGTAACAATTTCGAGTCTAACACATCATGAATCCAATGGTATCTCACATCAATGTGTTTCGATCTCGAATGAAAGGTAGAATTTTTACTCAAGTGAATAGCACTTTGACTATCACAACAAAGCACATACTTTTCTTGCTTCAAACCCAACTCTTGCAAAAATTTCTTCAACCATAACTCTTCTTTGCAAGCTTCTGTAATGGCAATAAATTCAGCTTCGGTAGTTGAGAGAGCAATACATTTTTGTAATTTAGATTGCCATGCCACAGCTCCCCCTGCAAAAGTCATCAAATACCCCGAAGTAGATTTCCTAGAATCAACATCACCAGCCATGTCAGAATCTGTGAACCCATCAAGCATCGGCTTACCATCCCCAAAACACAAACACACCTTCGAAGTCCCTCGAAGATCTTAGAATCCATTTTACCGCTGCTCCAATGTTCTTTACCCGGATTAGAGAGAAACCGACTCACCACACCAACGCGTGAGCAATATCCGGCCTTGTACAAACCATGGCGTACATCAAAGAACCAACTGCTGAAGCATAAGAACTTTCAACATCTCTTCTTTGTCTTTCTCACTTGTAGGACATTGATTCGAACTAAGTTTGAAGTGACCCGCAAGTGGAAAACCAACCGGCTTTGCTTTACCATGTTGAATCTTCAAGAACTTTCTCAATGTAGCTCTCTTGAGACAACCAAATCAGCCCCTTTTTGCGATCACGAACAATTTTCATACCAAGTATTTGCTTTGCCAGTCCCAAATCTTTCATAGCAAAAGACTTGCTCAACTCCAATTTCAACCTGTTAATCATGGTAGAATCTTACCCACAATTAACATGTCATCAACATAAAGCAAAAGAATAATAAATTTGCCATCCGGAAATTTTTCACAAACACACAATGGTCCGAAGTGATTTTAGAAAAACCATTATTCATCATGAAAGAGTCAAATTTTTTGTACCATTGCCGTGGAGCTTGCTTGAGGCCATACAAACTTTTCTTCAATTTGCAAAAAATTTCTCTTTCCCTTTCTCTACAAAACCTTCCGGTTGCTCCATGTAAATTTCTTCTTCAAGATCACCATGAAAATGCGGTTTTCACATCAAGTTGCTCAACTTCAAGGTTCATACTTGCAGCCATGCCAAGTGCAACCCGAATAGAAGACATCTTTACAACCGGAGAAAATCTCGTCAAAGTCAATACCTTTCTTTTGCCCAAAGCCTTTCACAACAAGACGTGCTTTGTACCTCAGATTCTTCCTATCATTCTTCAATTTGAAAACCCACTTATTTTTCAGAATTTTCCTCCTCCTTAGGCAACTTCACTAAATCATAAGTCTGGTTTTCAAGCAAGGAATTCATCTCCTCTTCCATGGCCTTTTTCCAATCATCTTTCTTTGCATGCTCAATTGCTTCTTGGTAGCTCTCCGGCTCCCCTTGATCGGAAATCAACACAAATTCATTGGGAGGATACTTTCTTGAAGGTTGTCGGTCCCTTGTAGATTTTCTTAACTCAAGTTGTGGTGGCGGTTCTTGAGTTGAATGCTCTTCCTCAATTTCTTGCTCAACTTCATTAGGATTAGCATCATCATCCACTTCTTCAATAGGTGGCTGCACATCTTCCCCATTTTCATCATCAACTGAAGATGAAGGAGATGGATCCATATCAATGAGATCACTAGTTTTTGGCTCCGGTTGATCACCTTTGCCAAAGTCTTCAATTGTTTGGTCTTCAAGAAACACAACATCACGACTTCGAATGACTTTCTTGTCAATCGGATCCCACAATCTATACCCAAATTCATCACGCCCATAGCCAAGAAAAATACATTGTCTTGACTTACTATCAAGCTTGGACCTCTCATCCTTTGGAATGTGAACAAAAGCTCGGTAACCAAACACTCTCAAGTGCTCATAAGACACATCTTTGCCAGTCCAAACTCTTTCAGGAACATCACCATTCAAAGGATAGCAAGGAGACAAATTGATCACGTCAACCGCTGTACTCATTGCCTCACCCCAAAAGGATCTTGGCAATTTAGCTTGTGAAAGCAAACACCTTGTTCTTTCCACAATGGTGCGGTTCATCCTCTCGGCAATGCCATTTTGTTGAGGAGTCTTCTTAACTGTCTTTTGGTGCCGAATACCTTGGCTGCGACAATACTCATCAAATGGCCCAATGTATTCACCACCATTGTCTGTTCGGATGCACTTCAATTTCTGCCCTGTTTCTCTTTCAACCATGGCCTGAAAATGCTTAAATACTTCTAGAACTTGATCTTTAGTTTTTAGTAGAAAAGCCCAAACTTTCCTTGAATAATCATCAATGAAAGTAACAAAATAAAGTGCACCACCATGTGTTCTAACTTTTAAAGGACCACAAACATCCGAATGAATCAACTCCAAAACATTTTCTTTTCTAGAAGTAACATTTTTATGAAAAGAAACTCTATGTTGTTTACCCGCCAAACAATGAACACAAGTTTTAAGATGTGTACCTTTCAAACCGGGTAGAAGCTCTTTCTTGAACAAAACTTGCAGCCCCTTTTCACTCATATGGCCAAGCCGCTTGTGCCATAATTCGGTAGAAGTATCATCTTCAAGTGCATTGACAACACCTTTACAAATTTTTCCTTGCATCGAATAAAGTGTATGAGTCTTCTTGCACTTAGCCACCACCAAAGAACCCTTTGTGAACTTCCATATTCCATCACCAAATTTGTTGTTGAAGCCTTCATCATCTAGCTTCCCAGTAGAGATCAAATTGAGGCGAATGTCGGGAACATGCCTCACATCTTTAAGCAACAACCTGCAGCCCAAATTTGTTTCCAAGCAAACATCACCCATACCAATAATCTTGGACAAACCTTCATTACCCATTCGAACAGAACCATAATCTCCTGCAGTGTAGGTAGTGAAGAAATCAACTCGAGAAGTCACATGAAAAGAAGCACCAGAATCAATCACCCAACTGCTCTCTTGGCCCACAAAATTGATACAATCATCTTCACAAACGACCATGAGATCATCGGTAGTAACTGCCGTTGTGTCTTCTTGTTTCTTATCCACACTTTTGTCACGCCTTTTCTCCTTGTTCTTGAGCTTTCGGCATTCTCGCTTCATGTGCCCTTTCTCATGGCAATAATAACACTCAATGTCTTTTTTTGAAAAAGAACCATCTTTTGATTTGTTACTATCACCCTCAATGGGTCCATAGAAATCTTTACCAAATAATAGGTCCTCCATTTTAGTTTTCCAGGTTACCCAATTGCTTCCATTGAAGCTAGACATACGACCCACATTCCCCTCCATTGATTTACACAAATAAATAAACCTCAATAAACCGTAAGCTCTGATACCAGTTGTTAGGGAAAATCGATGATTCCCCACAAGTAAATCAATCAATGGGAATAAAAACTAATGCGGAAAAATTAAATCAGAAACAACACAAGAATTTTACGTGGTTCCCTCAATGTGAGGTACGTCCACGGGATCGAAATCCGATTCCACTATCAACCAAATAAGTTCCAAACGATTACAAACGAGACACTAATGGTCTCACAAAACCACCCTTAGGTGAATTCCAAATAATCACAAATAAACAAGAGGAAAGACCTCACCAAATAGATGAACCAAAATCTTCAGAATCAGAATTGTAGAAAACCCAAAATAACGAACCAAATCAACATCAAACACCGAATCAGCCGCTTCAAAACCGAGCAACAAACGAAGGCCCCAATTCTTGGTTGACAAAGTCAAACCCACTAAATCATGATCAAAAGGTGTGCTACTATTCCAGAGTTATACGGCTGCCTCCTTTTGTTCTTGTAATCCCACCAAGCAAAAAAACATAAACAATATATATATATATATATATATTGTTAATTTAGGGTTTTGTAGTCAAACCCTAATTGTATCCAAATTGAATTGGGCCTTCACAAATATAATATATAAAATATATTATTCCTAAACCAAGCCAATTAAAACTCTTTTTCCAAAACCAATTGGGTCCCACACTCCAATAAGGAGGTATACCAACAACAGGTACTCAATACCGGCTCAAAATTTTTTAAAACTCCAGGCTAAATATTAAAATGAACCCTTATCTTATCTTATCTTTAAAACAAAATTTTGATTTTCTTGGTGGGTCTTAGGTGACAGGCTAAATAATTTAATGGTTGAGCCACTTCTGCAGGTACTTCATGGCGGCTAGCCCTTTCATTGATGTCCCACTTTCCATCGACAACAAAACCGCCATAGCCATCTTGCAATACAAAGGCATACCAAATTCCATTCTCCCAACTCTCCCCGTCCTGCCTGCCTCAAATGACAGTGCTTTCGCGCTAAAATACATTTCCAAGCTCCGGAGCCTAAACTCTCTCCAATTTCCTGCAAATGTGCCTCTCAATGTCGATCGACATCTTTTTTACACCATTGGTTTGGGGAAAAACCCTTGTCCAACTTGCCAGAACGGATCCCAACTCGCTGCTTCTTTAAACAACATTTCTTTCGTAATGCCGCCTGTAGGCCTCCTAGAAGCTCATTATTTCAACAAGAGCGGTGTGTTCACGACAGACTTCCCAGACCGCCCTCCGGTGACTTTTAACTACACTAGTGCTCCACTTACAGCGAATTTGAAGACTTCACTGGGGACGAGGCTGAGTAGGATTTCTTTCAATTCAACGGTTGAGTTGGTTTTGCAGGATACTAACCTTCTTACTGTGGAGTCACATCCATTTCATCTTCATGGGTATAATTTCTTTGTTGTTGGGACTGGGATTGGGAATTTTGATCCTAAGAAAGACCCTGCCAAATTCAATTTGGTGGATCCTCCTGAGAGAAATACAGTTGGTGTTCCTACTGGTAGTTGGACAGCTATAAGGTTCAAGCTGATGTAGTAGCAGAATAAACAAAACCGCGTCCAGGGCTGGCACAGCGTGAGTCGGCGGAACATGCCGAATTCATGGTCACAAATAAATCGGCTACATAAAGTCCAGTGGGCCGAAGCCAAATAAAACCAGGCTTAAAAGGCCGTTTGAACCAATTATCTCATGGGCTACATAGATGGTCCATGAACGGGGCCAAAGCCCATTAGGAAACAGTGGGCCCCTGGAAAGACAATAGGGAAACAATATAAAAGAAAGGAGATGAGGACAGAGAGGGAGACCTGTTCTTGGATGATAGAGTATTCCTAAACCCATTACACCACAATTGGCACCGTCTGTGGGAATACTCGAGCTTGTTCATGACAGACGTAACAGATGATCCTCCATTGGTGGCTGATGATGTTACACCAAGAACCATGCTTGGTCCGGAGAACATTACTGCAAGAAGAGCTTTGAATTTCGACGCAGTAACTCAGTCTTCACTTTCGACCTCGATGCAGGAAACCATGCAGACGATAATGAACCAGGCAAAACGAAACGAACAACGACTATAAGAGATGGCGGCTGACAATGAACAATTACACAAAGAGCTGGCTCTGGAATTAGACAAATCTCAGCAGACCCCACCGCATCTCAAACGCGGTCGGTCGCCGAAACAAAAGAAAGATAATCCACGATGTCGACACCAGAGGCACGAAAGTAGCACCACCTCCGACTCGTCAACTCAAGAACCCAAAAAGAAGGAGTGCATTGGCGCCTCTAGCTCATCTGAAGGGAGTCCATACGTGCGGCACAGACAAGGAAAAGGTGATGGTTTGGACAGAGAGGATAGACATAATCCTTTCGCACGACGAATTGCAAGGGTTGTCCTGCCTAAAAAATTCAAAGCACTGACGTTTACGTTGTATGACAGTAAGTCAGATCCTACGGATCATATTCGCCATTATAAGCAGGCAATGACGTTGCGCGCTGACGACGAGGTGCTTATGTGTTGCGTGTTCCCAAGCAGCTTGGGTCCGTTGGCGGTCCGATGGTATTATAAACTCAAACCGGCCTCAATCAAAATTTTCATCAGCTCCAAAAATCCTTCAAGGCAAGATTCATCACCAACAAGGTTCAGCCAAAACAAGCCGACTCACTCTGGGCGATGCAAATCAATCCAGAAAGAAACCCTCCGTGAGTATTCAGCACGTTATTGGGAATGTTTTAACTTGGTTGACGACGCCTGCAATGATTCCATGGCCATCACTGCCTTCAAGATGGGTTTACACCCCAGCAGTCCGCTCCGAAGTTCATTGACAAGGCGGCCTCCTAAAACCGTATGGGCCTTGATGAAGAAGGTTAAGAAGTACTGTAAAGTGAAGAACGATGCACTCCGTATCAAAGCAGGTCAAAAAGTCATGGAGACGGCGACACCAACTCTAGTGCAACCGATAAGCGTAGTTCCGCTGCAAGTGAGCCCTGAACCACGAAATAGGCCAAAACGAGAAAGTCGCCAAGACAGCCGCCGATTGAAGGACAAGCGTTCATGCAGATCGAGCGAACAATATCAGATGGAGAGCAAGCGTCCCAGGCGGTCTAACAAGAAATATACCGAGTTGACCGAGCCGATCATTAAAATACTACCCAAAGTTCAGCACCTAACCTTCTTTAAATGGCCGACCAAGATGATTGGGCCCCTCGACGCAAGGCGAAGGGATCGGCGGTGTGATTACCACAAAGATCATGGGCACGAAACCGACAGGTGCGACGCCTTAAAAGATCATTTTGAAGAGTTGGTGCAAGATAGCTGACTGGGTCAATACCTCCCACGAAAGGTCAACACACCCAACGCAGTAGCGTTACGCCCAGAGTCACCACCACTAGGAGTAATTCATATGATTTATAGTCTTCCATCACCAAATAGCGTCCATGCGATTCAGTCTCAACAATCTCAACCATGCCCATCTAAGCCGCTCACACCAGCCAAACGACCTCACTCAACTGGCAAGATTAGCTTTGACGACATAGATCTCGAAGGGTTGGTCCTTTCTCATGATGACCCTCTCGTTATCGAGTTACACGTTAATAAATTTGTTGTTGAACGCATTTTGATAGATCAGGGGAGCACATCAGAGATAATGTACTACAAGACTTTTCCTAAACTCGGCTTCACCGTATCAGACCTCATGTCGGCAAAATACCCCTTATTCGGCTTCAATATGAATCCTGAATACCCTCTGGGCAAGGTCAAGGTTGCAGTGCATACAGGCACTAGGATACTCAACATGGAGTTTCTGGTCATAAAATTTCCATCGCCATACAACTTGATCATAGGAAAAACTTGGTTGCACGCAATGCAGGCCATACCAAGTACTTACCATCAGCTACTTTGCTTCCCAACGCAACAAGACATTGAGCAGATTCACGGCTCTCAGAAGTCAGTGAATGAGTGCTACCTTACAACTTCAGTCAATAAACCAAAGGAAATGGAAGTAAATTCGATCGAAATTTCGGACCGAGAAAGCCTTGAGGACGTCGGGAAACTTCCCGCTGATAAGGCGACTGAGGATCTTGATCGGATCGGACTTGCAAATGAACCAGACAAGTTTTTCCTGATCAGCACATGTCTCAATGCCGACGACTGCCAAGAGTTTATTTCATTCCTTCTCGACAATATTGATGTGTTCGCCTAGACGCCTTATGAAATGCCGAGTGTAGACCCAAGCGTGACACAACACTATTTGAATGTAGATCCAACTGCTAAACCTGTCGTCCAGAAGAGCCGCCGATCCGCAGCCGACAAACTTTAGCCGTTGTTGCCGAAGTCGACAAGCTTCTGGAAGCCGATGCAATCCGCGAAATGAATTACCCCATCTGGCTATCTGATACAGTTGTCGTCAAGAATAAAAACGGGTCTTGGCGTATCTGCGTGGATTTCACGGACCTCAATAAAGCCTGCCCCAAGGATTGTTTCCCCCTCCCCAGAATTGACCAACTAGTCGACGCAGCTGCTCATCATCAACGTATGAGCTTCCTAGACACCTACAGGGGTTATCACCAAATCGCCATGCATCCCGACGACCAAGAAAAAATGGCATTTCTCACCTCGAGAGGCACTTATTGCTATAAGGTCATGCCCTTCGGCCTGAAGAATGCCGGGGCAACTTACCAAAGGCTTGTCACTACAATGTTTAAAGAACAACTCGGCCATACTATGGAAGTATATATTGACGACATGGTGGTAAAGTCCAAAGCAAAGCATACCCACCTGGACGACTTGTCCACAACCTTCGATATTCTCCGAAAATATATGATGAAATTGAATGACTCAAAATGCGCATTTGGCATTGGCTCTGGCACATTCCTTGGCTATATTGTGAACCACCATAAAATAGAAGCCAACCCGAAGTAGATTACAGCAATCATGGAACTTGACTCACCTCAATTGGCCAAAGAAGTGCAGAAGTTAATGAGAATGGCCGCAGCCCTCAATAGATTCATCAATCATTCTTTAGACCGATGTCAGCCATTCTTTCACACCCTCCGGCAGGGAAAGGCATTCCAGTATACCAAACTGTCCTCGACGGATTGAAAGCTTATCTTTGTTCGACACCGCTTTTAACAACTCCATCGCCGAACAACCCACCCATCCTATACCTCGTGGTATCGAATCGGGCGGTTAGTGTCATACTGCTGAAAGAAGAGCTAGGTGAGCAAAGGCCTATATTCTATGTTAGCAACGGCATTTACCATTAGAAAAGTTGATTTTGGCCCTCGTGGTGGCCACCAGAAAATTAATGCACTACTTCCAATTGCATACCATAACTGTGCTGACGGATTACCCTCTCTGGACAGTACTTCGCAGGGTAGAATCGTCAGGGCACATTTCGAAATAGGTCTTAGAACTCGGCCAGTACGACATCCAATTCTCTTCTAGAACGGCTATCAAAGGTCAGATTCTAGCCGACTTCGTTACCGAGTTCACAGGTTGTCATGCCGATTTTGAACCGACACAACCTACCGTCCAACACCAATAGAGGTGGCGAATGTATGTTGGAGATATTTGGCAGATGTACTGCGATGGTTTTTCCAACCAACGTGGTAGTGGGGTAGGAGTTGTGATTATGACCCCCGAGGGCGCAATAATCGAGCAAGCGGTGAAACTTGATTTTGATGCATCAAATAACGAGGCCAAATATGAGGCTCTGCTAGTCGGCCTCCGTAATGCACTCCATTTAGGCGCCAAACGCCTACAAGTCTTCTGCGATTCAAAGCTAGTCATCAATCAATTGAAGGGAGAGTATGCAGCTAAGGACGACCGAATGGCTGCTTACGTAAAAACAGTAAATTCACTACTCGTACAGTTCAATTTCCATGAGCTGAATCAGATTACCCGCGATCAAAATACCCATGTAGATGCTCTTGCCTGCCTGGCCTCTGCCATCAATTCAGAAATCAAATGAACCATTAAGATGGGATTCGTCCCCAAACCGAGTATCAGCCACCCTAAACCCGCCAGTGTTCATGTTATTGATTTAGAGCCAAGTTAAATGGACTCCATTGCCACATTTCTGTCCTGGGAACGGCTTCCAACAGATAAAAAAGAGGCCCATAAGCTATAGAACAAAGCCATACGCTATTATTTAGATCCCAATGGGAAGCTCTACAAGAAATCTCTTTCAGGGCCATATTTGGAGTATGTACATCCAGACCTAGTAGAGATTTTTAGCCGAGACACATGAGGGCAGTTGCGGCGCCTATTGTAGAGGACGTTCGCTGGCCCACCAATCTGTAACCCAGGGGTACTATTGGCCCACCATGCGAACCGATGCATAAAATTACGTAAAGAAATGCAAACAATGCCAAAAATTCTCCTCATTGACTCATTTGCCCGCAGAAGAATTGAATGCCGTCACTAGCCCCTGGTCTTTTGCCCAATGAGGACTGGACATCGTTGGACCACTCCCAAGAGCACCAAGGAATAAACGGTTCCTGATTGTTGCAACAGATTATTTCACAAAGTGGGTTGAGGCGGAACCATTGACATATATCCGAGACACAGACGTAAGACGCTTCATGTGGAGAAACATTATAACACGATTTGGCATACCGTGAGCACTTATTTCTGACAATGGCACCCAATTTGACTGCGGTATCTATCGCGAATTGTGCGACACATACGATATACGGCCATACTTCTCCTCACCAGCTTACCCGCAGAGCAACGACCAGGCTGAGGCTACCAATAGAGTGATCCTAGATGGAATCAAGAAGCGCCTAGAAAAGGCCAAAGGGAAGTGGATTGAAGAACTGCCCAGTGTATTGTGGGCTCATCGCACAATGCCAAGGTGACCTACCGGCGAAACTCTATTCGCCTTGTGTTTTGGTATAGAAGCCATTATTCCTCTCGAAATCGGCCTGCCTACTCTAAGATCGAAAACATTTAACTCGGGGCAAAATGACATGATGTTGGCCTTGGACCTCAATCTGATTGAAGAGCGTCGTGATCAAGCTCTTGTGCATGTGGCACGATACCAGTGGCAGCTTGCCAAATCGTATAACCAACGCGTGCAACAACGTCGATACACCCCAGGCGAATTGGTTCTTAAGAAGGTGCTTCTTGCCGACGGCAAACTGGGCTCCAACTGGAACGGTCCTTACCAAGTCAACTCAATTGCTGGGGCAAGAGCATATCGGCTCTCGAATATGGCGGCAATAAGCTTCCCCTTCCCCGAATATGGAACGCGACCCACTTGCGCAAATTCTACCATTAAATGGCCTTTTAACCAGTTTTTGTAATGATGTAATGACTCAGTTTCTTTTCCACAAATGTATCTTTACAGTTCATCAATGAATCAAGTCTTTTCCATAAATGTATCTTTATAGTTCAATGTATCTTTATAAAACTCCAAATTCGGAGTGCCCTTTGTGCTTGGCATAATTGGCCAATATAAAAGACTCCGAATTCGGAGAGCCCCTTGTACAGTTCACGATCAGCCAAATATGCCCCCGAATTCAGAGCGCCCTTTGTGCTTGGCACAATTGGCCAATATAAAAGACTCCGAATTCGGAGTGCCCCTTGTGCAGTTCATGATCAGCCGAATAAGCCTCCGAATTTAGAGCACCCTTTGTGCTTGGCACAATTGGCCAACATAAAGGACTTCGAATTCAGAAAGCCCCTTGTGTAGTTCACAATCAGCTGAATAAGCCTCCGAATTCAGAGCGCCCTTTGTGCTTGGCACAATTGGCCAATATAAAAGACTCCGAATTCTGAGCGCCCCTCATGCAGTTCACGATTGGCCGAATAAGCCTCCGAATTCGGAGCGCCTTTTGTGCTTGACACAATTGGCCAATATAAAAGACTCTGAATTCGAAGCACCCCTTGTGCAGTTCATGATCGGCCAAATAAGCCTCCGAATTTGGAGCGCCCTTTGTGCTTGGCATAATTGGCCAATATAAAAGACTTCGAATTCGGAGCGCCCTTTGTGCTTGACACAATTGGCCAATATAAAAGACTCCGAATTTGTAGTGTCCTTTGTGCTTGGCACTATCGGCCAATATCAAAGACTCCGAATTCGAAGCACCCCTCATACACATCACGATTGGCCAAATAATATGTCGGATGCTTGGATTTTTTCGAACTAACTATAAAGGATAATACAAGTGAGATCGTATCGAATAAAAGAAACAAATGCTTAGTATTAAAGTAATTCGAGTTTTATTAGAACAAACGGCACAAGACATAAATTACAAGATAATACTAAACTACTACATCCCTATCGTTCGCCTCCTCTTCATGATCAGTCTTCTCGGCATCATATGCTTCGAACGAAAGTTCGTAACTTTGGTACGGGGCGAAAAGTCGTCAATACCGGCGGCCCGAAGAGCCTTGAGCCATCCGTGTTTGAAACCATGGTTCTCGCAGCGACAAACATCGTTGGCCAGTTTTTCCTTGGTTTTCTCGATTCTGACTTTCCGACCATCAAAAAAGCCTTCCTCATATGCGCGGGATCGAATGGCTTCTTTGGCAAATTCGGCGGCCATGTCCCGATCGGCTATGGCATGATCTATCAGGCACTGGTTTACTCTATCGGCGATAGCCATACTCGCCGATTCTGAGGGCATCTTCTCGGCAGCCTTGGCTTTACGTATTTCACTCTCCTTCTCGGTGCGACATTCCAAATCCCGAATCCACCCATCTTTTTGAACAATTTCTTTTTGAGCGGCCCGCAACCGCATGCCGGTCTCGTATGCACAATAGAGTCCCTTGATTGACCCATGGACTCCATCTCTAAACACCTCATCATCGCTCCACCCGATCATAGATTGTTGTACCTCAGGCGGAAATATTTGATGAGTAAAGTCAACTGTCACATTGGGATCGTAAATGATCAAATCTGCTTCAATCATTGGCTTATTGCCAATAAACACAACGAAACTAAGAGAACGTGGCGGTCTGCTCGGCTCCTGTCGAACGGACGCCCGTGCACTTGCCGCCCTATCATTGCCTTTTTGTTGAGACCCGCCTCTGGGCGATTTCTCCACTTCGCTCCTCCTTGGAGACCTGCTTCGTCGACGGGATGAATATCGTCTTTCTCGTTCCTCCGACGCCGCAATATTCGCACGAGAAGTTGTTCCATGATCCATTTATGCGTCCAACTCTGCTAAACTCTTTCCTTCACCTTTGCTATTGAAAAATAATCTGCTAGACATACGCTCACACTCTAGTAATTGCGCAGATGCTTTCGCCTCTCCCCCTTAATTCACTACTCACTAAAACTAGATACCCCTTTCGTGGGCTGCGCAAGGGTTATTTAATGACGCCCCCTTCATTAATTACAACGTGCACCGCTAACGATGCGCTCGCGGTCGCCGCCGTCGCCACTGTTAATCGGCCAAATTAAATCTTATATGGCCGAATTATTCTTCTGCCCACCTGATCATAGAGGCCATGTTTTGTACTCGACTTAAACTTCATGCTCAATTGGGGCAAGGGCAGATATTTAATATACTCGGCTCATCCATAGATAACTGAATTATTCTTCTGTCCCACTTGATCATGGAGGCCATGTTTTATACTCGGCTTAAACTTCATGCTTAATTGGGGCAAGGGCAGATATTTAATATACTCGACCCATCTATAGATGGCCAAATTATTCTTTTGCCCTACTTAATCATGGAGCCATGTTTTGTACTCGGCCTAAACTTTATGCTCAACTAGGACAAGGGCAGATATTTCATCTACTCGGCTTATCCATAAATGGCCGAATTATTCTTCTGCCCCACTTGATCATTGAGCCATGTTTTGTACTCAGCTTAAACTTCATGCTCAACTAGGGCAAGGGCTGATATTTCATCTACTCGGCTCATCCATAGATAGCCGAATTATTCTTCTGCCCCACTTGATCATAGAGGCCATGTTTTGTACTCGGCTTAAACTTCATGCTCAATTGGGGCAAGGGCAGATATTTTATCTACTCGGCTCATCCATAGATGGCCAAATTATTCTGCTAGCTCACTTGACCATTTGTCGCAGTTCATTTTTTGTTTTGAGCATCACTTCTCAGAACTGGCACTTTTCATTCATAAACTAAGGTCTCGTTTGGGAACCCTCCCGTTTAGCCAAAAAGCCAAAAAGTTACTAAAAAAGTCAAAAAGCCAACAACCCATACCAAAAAGTCAAATATTCTTTTTTCTCTCTACTTTTTGCACATCTTTTCGTAAAAAGCCCAAAAGTCATCCCAAACATACTAGTTTTTTTTAGCTCATATTTTAGCTAAATAGCCAAAAAGTTACTAAATTAGCCTATTTCCAAACGAGGCCTAAATACAAGCAAAGTATTATTTTATCAATATAATAATTTCAAACACAAACCATTGCTATGATTTCATTTGTATGCACACATCACTTCTCAGAACTGGCACTTTTCATTCATAAACTGAATACAAGCAAAGTATCATTTTATCAATGAAAACCGCCCTAAATACAAAAACATTACTAATACTATATTAACAACTACAAATAAACAGCAAAAAATAAACACTTGTTAAACATCTTCAAAATCCTTTAGGTCCAACTCCAGAGGTTAAACCTCAAGCTGCTCGTACGAAATCGGCAGATCAAGAGTTTCTTTGGCAGCCGCCAAAGCTTTAAGCCAGCCATGCTTGAAACCTCAGTTTTCGAATTTCAATGCTTCGTCGGCATATAATCCTTTGGCTTGAAGTTCGCCGGCATCAAACGCTTTGGCTACATCCGCCTCCGCTCGCTCTCGGGCCTTCTTTGTCTCGTCCAACTCAGCTATCAATCTCAAATTCTCCGCCTTGGCCAACTTCAACTCACCGTCCATGCTGGCAGCCCTCTCCTCAGCGCTCCTAGCTTTCTCTTCTTCGGCCGCAGCCTTCCCCTGCTCCTTTTCTGCCCTCCTAGCTTCAGCCTCCGCCTTATCTGTCACCGTTTTCAAATTGGCCATCGCAGCCGCAGCCTTGTTTCTTTCATCTTGAAGTTGAACTTCGATCGAGCCGAGTCTCTCTACGACATCGTAGTGACGGCGGCCGATCTCCGCTATCCTGTCTGTCGCCTATACAAGTAAAATAGCAACCACATTAAACAAAACAAAAAAAAGTTAACATAAAAACGGCAGAACAGATTCATCCCAATTTACCAGTATAGCTGACTGCACCACCAAAGCGATAGAGACAACGTCGGGCTCGGCACGGAACACAACCTTATCTGATGGAAGTGAAGGCATCGATACCACACTGAAGGCCACAACGGGATCTTTAATGGCTGACCTGCTGGACAGAACAGGTGCATTTTTTATCCTTAGCTGGATGACAAACAGCTCAGCCGAATCCGGAGAAAACAACTCCAGCCTTTGCCATTTGTCAACCGATTCTTCTACTGATTCGGCAATATATTCAACGGGGTGTTTTTCGCCTCTTTGATCGATTTGTTCAGAGCTCGAAATCTACATCAACTGACGAGCGGGGACTTCGTCAACCAAGATCAATTCTTGAGTTGCTACAACGGCCGCTGGGAGGGGAGTTTCTAAGTTTCCTCCACCACTGGCTCTTTTGCGTACCGCCATCTTCTCTGCATTTCTTCTCCTAGCAGATTGGGCAAGCGACTCACCGCCCATTTCTTTAGAGTCGGCTCCAGGAAAATCTCCCAATTCAAAAAAAATGTCCTTTGGAGAAGCAATCTCTACTCGACCTGAAGTAGAGGGTTAGCCACTGCCCCCTTGGTCAAGTTGCTCAAAAGCCAACTCAACTTCTCTATTCAGCTCTTCTTCTTTCAAACGGATCCCTTGTCCAGCGTCTTCAACGTCTGAACTCTCCTTTTCTAAACGGCCCTCTGGTTCAGCCTCTTCAGCGCCCGGACCCTCAATACCAATGTCCCTTAAGCTCTTAAAGTTGGGGAATATGAGTGTCATGAGATGCTACTCTTCTCTCAACACGGGAATATGATCTGCCGCTGAAAAGGTTGCATAGGTTGGGTCATATCTCACCAGAATGTATGTCGCGCATCCTTATCCTTGTAAATTGGCCCATCCTTTGTATCTAAGGGTTGTCTTCAACTGGTTGAGAACGGCTGGGTCTATCGACGGAAGAACTCTTTTTAAGTCGTTACCTGCAAAAAACAAACTGGATTAGTAATCTTTTGGAGCCGAATATAACGTCTAAACTAAAAAAAAAAATTAGCCACCTGGCTCGCCCCTTCATCTCGGCACAGGGTCTTGGTGATCTTCTCCTTCGCCGAATTCCCAATTGCCTCGAACGGCGACCATGACATCATCTACTCTTTTTCCGAAGCTAACGAGCATAGTCACCAAATGTTGATCTATGTCCTTGGCTCTAAGAAAATAACGGCCCTGACGACCAATTGACTTCGCCAGGACATAGCAATGTCGAATCGCCGAAATTCCCAGGTTAAGCCCTAGTCGGCGGTTCAGTTCCACTAAACCCATGACTATACGGTAAAAATTCACATTGGGTTGAGAGGGAATTAACCCCCCGTAGTGTAGAACAGTCCTAAGGAAAGGGTGCAAGGGAAAATGAACCCAACCCTCAGCGACTGACAGGAGAGGGAAAATTATAGTGTTTGCATTAGCCCTCTCCATATCAACCACACTGTCTACCACATGGGATAGGTGGACGTCGTCAGGAATCGAAAAGTGACGACGGAAGGCAGCGAGTCACTCCTTAGAAAGGAGAGCTTTCAAATGAGTCGTCATTCTAGACAAGATAGAAGATAAATAACAATGCACAAAGGGAATGGAATATGAACAAAAGTTGAACAGAGGGAGAGACTTACAGGTCAGAACGAGGGAGCAAAGTGAATAAGTAATATGAAGCAAAGTCGGAAACACAGGAGTCGTGAGGGAGGAAGAACGGTATGAAGAATGTGAAGGAGCCAAAATTCGATACGTACGATTTTTAAAAAAATGCATTAAATGAACATCAAATTACAAAGGGGCGGGAAGCAATGATGACCCCAAATTACGACTGATCTGACGCATCAATACCAAAAGATGCGTGCGCCATATTTCCGACTTCCAAGATTCGTCGAAATATTCAACCGACCACGCCGAATAACAGATGTTAATCGGATGTTCGGGGGCAATTGTGATAGCCGAATAAATAAAACCACGTCCAGGGCTAGCACAGCGTGAGTCGGCGGAACACGCCGAATTCATGGTCACAGATAAATCGGCTACATAAAGTCCAATGGGCCGAAGTCGAATAAAACCAGGCTTAAAAGGCCGTTCGAACCAATTATCCCATGGGCTACATAAATGGTCCATGAATGGGGCCAAAGCTCATTAGGAAACAGTGGGCCCCTAGAAGGACACTAGGGAAACAATATAAAAGAAAGGAGAGGAGGACAAAGAGGGGGACCTGTTCTTGGACGATAGAGTATTCCTAAACCCATTACACCACAGCTGATAATCCTAGTATGCTACTCAACATAACCAAATCCTTTCTCATTTAGTAGCGTTTATATTTACAGTTATCTCATTATATATAAAAGAAAATTGTGTGATATATGGTTTACGAAATTTACTAAATTCTTATAACTATAAATTAGTTATTTAGAAGGGAAAAAATATATATATTTCTTTCCTCCTTCTCCCACCTCTAGCCACCATCCACTGCTTATCATCATCACCACCACCGGCTAACACATTTGGTCACCCCCACCATTGCCACCATTGTCAGTGACCTCCTCTAAAAACCACCTCCCACTGACAGAAACCACATCCAGTCGCCATCAACCACTTTCGGCCTTCAACTCTTGCTGAAAACCACCTTCAACCACCACCTTTAGTGGTCAGCCACGATCTCCAACTATCGGCAACCACCTCCCATGGCTGACAACCACTAACTACCTCCCTCTAGTGGCATCCACCTCCAGCCACCACCTCTTGTAGCCATACAATCACCTCCAACTAGCATCTTCAACAGTCTACAACCACCTTTGGCCACCACCTCCCGCCAACCATCCCTTTCACTTCTTTTCAAAACAAGTTTGTTCTAAACATGTTTTTTGTTATCGCTTTCACCAAAAATCAACATAAACATGTTTTATGTTTTATTATAATATATGGTCAATGACTCATTGATGGGTGGGCATTAATTATTCAGGTGTTTGGTTAATGCACTGTCACTTGGAGCTCCATACAACCTGGGGTTTGAAGACAGCTTTTGTGGTAGACAATGGAAAAGGCCCAGGTCAATCTGTTCTGCCTCCACCTAAAGATCTTCCTCCTTGTTAGTTGTCGTTTGGGATTTTTTTATTCTTTTTTTATTTTTAAAATTGAGATTGTTTGGAAATGGACAACTCTTATTGGAGCTAATTGCTTCTTGTAACAATATCTTGCAAAGTGCAAGAAATATGGATGAATTTATATATATAAAGGCAAAAGAGTGAACACAGTTTGTATTAAGTTGTTGTGGGATGTAATTAAATTGCAATAAATTCAATGTTCATATGGTTCTTCATTATATGTCATTGTGAAAATTACTGCTTAACACGACTTCACAATGAAATTAAGAACTAAAACTATGTTGGGTTTGGTTATGGTGTGCAACTTACACCTTACACCTTACACCTTACACTTACACCTTACACTTACACCTTTTGTGAAAAATTAAACCTTACACTTACACCTTTTTTGAGGTTGCACACCATATGCAACCCACTTACACCTTACACCTTACACCTTACACTTACACCTTATACTTATACTTACACCTTACACTTACACTTTTTGTGTAAGTGGCACATGGTGTGCAATTGCACACTTAAGAAAAGTCCAACTATGTTTTCATGAGTAAGCATATATCTTTTTGAATCATATATTATCCTCATTGCTAATATTAAAATATGAGAAGACTAAGATAAGAGTGAATGTGTTATGGACTTCTATTGTTTTCATCAAGGTTGATGTTTGAGGAAAAGGGCGTTGAACTAAAAGCAATATAGAATGCATAAGCTAAAATTGATCAAGGATAACCGTATGATTGATGCTACTGATCTCAACACAATGCGTAATTCAGATAAACATAAGGAAGAGAAAAGAAAACTAGTGTGGCATTGTTTGAAACTCTTACACTGTGTTTGGTTGTTGAGGGATTTCGAGAGAGATTTGGAAAGGAAAAGGAAAAAGATGTGTGAAACTAGGTGAAATTTAAATATATTTTATTCACATTTCACCTATTGTTTCCATTTCCCTTTCCAAATCACTCCTCAGATCGTCCAACCAAACACAGCATTAATCAAATTATTCAAATCTCATTTCCAAGCACAACTTACATTAAAAAAGAATGCACTCAATGATGAACAGATATCATCATCAAACAAACACATTGCTCCCCTCAAAAAGACATACAAGAAAAATCTCCATCAAACAATAAACAGCCCCCCTCCATCATTTCAAAAACAAAGCAAAGTAAAGCAATTTGGAAAAAACAAACCACATATTGTTTGAAATCTCAATCAAATGCTTCAAATCTCAAGCTCAATTACATAATAAATGCATTCAAAGATGAACAGATATCATCATCAAACACATTGCTCCGCAAAAAGACATATACAAGAAAATTCTCCATCAAACGATAAACAGCCCTCTCTATCATTTGAAAAACAACGCAAAGCAATTTGAAAAGAAAAAAAAAACCAATAAAACCTAGTTGTAATCTCAATCCAATGATTCAAACCTCATTTTCCAAGCTCAAATTACATAAATGACCTCGATGATGAACAGATATCATCATCATTGCTCCCCCCAAAAGACATTTACAAGAAAAGTTTCGAATAATAAACAGCCCCTCCATTTGAAAAACAAAACAAAGCAATTTCAAAAACCCAACAAAAACCAAGTTGTGATATGAGTTTGTCATGTCAGAATTGAAATAAGGCATATCAATAAGAACACCAGAATCACAATCCCAATCCAACAAGCCCAATTCTTCCTCTTCTTCATCTTTTTAGCTTCAATGAGTTCCTTTGTGCCCTCACTGATATAAACTCCAGCGCTAGCAACGTTCTCTTCGATATCATTGATCTTTTCACCTTGTGTCTCAACCAACACCGCCATATCAAGAAACACTTGGTGGAGCTCAGTCAAGCTCCTCTGAATGTCCTTCAAAGCCTCATGCCTTTCCTGATTCTCCATCACCAAATCAGCCTTCCCTTCGAAAATCCCAACTTGCCCACCTCCCAAAACCATCTTTTCGATCACTTCCTCACTCGGTTCCTCCCCTGTGGCATTGTAGTACCTCCTCTTAAGCCCTTCTTTATGTTCTTTAACAATCTTTTCCCTCAATGACTGAAAATCATTCATCATATCCCTCAATTTGATTCTCAAACCATTGGTAACTGACATTCGTGTTCGATCAACAGGACTTCCTTCTCTATATGCTGCTGACACGCTACGATTAACTACATTCGATTGATCAAGCAATTCCAATTTAGTCTTGATGATTTTCGCCTTTCGAAGAAGAGTGACCATGTCTGAGTTGATTCTGTCTCTGAGGCCACGAAGAACTTTGGCACTGTGTGTGGACTTAGTCTCTTCATTTAGGTCTTGAAGATCAAGAAGGAGACTAGTGATCTCTTCCATATCATCCTTGATTGTCGCGACCTCTTCGAAGAACTGTGAGAGGTTTTTCTCATCCGCAGGGTCTAGTTGACCCATCTCGATGTCTGGCCCTGATTCGATGTCTTTCATTGCCTGTTTCTTCAGTTCGACGTAACTGAGAAAAGACTTGGTCATAAGATCATTCATCTTTGCACCTACATATCAAGAAAAACATTCAGTTTCTCAGAAATTGAATTGATGAGACTACTTCAATAATACAATGAATGTCAAATGCAATATTTGTGAATACATATATGTATGTGACAAAAGGGTAAAAACCCATACCACAGATTCAATTGGGAGGAAGAGATCGATCTGGGTTTGGTGAATCTGGAATTGGGCTTCTTGGGAAAGTTGAGATATCTTCAAGAAAAGGTCTGCAAAGAAAGAAATTGAAGAGTTAGAAACAGCGATGAATCTTAGGAAGACATTGTTGGGTCTTCTTAAAATCAATAGAAAAAAGAAAGGTAATGTGTAAAATTGTGCTTTTGAAGTTTCATTGATTCAAAGAACGGTCTGCAGAAAAGAAAGAAAAGAAAATGAGAGAGAGAGAGAGAGAGAGAGAGAGAGACCTTGAAGAATGGGAGTGTCTCTTGTCTTCCAGGGGCAATGAAGATGATGGGGGGAGAGAGAGAGAGAGAGTTTTGAAGGGCTTTGAATTGGAGAGGCAGAGATAGAGCAGGGGGTCTGTGGGATATATGTTGAAAAGTAAGGAGTAATGAGGGGAGACGGGTATCGCCGTGGTGTGGCCTTCCCGTTGGGTTTTTTTTCAAATTCAAAAAATTTTGGGTATTTAGAAATAGCCGTTATATTTGGTAAGTGTCTTTTCAGTTTTTTCAGGGGAAAAACATTTTTAAAAAATAATTATAAATTTTATAAATATTAATAATTATATTTATAATTTTTTTACTTTCATGAATCTATTTTTATAAAAGTACACGGTGGTGTAATTGACCCTTTTCTATTTTATTTATTGTTCATTGTGTCTATTTTTACATGATTTTTTCTGTTTTTTTCCCCTTTTGAGCTAGCTTTTGAGTGCTTCCTTTTTAGTAAGTGAAACTGTGAATCTTACATCAGATTTAATCCAAATTTCATCTGCAAAATCCAAATGTTAATGAATATAAAAAAAATCTAAATCTGATAGGTCAAAATATATAAAAGTGTTTTGGAATGTTGGTTTAAAACTGATTTTTTGACTTTTTTTGGACTATTTTGTCTTTTTATGAGTAAAAAAATGCAAGAGATGATGTGACCTGGGTTGCCAAAACAACCCCTAATATGTAAAATTCAAATTCGATTGATCCCACATCCGATTTGAATAAATCTGGTCAGAATATTGATCACAATTCAATTTCCATACTTTAATTTTTATATGAGAACAATAACCCTATATGATATTACTAGCGTATGCCCGTGCCTGAAGGCACGGTACAATTAATGATGAGATTAAAATATAAATCAAAATTAGAGAGGAATGTATTCAAATTAATAAAGTTTAACACATAAATTGCAAGATCAATTCCACCAACAGAAATGATGATCAATACCTCAATTCCACCAACAAACTTGAAGATATATCACTCTTGGGCCAAACAAAAATTTGGCTGTCGTTAGAATTAGAATATAACCCGTGCCTTAAGATATATCATGGGCCAAACAAAAAAAAAAAAAAGTGGAAAAATACCAAATAGAACATACCAAACAGATAAAACTACATAATCATTCTGTTTTGGAAAGGTTGTTTTCGAATTGGGTAAGAGAGAGAGTAGTAAAATCTCATATAAGCTCATAATTTAATTTTTTATTTTTTAGACAAACAAAAAAGAGATTAGTTTTTGGATATAGAAATGGTAAAGACTAAGAAATTGACTACAGAAAATATAACACACACATCTATTCTGGAGAGGTTGATAATGTGGGTGGTTGTTGTTGTTGTTGCAGCGGCTGCGGTGGTGGTGTGTTGGTGTTGGGGAGAGGACGCGAGGCAGAGGAACACCGCAGAGACCATGATATTGACAGAAGATGGTGAGAAGGATAAGGCCGATTAACAAATTATGAGTTTGGCTATCGTTAACATTCTGCTTTTATCATCCATGGACCTGCTGCACCACAATTCATGAAAGAATGAATGGATATCTTATGTGGCAGAATGGTAATGTCATAGCGATCTGATATGACCAGAGATGAAAGATTAGGAGAGGCTACTTCCATGAAAAGTAAAGCATGAATAGGGATTTTCATTACAACGAATACTAAGTCATGATTATAAAATCGGTCTAATTTTTCTTATAAAAAATGGTCGCCAAATGTTTTTATATAATAAAATATTCAAATTATAAAACCAGACTCATAATAGACCGGCCATACAAAGGTCTTAACATTTTCTTAAATTCATATTTGAATAAGACTGAAACAACTGTATTTCATCGTACATGAGTATGACTACTACCTCTCTTCTAGTTCAAAAGGGAAATAAATGAAAATAATGTTTCCAATAATGATTAAGCAGTTAAAAAGGAGATATTAACTTCCCGGGAACAGCTATTATATGACTACAACATTTTTTTAGTCACGAAAAGCTCATATTTGGCAATGAAATTCTTTGGTCGGCAAAGAGTAACCCAAAAAATATGCATGGTCTTTGACAACTAAACTTTCTTTTGTCGGCAAATAATTGTATACGACGATCAAATTAAATTTTTCGTAGCCTAAAATATAGACTATCACCGACTTACAGGTTTTTGGTCGCCTATTACTTAATATTTAGCGACTAAATTTTTTTTAGTCGCCAATAAATAGCATATCTCGACTAAATTAATATAGTAGCTAAACTTCGAACCAACGCCAACTAATATATTTTTTAGTCGCCAAAAATGACACTTTTGGCAACTAAATTTATTTTGGTCGCCAAATTTAGTCGCCAAATGTGTAATTTCTTGTAGTGAAGGAAACACAAACCCATATCGGTTTCTTGAACATATAGAAAAACACAAATAATACAAATGATAGAGAATCAAAATAATTGAGAATCACCTAGAATACCTACAAAACTCCATATATTACCACCAAATGATACAAATGCAGATATTAGATGAATAAATGAAAGAGAGAACCAGAGTGTTAACCATAGTCCATAGAACAGCAGCTACTACTCATTCCATAGTAGACTTGTGGGTGTTTCCAGGTCAGTCATTTTAAAACATTTGGCTCAATTCAACCAAATTCTAACTCAAATTGGACCAATAGATATTGGCAACCAAATGGATTATGTATAAACTATACAACAACATGATTCCAATATATTCTAGGTGTTTTGATTTAAGGTTTAGAAAAACAAAAATCAAAATGAGGGCCAAACTGCAGGTGACTTTTGCAACTTGGCAACCTAAAAAGAGTCCCAAAAGAACAACCACTTAAAAAATGCCCCAGTAAAAACATCACACCCAGATCCTCTCCCTAAAATCACACCAAACCCAGATCATAAAACTAAAATTCTTGGGTTCAATACTTACTGCTAAATAATCACAAAAGATTAGACAAAAGAACATAGGCTTATTGAAAGAGATACAATTCCATTTAATCCAATAACAAAAAAAAATGATACAATTTCTCCACAAAATAAAACTAAAAATCAAAATTACAGAAAGAGGATATCATAAACTAAAATGGCATCAAGTTGAACCAAACTTGTGTGTTTCAGAACAATCTAAATACCTAAAAATAACCCAAGTCAATTAAGAACAAATCGAACAAATAACCCAAGTCAATTAAGAAAAATACCTAAAAATTGAACAAATCGACAAATAGTCCAACAACCCAATTCAATTAAGATCATCAACACTCTAATAGTTAGTTGCCTTGATGAGTCCAAATCTTTTCATTATCAAAAAGCTACCCATAAGACTCAAAGTAAACACAATCCCAACTTTCAGAGCAACTAAACATAGTAACCAATTATTAGCCAAAGGAAACCCAAATTTCACTTCTTTACTATTTCCCACACTTTCTCACCAACCAAACAGGACAGGATTTTTTTGGTATAAACTACTGATTTATGGTTGATAAAAATCTGATGCCATTTGTGGAATACTTGATGGTTAGTTGCCTTAAAAATCTGCTTTATGATGAAAGTTTAAATATTTATGGGATGAAAGTTTAAATATTTAAACTGATCTTTTCATTCTCAAAAAGCTTTAAAAAAAAAATTTTGAGCCCAAATTTCACTTTCTTTACTATTTCTCCCACTTTCTTACCAACCAAACAGGACAGAATTTTTTTGGGTACAAACTACTAATTCATGGACTGATAAAAACATGGTGAAACTACGGATTTATGGGCTGATTTATGGTGGGATACTTGACATATTTATGGGATGAAAGTTTAAAAATCTGATGAAAGTTCAAATATTTAAACTGATAAAAAAATTCTAAAACTAACCCAACACATTGAAAAACAATGGAAAGTCTGAAAAATCTAAAATCTAAAATCTAAAATCTGATGGAAGTTCAAAAATTTGATGGAAGTTTAAGTATTCATGGGATGACAGTGTTCATGGCAGAAACTTTATCAGATAAAAGTTTCTGCACGAAGTGCAGAAAGGAAAAAACCCAAGTAAAACTATCAAGTATTCCACAAATGGCATAGAAAACCCAAATAAAACTAACCCAACACATTGAAAATATAATGGAACACAGCCATCATCAAATGCACAACCAATTTCCCCCACTTTCTTTCCAACAAAATAGGACAGAATTTTTTTGGTACAAACTATTGATTTATGGGTTGATAAAAATATGATGAAACTACTGATTTATGGGCCGATTTATGTTGGAATTTCGACATATTTATGGGATGAAAGTTTAAAAATCTGACAAAAATTTAAATATTTGAACCGATAAAGAAACCTAAAACTAACCCAGCACATTGAAAAAACAATGGAAAGTTTGAAAAATCTAAAATCTAAAATCTGATGGAAGTTTAAGTATTCATGGAATGAAAGTATTCATGGCAGAAACTTTTATTCAATTTGGTCTGATTTTGATAAGAAAAATACAACAATAATTTCAAGGCTTTTCATAGATATCCATAGAAAGCAAATAAGAGAGACACAGAGAGAGCATGCCATTTCTGCTCACAGATTCATATGTTTATAGATTCATATATCTATGAACATTTCTAGGAGAGATAGAGAGAGTAAAGTCACAGGGATGTGCCGGAAAGTGCCGAAGCCGGAAAACTTGTTCCCGGGGATGATGTCTCAAGCGAAACGACTTCGAATTTCTGCGGATTTCTGCAAATAAAACCATCAAATCATTTCAAATTTCAAAATCAAAACCCTTCAAAAATTTCTAGTACAAACTACTGATTTATGGGCTGATAAAAATATGATGAAACTACTGATTTATGGGCCGATTTATGGTGGAATACTCGACATATTTATGGATGAAAGTTTAAAAATCTAATGAAATTTTAAATATTTGAACTGATAAAGAAACCTAAAACTAACCCAACACATTGAAAAAACAATAGAAGTTTGAAAAATCTAAAATCTAAATCTAAAATCTAAAATCTGATGGAAGTTTACCTTTATTAAATCATGAATTTACCTTTATAACTATAACTCATGCCTCAATCTGGAAGAGTTCACACTGGTAAATAAAAAAATTACAAACTTCAATCAATGTGAATTTTTCCAAAGAAAATGAGCATCAAAACTAACATCCTAAAAAGCAATATATAAAGGACATGGAATGAATTTCAAAACAACAAATATGAAGGTCGAAAGAGCTTAACAATTCAATAAATCCTAGTTCTGCTACATCAATGGAAAGAGTGTCTCGACTCCATACGATATAATATTAACACCTAAGCTCAATCCCATTCAGTCAGTCAATTTTATTTATTTTATTTACTTTTAACAAAAAAATAAAACAAAGAAGACCATGAATTACTCTACTCAAGAAAATAACATAACATCCACACAAAGATAAAGAATTACATGCCTAGAATCAAACCATGATAAAATTGGACTTTCAGCATGTTTAACTAATAAAGATAAAAACACATTAGCATGTTTTGTAGACCAAAAGAGAAATAGTTGTATAACCTAATCAGCATAATCCACAAATCTAAAAGTAAATATTTGAAATCCAATAGACAAACTGAAGAAAAAAGAAAAAGAAGAAAAAGAAATCTCCCTTAAATTAGCAAAAACTTTAGTCTTCCCTGGGGATCGGTTAGTGCCCTGTTGATTTCTTATACTTTATTTTTTCAAACTCTTGCCAGACCTTTTAATTCCACAACACTGTTCAGATTCCATTAAAAAAAAATTAAAAAAAAAAAAAAAGGAGTATGATGCTTTATTGATCATGACTCACATCAGCTTATAACTTCTGCGTATATCACTTGCATAAGATAATGAAATTTTACAATGTTTTCTTGCCTACATAATACTGCTATGGAGGGAAATTATCTCTGGCAATCTCAATTTGAAGTTCAGCGTCCATGTCATGTACTACTCAAAGCAGTTTTTAGTTTTTCTACATAGAAACAATTTACAAAGTATATGGAGCTCAACTATTCATAAACTTCAAGGGTGTGAAAAATTAGGGCTTTCTGCTATATGAGAACAATAGTTAGATTAAGTAAAATCATGCGAATGCAGTTAAAAATCTTGATCAAACTGAAGCATGTATATAAATAAATGTGTTTACCCTTCACAATGTTGCATGAGGCTAAGATGGTAGCAGTGCGATGGTTGAGATGGGGAGTGGGGTTGCTACAGTTGTTGCAATCAAGATGTCGACAAAGGGTCGCTAAGGAGGGAGGAGCAGAGATGGTTGTAAGGAGTGTGGGTGTCTGCGAAAAGGAAGAGGCAAATCTACTACTGTGGTCATGGTGGAGAAATCTGTGTATATCAGCATGTTTTGTAGACCAAAAGAGAAATAGTTGTATAACCTAATCAACATAATCCACAAATCTAAAAGTAAATATTTGTAATCCACTACACAAATTGAAGGAAAAAGAAAAAAAAGAAAAGAAATCACTCTAGGAAAAAAGAAAAAGAAGAAAAAGAAATCTCTCTAAGAAAAAGAAAGCCCTAATTTAAGTGTAGAAGATAAGGCGAAAATGGCCAAATAATGTTTCATAGTAGCGGAAGCAAAACAATCCCAAATCAAAAATTAGTATGTGAACACAGTTTACAAACCAAACCAATATGAAGGACTCATATAATTTTGATGCTCATATAATTTCCTAAAATGAGAATAAAACTACACAATTGAGAAAACTCAGTTTGATCCAACTTTATAGACTCACACATATATTCAAGAACGATCACCGCAGAGTTCTATTTAAAAAATAGCAAAGGAAGCTAAGTAGAATATATTTAGTTTCCTTTGCCTTTGTCGGACTGGGAAGAAACAGAGGGTGGGAAGGCAAGTAAAGCAATAATGTAATTGGCAATTCTAAAGCAATAAAATACACCCGACAACAACATTTTATAAATAATAATGAAGGCAACTGAAGCAACATTGTAAATAATGTTAGGATCAAAATGTAATTGAAATTTGTGAAGGACAAAATTTAAATAAAATAAAACAACAAAAACATTCAACACATGACAGCTTGATTAATTGTTCGTAGCATGAGGAAATTAGGACTCTTGTTCATTCCACTCTCAAACGGATCCTAAAACAACCAAAATGAAAATGAAGAAACTGATAGCAAAATAGGTTTAATAGTTAGCAATCAGAGAGAGAAGGGGAGAGGCAAAACAAACAGACACAGCCCAAGAAATTCTAACAAACCCCAAGAATTCCATGACTAAACCTTTGGATCATACAGGAAAGTAAAATTTTTCATAAACTACAGACTACTTGCAAGATGCATTATGGTCCAAAATGAATTAAAATAAATCAAAATGGGTGATCAAGGGCCTCAATCTCATAGCTTACAGTTTATATCCATGACAGTAATGCCTTTACATGCAGTAAACCAATGTGATGTGTTGTGTCATTTCTATTCTTTTCTCACCCCTTACAATCCAACCAAAGGCTTATATATTTTTATAACCTCAAAATAGCAAGAAAGCTGCAAGTTTTATAATATTAAAAAAAAAACAGTTGGTACAAACAAAAGAAATCTGAAGTGGACAGACACCCAAAAGAGCCACACAACACAGCACAATTTTTTTTCTTTTGAAAGAGTAAGGAGTGAATTCACAGGAACAAACAAAATTCTATGAAACACCAATTTATTAATAACCCAAATAAACTCCAAATTCAACACTTCAACAACACCAATTTACCAACACTTCAACTAAACCCGCAATTTTGCCAACAGCCCCACCCAAAAGCTTTATAGTAAAACAATCCAATTCCAACCCCAAAATAGAACATTTCACAGCACCAACACTTCAAAAAAAAAAAAAAGCATGGAAGAAATCAGACTTCACATACAATTACTTAATTACTCTCTTTTTTTTACTCAATTACTCTTCATACTCTTTCTTTTTTCTTTTTTTTTTTTTTTTTTTTTTTTTTTTTTGCAAAAAATGTGAGCATAGCTATTCCAGAAAGGAGAACCAAAAAGAAATAGAGATAGAGTGAAAGGAAGAGAAAGAGAAATCAAATTACCTGGTTAACAGGGGTTAAATCTCTCGAACAATTCGATTCTTTCCCAACAGCAACAACACCACAATTTTCCCAATAGCAGCATGTGTTTTACAATTTTCCCAACAGCAGCAGCACCACAATTTTCCCAACAGCAGCAGCACCACAATTGGTTAATGCTAGGGAAACAAACACAACCATCAGAGCTGAAAAAAACTGAGAGAGAAGGGAAAAGGCAGAAAAAGATTGAAACCCCAAGTGGAAAACCAATTGAAGAACGGGAAATAAACCCAGATTGGAAAAATGGTTTTATATAGGCATATTTTTTTTTAGCCCAATTTGGGTGGGCCCCAAATGTCTTTTGGGGTGGGTCCGAAAAGGTGAAGTGTTCCTTGCCGCGTGGCAAGTCACACGGTGAAGACGGAACGTCAAAACCATTTATGAGTGAATGGAAAGTTAACGTCGTTTTAGGGCCTAACATTAATTTTTTAGATAAAATTCTTTTGAATTTTTTCAATAAAAAAATTAGTGTGAGAATTTAATTTAAATTTTAGTTACCTGAGTGGTTTTCTAAAGTTTATAATTTAAATTTAAATTTAAATTTAATTTTTGATTTCCTAAATATTTTGTACCTTTTTCTTTATTAGATTAAACTATTTAAATAGTTTAATAAACATATTCAAATAGTTTAAGAGGTTTAAAGATTGGTAGTTCCAATTAGTTACCTTGTTTGTACTAACGGACAAAATGTTCAAACTTTTTCAAATGTTTGAATTTGAAGGTACAAACGGACAAATCTGTTCATTTGAATTTAGAGGTGCACCTTTTCATTTTGTGACACCTATTCGGGTCTTTGTATTGCCTATATATACTTGGGTTTTTCCAGCAGTCTATGAAGTTGGTGAAATTCGGGAAAAAAAAAAACAGTCTGTATTTGGTTTCTTTTGCTGTCCATTTTTCTTAGTACATTATTCCTCATATTTAGTTTTAGAAATAAATATTCAGAGAGTTAGAATACAGGTTTGGTTCGCCGAACAAATTGTTTGGAGTACTACTACAATTTGTGAAGATCATTGTATCCTGGGAGATAGACGCCACTCAACCTTTATTTCATTTACACAGAAGATTGGTTCAACAATCTGGAAATCAAAAATTAAATTTAAATTTGGAAAAATGGTTTTATATAGGCATATTTTTTAGCCCAATTTTGGTGGACCCCAAATGTCTTTTGGGGTGGGTCCGAAAAGGTGAAGTGTTCCTTGCCGCGTGGCAAGTCACACGGTAAAGACAGAACGTCAAAACCATTTATGAGTGAATGGAAAGTTAACGTCGTTTTAGGGTCTAACATTAATTTTTTAGATAAAATTCTTTTGAATTTTTTCAATAAAAAAAATTAGTGTGAGAATTTAATTTAAATATAAATTTAAATTTAAATTTTAGTTTCCTGAGTGGTTTTCTAAAGTTTATAATTTAAATTTAAATTTAAATTTAATTTTTGATTTCCTAAATATTTTGTACCTTTTCTTTATTAGATTAAACTATTTAAATAGTTTAATAAACATATTCAAATAGTTTAAGAGGTTTAAGATTGGTAGTTCCAATCAGTTACCTTGTTTGTACTAACGACAAAATGTTCAAACTTTTTCAAATGTTTGAATTTGAAGGTACAAACGGACAAATCTGTTCATTTGAATTTAGAGGTGCATCTTTTCATTTTGTGGCACCTATTCGGGTCTTTGTATTGCCTATATATACTTGGGTTTTTCCAGCAGTCTAGGAAGTTGGTGAAATTCGGATATATCAGTCTGTATTTGGTTTCTTTTGCTGTCCATTTTTCGTTAGTGCATTATTCCTCATATTTATTTTAGAAATAAATATTCAGAGAGTTAGAACACAGGTTTGGTTCGCCGAACAAATTTATTTGAAGTGCTTCTATAAATTTGTGAAGATCATTGTATCCTGGGAGATAGACGCCACTCAACCGTAAGCACCGTAGCGGGGCGAATCTGTCTTAAGGACAGAGTGTCACACACTCGACTTGGTCTTAATTTTTATTCGGTTCGATAAATAAATCGGTATGTTATTTATTTATTTTGTTTGAATTTATTTCAATTTTATTTTATTTTCCAACAATCTTAAGACAGATTCGAATTATTCTGTTTACAGAATTTTTCGTTTGTTTCCCTTTTTCTTTCTTCGTAAATAATTTCGAAAGAAAATTATTTTCTGTGGATTTACAAAATAATATTCTGGTTGGAAAAACAAATAGTGATTATATGCTATTTGACAGATAGTAGTAATATACTGTCTCTTTTCTTTGACAACAACTAGTAGTACGATACTGGTGTCATTAACAATTCAGAATATATTTTTGTGGAATTTTTTCAGAAATTAATTTTGGGTTTTAGAAATTATTTTCTGAGTTTTCATTAATTAAAATTCTGTTTTCAGTATTTTAATTATTGGAGTGTAACAAGAGATTTAAATTTCTGTGTGAAATTAATTTGGTTAAATAAAATTTTATTTTATTTCCAAATTAATTGAAAAATAAAAGTTATATTTTATTTCTTTTATTTTACAGAATTTAATTTCTTGTGTGGAATTAATTTGGTTAAATAAAATTTTATTTTATTTCCAAATTAATTGAAAAATAAAAGTTATATTCTTATTTCTTTTATTTTACAGAATTTAATTTTCTGTGTGGAATTATTTTGGTTAAATAAAATTTTATTTTATTTCCAAATTAATTGAAAAATAAAAGTTATAGTTTTTATTTCTTTTATTTTCTGTGTGGAATTAATTTGTTTAAATAAAATTTTATTTTATTTTCAAATTAATTGGAAAATAAAAGTTACATTCTTGTTTCTTTTATTTTTACAGAATTTAATTCTGTGCATTTGGTTTAATTTTCTGTGTAGTGTAAATTCTAATTATAATTTTGTTTTATAAATTAGAATTGATGGCTACTGAAACAAATGCCCAAACAAGTACTACTGTGGTGGCTGCGATTGCACCAACCCCCTCTCCTGTGATGACAGTACCGGTAAATCACGGTGAAAAGCCAGAGAAGTTCTCAGGAACTGACTTTAAAAGATGGCAACAGAAAATGTTGTTCTATCTTACAACTCTGAACCTGGCTCGTTTCCTCCGTGAAGATGCTCCTATCCTGAAAGAGGATGAAACCGACCGGCAAGTGGTTGCTGCGGTTGATGCTTGGAAACATGCCGATTTCCTTTGCCGGAATTACGTCTTGAACGGACTTGACAACACATTATACAACGTCTACAGTCCAATCAAGACAGCAAAGGAACTTTGGGAATCGTTGGAGAAAAAGTACAAAACGGAAGATGCCGGCTCAAAGAAATTTGTGGTTGGCAGATTCCTGGATTTTGTAATGGTTGATTCAAAAACTGTGATCAGCCAAGCTCAAGATTTCCAACTCATTCTGCATGACATTCACGCAGAAGGTATGTCTCTCAGTGAATCCTTCCAAGTTGCAGCCTTAATTGAAAAATTACCAAAAGGCTGGAAGGAATTCAAGAACTACCTAAACACAAGCGCAAAGAAATTTCTATGGACGAGTTAATTGTGCGTTTAAGGATTGAGGAGGACAACCGCAATTCTGAAAAGCGGGCTGGTAAGCTTCCTATGGAGTCTAAGGCAAATGTGGTGGAACATGCTTCAAAAACCAAGAAACGTAAGTCTTCTGGAGAAAGTTCATCACAAGGCTCTAAAGGGGGGATAATAAAAAGTACAAGTTTAATGGCAAATGTTACATCTGTGACAAAGAGGGACATCGGGCCAAAGATTGCCGTAGCAAAGGCAAAAGAAGAAAAGAACAAGCAAGAAGCCTGCTCAAGCCCATATGACGAAGTGGACAAGATTTCCAATGGTGTAGATGACATCAATCTTTCTGCAGTTGTTTCCGAGGCAAATCTTGTCGGAAATCCTAAAGAATGGTGGGTGGACACTGGTGCTACTCGCCATATTTGTGCCGACAAAAAGATGTTCACATCTTACTCTACAGTGGACAATGGTGAACAACTTTTTATGGGCAACTCCTCAACTTCCAAAGTTGAAGGACAAGGAAAGATTGTTCTCAAGATGACATCAGGAAAGGAACTCACTCTCAACAATGTGCTGCATGTACCGGACATTCGCAAGAATCTTGTTTCCGGATCTTTGTTGAGTAAGAATGGGTTTAGGCTAGTATTTGAGAGTGATAAATTTGTACTTACTAAGAATGGGATGTATGTAGGAAAAGGTTACATGTCTGATGGCCTTTTCAAGTTAAATGTAATGACCGTTGTACCCTCAGTTATTAATAATACTACATCTTCTTCTTACTTGCTTGAGTCTTCAAATTTATGGCATGGTAGACTAGGACATGTTAATTATGGATCTTTGCGTAGATTAATTAATATGGAATGTTTACCTAAATTTGACATTGATTCAAATCATAAATGTGAAATTTGTGTTGAGGCAAAATTATCTAAAACTCCTTTTCATTCAATTGAAAGAAGTACGGAACCACTTGAATTAATTCATAGTGACATTTGTGATTTTAAATCAATTCAAACCAGAGGTGGGAAAAAGTATGTAATCACTTTTATAGATGACTATACTAGATATAGTTATATTTATTTAATTCGAACCAAGGATGAAGCTTTGGAAACTTTCATTCAATATAAGAATGAAGTTGAAAATCAACTTGGTAAGAAAATCAAGAAACTTAGAAGTGATAGAGGTGGTGAATATGAATCACCTTTTGGTGAATTTTGTAAAGAACATGGAATAATTCATCAAACCACCGCTCCTTACTCACCTCAGCAAAATGGAATTGCTGAAAGGAAAAATAGGACTTTAAAAGAAATGATGAATGCCATGTTAATCAGTTCTGGATTACCTCAGAACTTGTGGGGGGAAGCAATACTTTCTGCTAATTATATTTTAAATAAAATACCCCGAAAGAAAGTAAATCAAACACCTTATGAATTGTGGCATGGAAGAGTACCATCCTACAAATACTTAAAAGTGTGGGGGTGTTTGGCTAAAGTGGCTATTCCTAGTCCTAAAAAGACTAAGATAGGTCCTAAGACCATTGATTGCATTTTCATTGGTTATGCCAAGAATAGTAGTGCATATCGGTTTTTGATTCATAAATCAGAACATACCGAAATGCATGTAAATACTATTATTGAGTCTCGGAATGCATTTCTTTGAACATGTATTTCCAAAGAAGACTGGACAAGAGACTAGTACTAATAAAAGATCTTTTGATGCTATTACTAGTCAGGATCAAGAACATGATCAAGAACAAGAGTTAGATCAAAATGAGGAAGAGGAACCTAGGCGTAGTAAACGTGCTAGAACCTCAAAATCTTTTGGTCCAGATTTTCTAACATATTTGTTAGAAAATGAGCCTTTAACTTTTAAAGAGGCTATGTCCAGTCCTGAAGCTCCTTTATGGAAAGAAGCTGTCAACAGTGAAGTTGAATCCATCTTGCAAAATCACACTTGGGAATTAGTGGACTTGCCACCAGGTTGTAAACCTCTTGGGTACAAGTGGATTTTCAAAAGAAAATTGAAAGATGGATCAATGACAAATACAAGGCAAGACTTGTAGTCAAAGGTTTTAGACAAAAGAAGGTCTAGATTACTTTGACACATACTCACCGGTTACTAGAATAACATCCATTAGAATGCTAATTGCCATTGCATCTCTATACAATCTAGAAATTCATCAAATGGATGTTAAAACCGCTTTCTTAAATGGTGAGTTAAATGAAGAAATTTACATGGAACAACCAGAAGGGTTTTCTGTTCCAGGGAAAGAAAAGAAAGTGTGTAAATTGGTTAAATCATTATATGGTTTAAAACAAGCGCCAAAGCAATGGCATGAGAAATTTGACAAGGCAATGATGTCAAATGGATTTAAAATTAATGAGTGTGACAAATGTGTTTATATTAAAAACACAGATAAAGGTTATGTCATTGTATGTCTTTATGTAGATGATATGCTCATCATGGTAGTAATAATGACATGATTAAAACTACCAAGAAAATGTTGAATAAACATTTTGACATGAAGGACATGGGCATTGCTGATGTAATTCTTGGTATGAAAATTACCAAAACATCAGAAGGATATGCTTTGTCACAATCTCATTACATTGAGAAAATACTTGACAAATTCAGCAAAGATGATGATCATCTTGCTAGAACTCCTGTAGATGTTAATTTGTATCTTTCTAAGAATGTACAGGAAAGTATTTCTCAATTAGAGTATGCCCAAATTATTGGAAGCTTAATGTACTTGATGAACTGCACTCGCCCAGATATAGCTTATGCAGTAAGTAAATTAAGTAGATATACGAGTAATCCGGGAGTAGAACACTGGAAAGCAATTATAAGGGTTCTAAGATATCTCCGATTTACTCGTAACATTGGGCTTAATTATACTAGATATCCAGCAGTACTTGAAGGATACTGTGATGCAAATTGGATATCGGATACTAGAGACTCGAAGTCCACCAGTGGGTATGTCTTTACTCTTGGTGGGGCGGCTGTATCTTGGAAATCTTCCAAACAGACTTGTATTGCTAGGTCTACTATGGAATCTGAATTCATAGCTTAGACAAAGCAGGGGAAGAGGCAGAATGGCTTCGCCACTTCCTTGAAGATATTCCAATATGGCCAAAACCGGTGCCTGCTATATGCATACATTGTGATAGTCAATCAGCAATAGGTAGAGCACAGAGTCATATGTATAACGGTAAGTCACGACACATTCGTCGTCGACATAACACCGTAAGACAACTACTCTCTAATGGAATTATTTCCATAGAATATGTTAAGTCTAAAGACAACATAGCGGATCCACTAACCAAAGGGTTAGCAAGAGAGTTAGTTGAGAATTCATCGAGGGGAATGGGACTTAAGCCTATTAAATAAGAGTTACCACAACGGCAACCCAACCTAGTTGACTGGAGATCCCAAGATCTAGGTTCAAAGGGACAACCGAGTTGTGAATGACTCAGAAGGATCACTGGGGAGTCTAACTCCTACCCATTTCTTGATGAAATAGTGATGTCTGCAGCGTTTTAGGTTAATTAAAATTTTAATGATTCTTATATCTAGGTAAACCTAGTGGAGTATGGCAGGATACTCTTCATAAGAATCACCTATGTGAGTGTGAACTGGGCCGGTTCTGTGAGATTTGTGAAGGGCTACAATTCTCTAGAGCACTCATGAAGACCAGGTTGTTCAGGGCCAAAATGAACACAATAGTGAGAACTAAACTGTGTCTGGGAATATACTGTGTGAGTTCTATTGTCTTGGTTTACACAAACGGCTGAACAGTTCAAGACATCATGTTCACTGTTAGCTAGTAAATCCGATAGTGTCTCACAAGGGAAGGTTCAAAGCCAAAAGCTACCTATCCTTTGCAGAATATTTCCAATTTCTGTACTCTCTGATTAGATCATGTTGTTGCATTTTCTCTCCGTCAAATTCCATTCATGTGGGGGATTGTTGGAAAAATGGTTTATATAGGCATTTTTTTAGCCCAATTGGTGGCCCCAAACGTCTTTTGGGGTGGGTCCGAAGAGGTGAAGTGTTCCTTGCCGCGTGGCAAGTCACACGGTGAAGACGGAACGTCAAAACCATTTATGAGTGAATGGGAAGTTGACGTCGTTTTCGGGTCTAACATTAATTTTTTAGATAAAATTCTTTTGAATTTTTTCAATAAAAATTATTGTGGAATTTAATTTTTAATTTAAATTAAATTTTAGTTCCTAAGTGGTTTTCTAAAGATTTAATTTAATTTAAATTTAATTTTTGATTTCCTAAATATTTTGTACCTTTTTCTTTATTAGATTAAACTATTTAAATAGTTTAATAAACATATTCAAATAGTTTAAGAGGTTTAAGATTGGTAGTTCCAATCAGTTACCTTGTTTGTACTAACGGACAAAATGTTCAAACTTTTTCAAATGTTTGAATTTGAAGGTACAAACGGACAAATCTGTTCATTTGAATTTAGAGGTTGCACCTTTTCATTTTGTGGCACCTAGTCGGGTCTTTGTATTGCCTATATATACTTGGTTTTTCCAGCAGTCTAGGAAGTTGGTGAAATTCGGATATATCAGTCTGTATTTGGTTTCTTTTGCTGTCCATTTTTCGTAGTGCATTATTCCTCATATTTAGTTTTAGAAATAAATATTCAGAGAGTTAGAATACAGGTTTGGTTCGCCGAACAAATTTATTTGAAGTGCTTCTATAAATTTGTGAAGATCATTGTATCTTGGGAGATAGACGCCATTCAACCGTAAGCACCGTAGCGGGGCGAATCTGTCTTAAGGACAGAGTGTCACACACTCGACTTGGTCTTGTAATTTTTATTTGGTTCAATAAATAAATCCGATATGTAATTTATTTATTTTGTTTGATTTTATTTCAAGTTATTTTATTTACACAGAAGATTGTTCCAACAAGAGAATGGTAGCCCAAATCTATATAATAAAGTACCTCTCAAGATATAACCATAACATCAAACCTAAAATAGAAATATAATAATAAATATAATAATATAATAATAATAAAATAATAAAATCAATAAAAAGTACTTTAATTCATAACATAAATCGGTGTCCTTTGTTGCATGCCACTATCAATATCTAGCTGCAAGCACACTGCTATAATTTCTAATGGATTAAGAAAATAAAATAATAAGAAATATGGTCCATTGCCAACATTTAGTGCCTTATTGAATAGAATAAGAAATATTGGAAAGAGTTTTCATGGGGAAGAGACACAGATCAACATTTAGTGCCTCAGCTAGATAGTACACATAAAGTAATGATTATTGGAAAGAGTTTCCAAAATAGTACACATAAAAATTCATACTACTATTCTTCAGGACTAAAGTAATGATTATTGCAACACCCCTATTAGCTTACACAATGAATGAAAGTAATAGACTATGAACAAAATAGGGCTTCAATGCTTACATATCGACAACAATGAGTTCCTTTAACAGCAGCAGCACCACAATTATTATTGTCCAAATGTTTCTATCCAAAAACATTAGTGTTCTCATCACCTATAAGACCAAAAACTATATCGAGTTTAGCACTTAATCATTCTCGAACCAAAATAGTTTATCAAAAAATACTCATTCTAAATCATCATCCTTCACATAGTTGGCCAAATTTTATTTTATTTTTTTCTCTTTAATGATTATTTGGAGATTGTGCCTCATCCAGAACTCAAAGGTTAACTTTTCTCCAATTTTGCTCCCTATTTTTAATGACAAAAGTTGTTAAATATGTTGGAATTTGGATGGATGTATATGTTATAATCTATCATCTTCCTCAATCTGTGTACAATAAACCCTGTTTAAACAGATAAACAATCAAACCTTGAAGCCTCAGGGAAGGTGAGAGAACAATCGGAACATCGAACAACTCTTTCTCAACAAAACAAAATTAAAAAATACAAATTTTCTAACACAAATTTTCTAAAAAAACAAAGAATGCTCTAAGGTTGAGAATTTAACTGGATAAATAAAAAATAAAAAAAAATAAAAAATAAAAAAAAACATTACCGTTTTTTGAATCAAAAACAGAATCATTATACTATATTTTGAATCAAAACAACCATTTACCCCAATCAAAACATTACTATTTACCCCAATCTATCAAAAACAGATACTATTTTTTGAATCAGAACAACCATGAGCAACCATGAAACAAACTCAAAACACATCACCATCCAAGTGATAACCCCCATCAAGAAATCATTATACTATTGATCCCAATCTATCACAGAAGCTGTGGAAGTTTCCAGTCAAAGTCATTTTTGGTCTTAGATAGAGAGAGACACTTGTGGATTCAAAAATTAAGGTTTTAGCAACATCTACTATTATCAAATTTTAGTTCAAACTGAATCCAAATTCATCAGGTGGACTGCGACCTTTTACCTCATGTATTTCGAACCTTCTTGTCAACGACGGCGGAGTAGGGCATCGGCGTTGGCGTCAGCGTCGGCGGGGCGGGACGACGATGCCCTCCTCTTTCTTTCCTCTTACTGAATCGAAGAAGGTATGGGTATGTTGCAAAACAAAGGCCTAAAATAGGGAAGGGGGATGAGGGAGCGGGAGATGAAGAGAGGAATACAGAAATAGAGGGTTCGGGTTTGGGTCTCGGGCGGGGGAGAGGAGAGGTGATCGCTGATCATCACAAGAGAAGAGAGAGTAGCGTATGAAAGAGATAGAGGAAGAGAGAAATGTATATGTGAAAGAGAGATGTATTCAAGAAGAAGAACAGAGAGGGAGAGAGAGAGATAGAGAGGGAAGGTGGGAAAGCGACAACGATGCTTAGGGAGAGAAGTCTTTGGGCGGGAGATCTATTGATCTGAACCATTGATATAAACTTGGGATTAATCTCAGCCATTAAATTAAAATGTATCTCACATACATTTTATACATTTTTAAAAACCTCCTTCCCTTATTATATAGATAGATGCTGCACTAATAACAATATTTTTTTTTTTTAGGTTAAAAAGGAGCTTTCATTGAATGTAATACTTTTAAATTTTTACATCATGTTACTTTTATCATTTTACTTGTCAATATAATATATTGATGACATGATCTCACCACTTATATCCTAAACTCACACATTATGACCAAATAAGAGAGATGAGATGATCGCGAACAATAAAAATCTAGGGACCAGAAAAGGTAAATAACATTCACAACTACAAGAAAAGGGAGAAAAAGTTGGCAAAAAACAAATTGGATCTCACAAGAAAAACATCCTACAATGCAAGGCCATTTAATTGCAATGTTTCTCTTCTGCTTAGGGTTTAACACTGATTGTTCATGTAAGAGAAGAAACATGTCTTACAAATACAAAATATTTGAAAGAAAACAAAACCAAATAAATATGAAAATGTAAACATCTGAGATGTGTGATATCCACAGCTTCAAAGTACAGGCACCCCTCAGGAAAAACCCCTCTACATTCAACATGGAAGATATAGAGAGAGTGAAGAGGATATCAAAAAATCAAAAACAAGAAAAACAAAAAACAAAAACAAATGATGATGAGAAGTTCTATAGCACTAGCTCAGTCATGCTTGCTCATCTTTCTATTACCTTTACTACCCATTTTACCCTTTCCCGAACTCTTTCCGGGCCCTTTACCTTTCTGATCCTTCGCGCCCTTTCCCTTCTTCGAACTCCCTCTACCTTTCTTGTTCATTCCCTGTGTCCGTGCATCCTTTTTCATTCGCCGATCAACAAGTACTTTCCCCTTTCCAGCCCTCACTTGGACCCCTTTCTTCGCCACCACATATTCCTTCTGAGGCCTTTTGGGTGTCGCCTTCTTATAAAGTTGTTCGATCATCTTACTCTTTGAACGATCCGATATGTCCGCCTGGTCTGATATTGTGTTCGCCTTCTTCCGAACCTTTTCTAGATTCCTCATCGCAACCCGCTTCTTCCGGGCCTTGGCTTGCGCAACCTTCTTAGCAGGCCGGGCATCAATTTCTTTGAATTGCGCCCTCATCGCAGCAACCTCTTCTTTAGTAATGGGCTTAATTGGCACGCGGTGCCTCTTCTCCTCGTCCAAAAACCAATTCGGTAATCCATCATCGTGAAACATGTACTTGTTGTATGCATCATCGAGCATTTGCTCCCTATGTTTTTTCCTCAGCATTTTCTTCGCACAAGCCAATATCTCGGCTTTTTTATATACATCGTCATCATCATCTGATTCATCTGAAGATGAGTCATCACTTGAGTCCGTAGCTGGAGCTGGGACAATCTCAAAATCATTTTCGGCCTTAGAAGCTTTAACTTCTTGTACTTTGTTTTTCTTGGTCTTCATGGGGATGGAGAGCGGTTCTTCCGGTTCAGCGACTTGCGTTTCAGTTTTCTTGGTTCCTTTCGGAAGTGAAAGTTGATTGCGTGCTCCGTCCACCTGCATTCCATCTTCACTATCGGACTTCTCCATATCTCCTGGCTCATCTGCTTCGTCAAAGACATCTTGACTAAACCACTGCCTCGTAATCTCCTCTTGAGTTGGCGCTTCCTCGACAAGTGGCACCATCAGAGGATTTGCCTCATGATCTCCTCGATCATTGTCAGAATCTTGATCAGAATGAACCATATTGTCATCATCACCACCCTGAGAAAAACAATCCATCAAGGGAAACACAATAATGCAACAAAATATATCTCGGACTCATGCTGTTATTCCATGGTAATAGCAGTAATAGTGTGCCAGTCAACTCACCCGACTAACAAAAATAGAAAATTAGCAAGACAAGCAACAAAAAGGGAGCTAAAATTTAAATATGAATATTGCTTTTGTTTGAAAGATAAAAAAAACCCCAAAATAAATAAAGCCAAATTGTGTATTACAAGTATCAATCAAGACGCATCATTTGGCAAAATATTCCAAAAATCTCTACTTCAGAAAAACAATGTAATTGTAAGAGAATCAAATTGTAATATGAGAAAAAAAAAATAGTAATTAAAATTTTAAAGAAGAAAATAAACAAGCAAAAAGCGAACAGAATTCAATATTTTACTTGACTCCACACATCAGAAAGTTTCTTTTTTTTCTTTTCAGAAATATTTTACCTCTAAAAGTTCGGTATCCTTGGAGTGAAGCTGCTTTGAACGCTTTCTCTGCATTGTACTTCCTTCTTTTTTCTCCACATACCGTTCATAAGCTTGATCAAGCATCTCTTCCATCTGCTCATCGTATCTGACAAGAGAATGCATCATTTAATTACAGTGGCATACAAAATATTCATCAAGCTTATGTCAAGTACAATGATGAGAGAGAATCACCTTCTGCGTTCTTCGTCAGAGTCCACATCACTAGATAAAGATTCCTGCTGCCTCTCACGGGTTTCTTCATTTTCACTATCTACCACATCTCCAGTTTCATCATCATATTCAGCAGTATCAACAGTCGCTAAATCTTTCTTGCCCTGAGTGTGAGGGTAAGTGAATGATGCCTCTCAAAAATTCAGTAAGACTGTCACTTTTTAAGGTTTTGTTGAGATTAACATGACACAGAAATTGGCTTCAAATAGAATATGTGGGTGTCTTGTTCTTATTTTTTAATTGTCTCCATCCTAGTTTGGGGGGAGAGCACTTAAACCTAGGATACGTGGGGCACCAGTTAAATTGAAAATTTGCATGTTTGACACTTGTTGACATGACCCCCTTGTCTAATGCCTATTTGGACACTTTTGAAGAGAGTGGTAATTCTTAACTTCAAAAATGTCCACAACAACATGGGTCAATAATAAATCAAAAGAACAAGAAGTCCAATATTGAAAAGAAACCTCAGGTCTGAACTACAAATCATACAATGGCATATACCATAATGTAAAAAAAATAGTGCTTTCAAGTTCAATTTCTCACAATAAGTATCCTTTTTCATTGACAATGGCTCTGTCCAAAATCCCCAACTTGCTCTTGTCTTGGTTTGAGCGATAAACTCAGCTAAATCATTTCTAGGTATATTGTTCTTATCATTTCAAAACTGTTCAAATACATCAAATGATAAGGGTCCCAAGAATTCCTTGAGTGTGACATAACTTCAAAATATGTTCTGCCTTGTGTTCTTTATATAATAGAATAGATAATAGGATACAAAATAATAAATAAAAATATCCGAATTTAAGGTTTGAAACCAACAATACAATTAATTAACAAATCATGATGAAAACTGACCTTAATAGAAGATAGAGAAAACAACTCATGATCAGTATAACCATCAGAAGTTGCATCCACTTGCATCCCCATTTTCTTTCGTGCTTTGTCCTGGAAATTCAAAATGAAGTGAATCAAAGCAAATTATCAGTCAAACAGAATAAGTGATTGTCTTCCCACATTATATTGTGCATGTGGAGAGAGAGAGAGAGAGTTAAAACATAATAAAAGAAACAGAGAAAGAGTGGGGAAGGGAATCCCAAACATAGGCCTTGAACCTTAGCTAGTCTTTTTGCGAGAAGTTTCTTTGCTCGTTTCTTTTTATGATCCATAGCATTGGTCAACTCCTCCATTTCATTAAGTATTCTCTCATCTTCATTATCCTTATTATCATCATCCTTATTCTCATGCTCGATGTCTGTGGTTGTAGAAGTAGCCTTATTTGATGGGGACAGTGCTTTTCTTATACTCATACGCCACCTACAAAAGCAAAAACAAAGACAAAAACATCCATATAGTATCTTCATTACAAGTAGAATATGAGAACAAGGAAACTAAAGCACCACTCTGTAGATCAAAACAAGGATCTACTAATGGAATCTATCATGTGTTCCATGTGCATGTAGCTAGATGCACCATCAATTGCATGTCATCACCAACAATAATTTATGGATAATGACATGTGCCTAAAATGCTTAAAAAACTGCAAATAAGATGATTCTTTCAATATTCACAACCATACATGCTGATTCAGCATTTTGATGATACAGTCATCTAAGCAAATTGAGTACACCCTGTGATTAGGCAAAAATTCCCAAAGACTTACTTAGCTGAGGAATTGTAAATAAATGGCATTCAAGCTTGTCAAATTGGTCCCAATTGATTGATTGGGTAGTCGGAGTAATTTAACTCCATAGCCTGTTTTTTTGTTTCGCTTATTACTGTTTTCTTGTTCCTAAACTCTGTCCATTGCTCCTAGAATTCTGATAGTTGAAGGACAACGTCAATGAATCTAAGTGGAGATATTTTTTACCATATGTTTCTTTCAAGCTTTGCCACCTTACCTTCATTTTAGGTGCTTCAAGCACAAAATCTGAATTACTTGGTAGAAACTCTCTTTTATTCCAAAAACAGTCCTACAACAAGTCTTATTGCTTCCAAATGTGTTTGATAATCCAAAAAAATAAGAAGAAATAAAATAAATGTTTAGTTTCAGACCAAATTCTTTGTTTAATGGAACTTCTGTGAGAAAAAAAAAATATTACAATAGAGGATCACAGGTACTTTAGGTGCACAACAAGCACTACAATAAAACAAATCATAGTGTCAACCTTCAGATCATGTAAACAGATAATACCAAGTATATCACACAAAGAGGGTAAAAGAATGCCCACATGCAGATGTTAATCACTCACTACTAGTATGAAGAAGGGAAAGTGTTCCTTACTTCAAAAGATGCTTGAAGTCTTGCTTTCCCAAGACACGCAGATCATCACACAGAGTTTCAACCTGGAAAGAAAACAATGGGCCAAATAGTTAAACAACTGTGCGCTAATCAGGAACTGAAACCCAGACACACACATGCACACTGAGTATACCTCCTCTGTTGTCAAAGTATGATCCTTTATAGGCAAACAAGCAGGATCCTTGAAATCGATAGATGTAACTGAACCAAGAATCTCAAGAGGATTGTCAGACCAAATAAAATCTGCGGCAGAACAAACCTTCCTCAAAATTGACTGCCCATCTTCATACCTAAAATGAGCAAGTAGTAAGCAAAAGCCCTTCTATTGACGCACATTGACAGAAATTCACATTAAGATGCACACAGGCATTTAACAATAAATAAAACAATGGCCTAAGCCTTTGTTATATCATTGTCAACAACCACAACATGTATGTCTCATAAGCACATCAATTCTGACAGCATAAAATCGTGTCAAAACCCGCAAAGGCAGTGACCTTATCTTTCTATACAGTGAAGAAGTAAAGCTCGTGATTCTCATGGATATATGAGGAAACTGACAGATTTAATGGCACATATAGAAATGTCACGGTTCAAGGAATTACCCATCACGGTGTCTCTTTTGCTTTGTTCCTCTAAGTACATCCACCACCTGTGTCAGGGAATCGATATAAATCTGAAGTTTAATATCATGAAACAACAAAGTACACAAAGGAAAGCATACAAGGCAGGTGAATTTTTTTCTGAATAATTTATATCAAATTACCTTTGGGGGTTCTTTGCCTCCCTCGAAGAGATGCTTCACATCAAGAAGACGGGGGTCAATCTTTGAAGGGGCCTTATACTTGAAACCTAGAATATAAATCTCAGCAGATGTTGAACGACTGGCCGCTGGTTTATCCACTTCAACCTTTTCAAAAAGCTGCCAAGAAAATTCCAACATCAGTGTCTCGTCCATCTACAAGGTCTCCCCAGGACATTTTAACGGGGAAAAAAAATCATCACCTGTCTAAGGCAGTAGAGGACAGCACTGTAATCCTGAGATCTGAAAACCTACAACATCCAATCCAATAATTAGTACTCCACGCTGCGGCAAAATGGAGACTCAAATCACCTCAAATGAAATGGAAGAGACACAACTTCCAAAACCAATACACGGGAATTGCTCTAAATTGGGAATAATAAAAAAGAACAACAAGTTTAGATTGAATGATTTGGAGAGAAATTAATCGATTTCTCTTGGTCCTAATAATCTGTTTGGATTACTAAAGAGGAGATAAATATGAGGAAATTTTTTTTTAAAAAAATGGAGAAAAACGTTTTGAATATCTCCAAAAGTGGAGAAATTAAGAGACAAATGAAATAAAATGATTACTAACTTTTTATATATCAAATTTGTTTATTTCTTTTCTTTTATAAAGTCTATTCTATTCCAAACAAGATACGATCTTTTCTTCTGTTTCTAGTTTAACCAAACAAGAGGAGAAAACACACTAGTTTCTCTCCTTTTCTTTTTCCCTCTCAACTTGACAAAGCATTTCTTTTCTTTCCTCTCCTGCATTCACAAACAAAGTGGAAATTACAATATCTCCAGACAATTAACATCATCTCCAATCCTTCACCTTCCTTTCCTCAAATTTAAATTTGATTAAAAAGCACTTAAAAATCATCTCCAATCCTTTCATCAAATGTTCATCAAAAGGGAGTCATATTTTTAATCAAATTGACAGCTCATCAAACCTTTCATCAAATTAAATTTAAAAATATGAAGCATTGGAGATGATTTTTTTTTTTTAAATCAAATTTGATGAAAAGAGAAATTTAGGATAACAGATAAATTTTTAAAAACATTTTGATGAAAATTTGATAAAAGGATTGGATTAGCTCACATCAAATCAAACTTTTTACTCAAATTTGAAATTAAATTGAATGAAAGTTTTGGTGCATGATAGATACAAAATTAGATGCATAGCAATACAAAATAATGTAGAACAATTAGCTATTCACAAGCTAACAAAATCAGTGATTCATAGCAACAAATAAATAAACTTTTCTCAACAAAATTCAATTGAGAGAGAGAGAGAGAGAGTACTTTGGTAACAAATGTTCCTTTTGGAGCCAAGAACTCAGTAGCGAGCTTCACAGAATCAATAACCAAAGCATTCTGACTAGTCGCCTCTTGAGCCCAAGCACCACCAACATTCGGCGAGCCGTCATGCAACACCAAATCGAAGGCTCGACAGCCATCCTCAGCCATGAGCCGCTTGATGGCGGCTCGGCACTGTGGCTTAGTGATGTCCTCTTCGACGCCGATGGCACCGCGAACGGGGCGAATGGGGACGAGGTCGACACCGATGACGAGGCTGCCGACGGGGACGCGCTCGACGGAGACTTGCATCCAGCCGCCGGGGGCGGCGCAGAGGTCGAGGACGGCGCGGGAGGAGCGGAGGAAGCTGAACTTGGACTCGAGCTGGATGAGCTTCCATGCGGCGCGAGATCTGTAGCCGTGTTCTTTGGCTAGGTGGTAGTACTTGTCCAAACGGTGCTTGCCCTTCACTTTGCCCATCTCTTCTCTCTAGGGTTTCGGGGAGAGAGAGAGAGAGAGGTTGGAAGTGCCGCTCCGCAGAGGAGAGAGAAAGAGAGGGGAGGGGTTGGGGCTGTTAGTTATTTGATTAGGGTTTAAGGAGGGGTAGAGACTTTAGGCACTGTTTGTTTTGGTGTTAAAATAAATAACGCATTATTTAAGGCCTATTTTGGCCCCAAAAAAAAAAACAGCCACTTCTTTTTTTGAATTTTTTTTTAAAATATGTCAAAATTATTTATTTTTCCCGTCTTGTGGAGAAGAATCTAAGAAGTATTTTTTTTTTTTTTGAAAAATTCTTACAAAAATCACTAAAGACGAAAATAAATAAATAAATAAATAATTAATTGTTTATTTTGATTTGTTTTTATTTTTTCTGAATTTTTTTAAAAAATATTAATTTTTCAATTTGTCTTATCAAGTTCAAACTAAAAATTTTAAAAAAAAAATTAAAAATTAAATAAAATTCACTAAAAATGAAAATAAGCCCAAAAAAAAAAATCAAAGCAAGCATTCTCAAAATACCGCTAAAATAATTAATTTTGACCTCGATATTTAAAAAATAACAATAATAATTTGGGTGATCGTTATTCATAGTGCGATGTTGTCAATTTTGCCAAATTCCATCGTCGATCTGAACAATACGATACCTATGGATTCAAAATTATTTCAATGGATAGTGGATGACCGTTTTTTCAGTCTGATGTGATCAAATTAGGTGATGATTTGATAGTAAGAGGTTGTTTGGGATAATCTAAATAAGTGTACTTTTTGACTTTTTATGAAATATGGGTTGGGTTGGGTTTGGTTTAGGTTGGGTTTGAAGTGATGTGTTAGAGAGGTGATGTGACTTAAATAAGATGATATGACTTAAATAGGATAGTGACTTTTTAACTTTTTGAATTTTTTAAGAGTTTGCCAAACTTGACCTAAATCTAAATCAACTTGACTTGTTTGATCTCTCGATAATAAATTTTATTTCAATTTCAACCCAACCCCTTAAAAAGGGAAGGGTACCATTTTAATTAATAATAAAATAATATACAATAATAATTGAAAGTAATAAAATATAGGAATTAAATTAAACTAAACTAAAAAGGTAAATATTAATTTATTTAAATTAAAATAATAAAAATCAAAATAAAATTTAGATCAAATTATAAAGATGAAATGTGTGATTTATCCTTTCAAAAATAATAACTCCTAAAAATTCAGCCCATTTTGAATGAATTTTGAATTTTTTTTAACATTCTTAAATTTGGAGTTTTTTTTTTAATATTTAAAACAAAAACAATTTAAAAAATTGACCCAATTTTCAAATTATTTTAAAAACTAAACTACTTTTTGAAATCGCATTTTAAAAATACAATTTTATGATGACTTGAATTTCACTAACATATATTGCATTTTCAATTTAAAAATGCATTTTCAAAATGTAATTTCAAAAAACAAGTTAGTTTCCCAAGTAATTTAAAAAGTGAGTCAATTCTCTATAAAAAAAAAAAAATTTAAAGAATATTTTAAAAAAAAAACTCCATAAATTTGGCATAAACTCCTCTTTAAATTTTGTGAAGTTTAAGATGCAACTACAAAGACAAGGCAATTAGCCCAGTAGTTCACGCAATTAGTCCAATAGTTCATGCATCCAGACAGTGAAAATGTCAAAAGTTTTGAGTTCGAACCAATAAAATGACTGGGACTCTTAAGTTGTAATCTAACTATCATCAACTTGGTAATGCATCAAAATACTACCACTGGACTTGAATATCAACTCCAGACTGCACAGGTTTAAACTATATCAAGGTCCAAATGATTGTAAAACTTGCATAGAATAAAATGTCAAAAGGGACAAATATCCCATTAGATTGGAGCATATTACATTACCAGTCACTGAAAAGAACAGAAAAAGAATTGAATCTTCATAGCATTGTGTATAAACAAGTTTCACTTCTGCAACATGCATGCAGCATCATCTAGCATAAACAACTGATCAACTACATGTTTGTAACTCCATGGTTTCCAATCCATATTAGTTAAAATAAAATACAAAATTACTTGAAACAACATCTATAGCAATGAATATTTTCAAATGTTCGCTCCTTGGATCCGTTTCCATTTGGTCTAAAACCAACACACAAGCTTTAATCTGCACGGGATCCACTGCTACTTGCAGCAGATTTCTTGCCACTGTATTTCTGTTTAAAACAAATAAACAAAAGGATTGGAAAATAGAGAGAGGAGAAAAAAAAAAAAAAAAAAGGTGAAAATTTCAGGGAAGGAAAACAATAAAGAATGAATGGAGAAGGAGGGAAAGAGAACCAATAATGTTTTCAAGCACCCCCAAATGACACGCTAGAAGATGAGCAGTTCCAACCTAAGTCACCAAATTCGGGGAGCAGGAGCAGGAGGGCAGGCAGGAGAGCATCTTTTTCAAAAATATGTCGGCAACGAGAGTGTCTATGTGCACATATATATATATATATATGTATATACATATTATCAACTATTTTATAATTTTCACCAATTATTTTATTCATAAAGTACAATTTGTAAATATTATTGTTAGAAAAAATAAAAAAGAGCGGATGTTTGAACATGAGTGACACAGAAGCCTAATGGTAAAAGCTTTTTCCTTCTCCCATGGGTCAAGCATTCAAATTTCAGACTAGCAAATTACGCATCCTATTCCATTTGCACATGGAGTGTTAAGATGCAGCTTACTTACCATGGACTCCTATACAACGCGTCTAAAGATTGGCTTAAACTGAATTCTTCAGCAAGTTTGTGGATTTGACTCAATAAATCTACAAATTTGACACACTTTCTTTCACAATTCGCCGATCCACAATCTTACACATGATTGGGCACCCCTTCCCCACGAATCAGATGACTTGGGTTACAACAGTTTCACTCTTAAGCAACATGTTGAAAGAAGGAAGTACTTGCAGCAGATTTTGGAAAAGAATTTAAAATTACTTGAAGCTCACCTGCTTTCCAACACTGAAGGGGATATATTTGTATTTGATCATGTGCATGATTTGACGCTTCATTGTGAGGGCGAATAGAACGACCCAGTAACACAGTAGTATGGGCCAGAAGACAGGGACATCAAACATGGAAAAGAAGGTCATGACAAATGCTATACATACAGCCTTTGTTATAGCGTACCTGGAACCACAAAAAGAAAACAAGGAAATCATCCCCCCATGCTAACATACTAAAACAGAACTTGTTTGCCTCTAGATGAAAAAACAATCTCTTTTAGATCAGTTTTATTAATACAATTAAACAAATGCATGTGCTCCAATATGTTCAAGGGGAGCTCAAAGAGAGAGACATATCAGTTCAAAGCCAATTCATTAAATGAATATAAAGGCTCCCAGAATTTATACGATTGGTTAAACAATTACTACTTGCTGTTTTTGTCTGATATTGATGAAGTAATCACTACAAAAGCTCCAGTTCAAAATATATTTCATCTCAAAGCTGTGGAGGTACCAAGAACCAATAGAAGATGAGGATCACGTCATATGTGATAATATACCACCTTGACCACATCAATGGACACTAAAAGGTAAAATACCAAAAAGAAATCTCCTGGCTAAAAAGGATAACACCACTGACAAGAAAATTTGCCGTAAAAAAGAACAGCAGATATCTGGTGAAATTGCAGTCACTTGTTCAGAGATGTGTCAAAGATGTTTCTTTGATATCCCAGTGTCTGGCCCTATGGACCAACTAATCCAGGAGACCAATCCTCCAATCCACTAGCGAGGGCCCGATCAAAGCCAGGACAAAGCTCTGTATGGACTAGCCTCAGGAAATTGTTTGCACCTTTGAGGTTTTGAACCTGAGACCATAGAGGGAGAGCATACCCCTAGGCCCCAGGCCTTGATCACCAAACCAACCCCTTAGGGTAGAGATGTGTTAAAGATGTAACATCCAAACTTCAACAAATGAAACAAATCATTCAGACATAACGAAACATCACTTACCTAAAAAGGGGGAAAACAAGAAGTACAGACATCAAAGGGAAAAAAAAATCCCATAATGAAAATGCATTTCAAATTACATATAATTATCAAAATATTTTGCATGTAAAGAAGACAAGGAGACATGCTATATATATTACTAAAAAGTGAGATAAGTCAAGGAACAGAATAGGAGTTTTGAGTGCATAAGTTATCTCTGATCTGATAAATCACATCTTTTCGGGGAAAGTGTGGAAGCATATAGATTGAACAACACAGAAATTGAGAGAGCGAGAGAGAGAGAGAGATTAATATCAACAAAAAAGGCAAATAAAAGATGTCTCAATGTGCTTAGATTGTGCCACAATAAGAGAATTAGGTTCGATCAATGGTTAACAAACAAGTTGCTTATACAAAAATGGACAATATGATAAGAGAGTAAGTATGAACCACAATTATTGACCAACTGCAAGTGAAAACAATATCAAGACTGACCCAAGATCAGCCACATGTTGTTTGACATCCATAAGGATCTTCCATTTAAATGACACAGCTATAACATAAGGAGAAAGTAATGCATGGAAACAAAACATTATACTAAGTATTCTTTCTCCTGCAGTCAGAAACTATTTACAATGGACACAAGAATACATCGTACACATGAACACATACAAAATAAAACTAATTTCGAAAAACACACTTTATGCATTAATCATCTTGGTTAGAGATACTATGTTACATGGACTCATGTACAAGTATCAAGTGCAGGTATGCGTTTTAACATCCGATTCATCTAATTCCTATGTCCAATTACATGGGGCCACAGAAAATATTCATATTTCTTAATATACCAACAATAAAGACAAAGTTCCAAATTCCAACAACATAATCAAACCATCCAACTTCATTCAGTTATTTATTTTATTTTGACAAAAAAAGGGTGGCCAACAACAGAGATGTGTGGCACAATTTTATCAAATCTGATTTAAATTGTTTGCAAGTCATTATGGCCAAAAAATGATTTGTGGATATGATCTCAAGGTCCGGACATAATCCAGATATACCAGAGCACAAAGCAAAGAACGACTATTTCTAAGAATTAAAGTAGTCCACAGAGTTTATACACATGCATATATACAGATATATATACATATATTTTATTTTCACTTCAAACACAAATGTATATTTCATTTCATTAATCATATAATAGAAACCAAAGGTTCAAGCATACAAGTTGGGCATGCAGGTCATATGCTTGAGCCTTGAAAGCAGCAAAATTTTGCATTATTAACATATATGCATTTAAAAGTCAAAAATGTGAATCATCACATTGCGCACTGAACAAGCCAATTCATGATTTCAACTCCAATGCCCACCTACTTTCACAAATAAGGTAACCCAGAGCATAATCTACCATAAGCAACATCAATAGCCATTAATATGAACATATTTCTCAAATTTCCGAAATGTTTCAACAAAAAAATCAAAAATATTGCCAAATTAGGATGTTATAACTTTTAACAAAAGCCAGAAAAATAATAGCAATATTCCTGCATTGACCAATCTTAAATCCAAAGGAAATAGGCAAAACTTCAAAACAATCAATCGGACAATATATAAAGCAATGAAACATAGAGCAACAGCTATAGCACACCAAAAATTACAGTGGTTGATTAAGGAAACATACGACAGAAACTAGAATAACAAACAAAAAAATTAAATGCAGGAGATAATATAAAATTACCAGAACTTGAACTCAGGCAGGCGGCGAATGAAAGGCTTGAATTCATCTGAACCTTTTGTTGGTAGCATTGGCCCATCCGAATGATGATCTACCTCGGGATCAACAAGAGGCGACAAGAACCCAATCAACAAATTCAATATATAGATACCCAGACCGTAGGTAATAATATAGAACCCTTGAACATAGAAAACCCGCAGAGCATATATGAAAGTTAAAATAGCGGTTCCAACCCATCTGTAAACTGCATGAGGAGTAGTTTTATCCAAATAAAACTGGAAAAGTTTCCACGCATCATGCCTCCACTGATTTAGAGGTGCCGCTGCTGAGGCACCCTCAGCTCCAACGCTCTCCATAAAAAATGAGCTTCACAGTCCTACAGATCTAATAAAAGGTTTCAATCAACCGAAAGCATATAATGCTATGCATACAATCTCCCCAAAATTTCCAATTATGCTTATTCCCACTTGCCAAATTATAGCATTGCAAAACCTTAGGCAATTGAGAAATTTTGGTAAACCTCTTTCTCTCTATATCTCTAACACTGTGTTTGGATTGAGGGATTTGGAGAGAAAAGAAAAGAAATAGAGAGAAATGTATTTCTCTTCCTTGTTTGGTTATCTTAAGTGGAGAGAAATGAGGAAAAATAGAAAGAAATGGAGAGAAACTCATTTCTCTCATAACCCTTATTTTCAATCTTCCCAAAAGTGGAGAGATTGGGAGAGAAAAGAAACCCACAAATGTTTATATTTTCATAATACCAATTTTACCCCTATAAAAATAAAAGAAATAAAATGATTGAAAATATAAAAAGGTTATTTTGGTAATATAACATAAAATAATTTCTTTTCTTTTCTCTTAATGAAATCTAACCAAACAAGAATGAGAGAAATCACAATCATTTCTTTTCTTTTATTTCTTACTTATCCAAACAAAAAGGAGAGAAATTACAATCATTTCTTTTCTTTTCTTTTCTTTTCTCTTATTACTTAAGTAATCATTTCTTTTCTTTTCCCTCCTAAGTTACCAAACATAGCGTAAGAGTAGTGCTACTCTAGCCCAAAACTTATATCTTTACACATCACTGTGTCTAGAAAGTGGGCTTGTATATCAAATCATAACATTTTGATGCCAAAATTTTGATATCAACCAGGAGAGATGGTCCAAGAAGCGCCAGAGTGTGTAACTATTCGACCCATTTTGAAGTTGAACAAAATCTAGCATCTAGCATAGATCTAAATCCTCAAATCCAGCCATTTGCTTAGTTATCAGACTTCCATTTCTTTATAAATTTTAACATAAAAGATAGTAGTCAAAACTTTTTCTTTCCAATCTTGCATCTAGCTTAGGTCACTTTTCCTAATCCAGAAAAGAAAATCCTCAAATCCAGCTATTCGCTTAATTATCAGATTTCCATTTCTTTATAGAAGATAATATTCACAACGACAACCCAAAAACACAAAAAAAATAAATAAATAAATAAATAAAACTCATTTCCAAACAGGGAATAATACGAGTTTACCCTATAAACAACAAAACCTTAAAAAGATTCAGCATAGGCACAAAGTCCAGAAACAGATCCACAATAGGCAGATCCTAAATCAGAAACCCTAATTTTTCACAACAAAACATATAAAATACATACACACACACACACACACACATATATATATATATATATATGTATATGTATAGTTAAATTAAATCTATAAACTACGTAGATTTGGGGATTTTTATTGAAGATAAAATCAAACTATCGAGAGTCAAATTAGGGTTAAGTGATTGAAGATTACCTCCTCCGATGAAGTTGGAGCAGTGGAGAGATTGTTGAAAGCGAGATTGGAGACGAAGGCTAGAGAGAGAGAGAGATCTGATTTAGGTAGGAAGAGTTTTGGACTATTATACGGACAGTAAATATATATATGCGGGGTTGAACAGTGGTTGAAAGACTATATGAAACGCACAAAGAAAATTTACTGTCGTCGGTTCTCTGTTTGTTTGTGTTGTTTTAGGCATTGCTATGGTTTTTAACGCGCTGCGAATATGCTTTATGCTTTGCCCAATTTCGTCATTTTAACCTCTCTTTTTTTTTCTCTTGCTTCTTCTTTTTTTTCATTTCATTTAAAATATAAAAAAAGCAGTCACTTTCTTTGTTTTAATTTTCTAAAAATTATATTTTTTATTTTCACTATACTTTTTTAATATTTTTAAATTATTTTTTAGTTTTCAGATACACTCAATATAAATACAATTAAAAAATATAATATTTTGTCAAAAAATTTTTAAAAAATTCACTAAATATCAAAAATATAAAAATTTAATACATTTTTCTATTCATGTGTATTTATTGATTTTTTATAAATATTTTGTACTTTTTAAGTACATTTAAATTAGGTGTATCTACAAAGTAAATAAATTACTTAAAATATTTTTAAAAATTAATAAAATCAAAAAAAAATATGAAAAAAAAATTAATTAGTTTTCATAATATTAAATTCAAAAAATTAAAACCAGATGGTGATTAAGGTTTAGTGCTAAGCCATATGGGGTTTTTGACTAATATTAAGCCCGTGTATCCTGGGCTTTTGTTGATTGGTTTCATGCCTCTAGGGGCTTGGGCTTTCGGAGCATGATATAGTGCTCTTTGCATAACCAAACACCTGGTCCATCAACAATCGGAATTGGGCTCGAAACCAATAAGCCATCAAATGGAAAAAGTTTTGTACAGTAGTGCCTTTCACTAATTATAAATATATATATATATATATATTAATATTTTTCAAATACCTAACAATCTATATAATAAGGGAGGAAGGTTTTTGAAAATATATAAAATGTATAAGAGATACATTTTATTTTAAGGGCTCAGATCAATTGTGATAATCATCAATGGTTGAAAGGATGCTTTAGTTCCCGCCCAAACACTCGGTACTCTCCCCCACTCCCACCTACCCACGTCTCTCCTCATTCCATCTTTATCTCTCTCTCCCTCTCTGTTGCACGTCTTCTCATATTCCCTCATCTCTATCTCCCTCTTTGTTCCTCTTCTTTATCTCTCACTCCCGATGCTACCTCTCTCCTTCACTCTCATCCCAATTTCTACCTCTCCCCCCTTCTCTCGCAGTAGCTTCAATTCGCAACCCTCCCACCCGATTTCTGCCTCTTCCCCTTTCTCTGTCAATGGCTTCAATTCACAACCCTCCCACCACCACAGCCGCCACCGCCGTCTTTTCTTTCCCTCATTGATTCGAACCCCGATTGGAGCTCTCCGGTACCTCTCTCTCTTTCTCTCTATGCTTCATGTTTAAATTATTGATTCATGGTTTCTGGTTTATCGTCATTTTCATTTATGGTTCATGGATTATTATTTGGTGAAACAGAGCTACTTCAGAGCTACACCAAACCTGAGGCTTCTATCTGTGCAAGGTAATATTTCTGTCTCTATTCCCCTTCTCTCTCTGTTCCCCTTCGTTTTCTTCTCTTGCCATTTTCTCTCTATCTGGTTCTGTTTTTAATTAAATACTCTCACATGCAAATACTTCAATTGTTGATAATTTGAGTTATAATTTGAGTTTATATATTTGAGTTAGAATTTGGAATCATGTTGGTCTAACACTCTGGAATCATCTGGGTTTATATATCTAGATATTACACTCTGGTTAGAATTTGGCTGACTTGGTTAACACTCCGGTTCTCTCTTTCATTTGGTGGTAATATCTGCTATGGAGTTTTTATATATCTGGGTTTATATATTTGAGTTAGAATTTGGAATCATGTTGGTCTAACATTTTAATTTAGGTATTCTAGGTGATTCTCAATCATTTTAATTTTGGTGGTAATATCTGCTTTGGAGTTTTTTAGGTATTCTAGGTGATTCTCAATCATGTTAATTTAGGTATTTTCTGGATCCTCAATCACTCTGGTTATAATTTTGTTTTTCTATATGTTCAAGAAACTGATATGGGTTTCTATATTTTTAGGTATTTGGATTACTCTAAACTGATATGTTTTTTTATGTGTTTGTGTTTGTGTTTGGGTAGGCAAAAGAATAATTTCTCCTAGGTTTCCTTTTTATAAATTTAATTTTTTTTCTTTCCTTTTAAACAAAGCCCAAAGTAACAAATTTAATTTTTTTAATCTAGGCTTGATTTGTAATTTTTCAAGAATGCTGTAGGTCTTCCAGAAGAAAAGGCTCCTGGTTTTCCCTTTTGGATTGTTGAGAGAACCTCTTTAAGGATTGAATTGACCAGGAAGCTAAATACATGCAAACCAAAGTAATTGTTTGTGTTTGTTATTTTTTTTTTTTTTAAATTACTTAAACTCCATACATATGATAAAATGCTTAACAAAGCCAAGATAGTTAGGTTTGTGTAAATACATTTAACAGAGGGACAACTTTGAAACTTCTTAATATATTGAACGTTGAAACTTCTTAATATATTAAAAGTCAAGTTACTCATGTGTTTATGGGATATTTATGTGTTTCTTTGATTTGGAAAACAAGAAGAATTATATTAAAATTGGAAAATTATTGGTGAAATTGATATTGATGATATTTACACTTACTAACAGAGTATGTACATCCACCTTCCATTGAGTATGTACACCCACCTTCCATTGTTGTTTGGGATGTCCCAAAATAGTTAACCATCTTGAAAAGCCAAGAAACTAATACTGTTATCATCATTTTGTTAAGTTTGAATGCATTTAATAGATGGACAACTTTAAAAATTTTTACTATGCTGTTAAAGTGTAAACATATTAACTCATAAATTTAATTTTTTTTCTTTCCTTCTAAACAAAGCCCAAAGTAATTGTTTGTGTTTGTTATTTATTTATTTTAATGGAATATGATAAGTACTAAACTAACAAAAATAAATAAAACATGATATGCTTTTCAGTTGTCTTTGTAAAATAGATAAATGGAGAGACATTATACTACAGTTTGATTCTTCATTAAACAGAATAATTAAGTTGATATTACCCCAATATCCATTGAACGCCACACCTCACCTCACTAACAAATGATTTTGAAAGAGTTATTTGTTATGATTCGCAGCACTTGTTAATTGTCCTATTGGTTCAAAGGGGTTTTATTATTTGTTTGGATTTGTTTTCTAGGATTGTAAATTGATACATGGACCACTTGTTAACCAAACATTTCTAACATTTTTTTTATTTCTTTTTGTTGCTCACTCACTAATGATTTTGAAAGAGTTTTTGTTATGATTTGCAGCATTAATTAATTGTCCTATTGGTTCAAAGGGGTTTTATTATTTGTTTGGATTTGTTTTCTGGGAGTGTAAATTGATACATGGACCAATTGTTAACCAAACATTTCTAACATTTTTTTATTTCTTTTTGTTGCTCACTCACTAATGATTTTGAAAGAGTTATTTGTTATGATTGGCAGCACTAATTAATTGTCCTACTGGTTCAAAGGGGTTTTATTCTTTGTTTGGATTTGTTTTCTAGGGGTGTAAATTGATACATGGACCAATTGTTAACCAAATATTTCTAACATTTTTTTTATTTCTTTTTGTTGCTCACTCACTAATGATTTTGAAAGAGTTATTTGTTATGATTGGCAGTGTTAATTAATTGTCCTATTGGTTCAAAGGGGTTTTATTATTTGTTTAGATTTGTTTTCTGGGGGTGTAAATTGATACATGGATCAATTGTTAACCAAACATTTCAAACATTTTTTTATTTTTTTTTTGTTGCTCACTCACTAATGATTTTGAAAGAATTATTTGTTATGGTTGGCAGCACTAATTAATTGACCTATTTGTTCAAAGGGGTTTTATTATTTGTTTGGATTTGTTTTCTAGGGGTTTAAATTGATACATGGACCAATTGTTAACCAAACATCTCTAACATTTTTTAATTTCTTTTTGTTGCTCACTCACTAATGATTTTGAAAGAGTTATTTGTTATGATTGGCAGCACTAATTAATTGTCCTATTGGTTCAAAGGGGTTTTATTATTTGTTTGGATTTGTTTTCTGAGGGTGTAAATTGATACATGGACCAATTGTTAACCAAACATTTCTAACATTTTTTTATTATCAATAAATCTGCTGATACATATCAAACAAAGAATCTGCTGATCATTTATTTTATTTATTTTGAAAGAGTTATTTGTTATGATTGGCAGCACTAATTAATTGTCCTATTGGTTCAAATGAGTTTTATTATTTGTTTGGATTTGTTTTCTGGGGGTGTAAATTGATACATGGACCAATTGTTAACCAAACATTTCTAACATTTTTTTATTATCAATAAATCTGCTGATACATATCAAAGTTTACATTCAAAGTTCATTCCAAGTATAAATAAATTTCATTCAAAGTTCTATCAATTTATCTGCTGATATGTATCAATAAATTTCATTCAAAGTTCTATCAAGTGGTTTGTATCTCTATCTGATTGATTGGGGTAAATGATTTCTTTTCATTTTATATTGTTGGGTTTGAATTTTCTAGAATTCTCTCTAAAATTATCAAATTTACATTTGTCTTTCACACACACGTATGAGCGAGCCTTGCATTCACAATAGCTGGAATTTTTTTTGACACTAATTAACACCCTTTCTAACACTGTCAGTCTGTCATCATAAGCATTACTTAAACACACCATCTATGTTACAATCCTAGAACAATATTACATACTGGAGACCTAACAATGAAATACAATATTACATGTGTGTGTGTATTGGAGAATAAAACTAAAATTTCACCATCCTAAGTTCTTAACCACAAAATTACGTAACTGAATTTTTTAAAGATTTAAATGAAATAGCAATAGAACTATTCTGTTTATATAAAATACCAAAAGATTTAGAGAGTTGCTGATGTATAATACCAAAATATACTTATGCAAACTTTTAACTTGAAAAAAAAAATGTAGATAATGAATAAATCAAAAGGATTTCATAAATTTATCACTTGAGAATCGCTGTTACATTCATCAAATTCAATAAATGGTGAACTTCAAAATTATAACGGATTTTGATTTTGTTTTTAATTTCATCTCTATAAAATTGAAGTCAATTGGGAAAGAGAAGAGTTTAAATAGCTTTGGGGAGTTGGTCTAACCAATTTGCTATGTTTACACTTGAAATTGGAATTACTCTTTTGTTGTTCTTATTGCAATAATGCTCTACAAATTTTTCTGTATTTCAGGAACAGCAAAGGACTCCAAAGAAGCATTTAAATCCTGTTTTTGAGGTTTGAGATCCTTGGGTTTCATTAATTTTTTTTATATTTGATTTGTTTGGAATGCATAGTACATTCTGTTAAATATATTTTTATAACTGCATTTTAATCTTAATATTATTTACACCGTGCATAAAAATTTGTATTCATCAGACATTTTAGACTTATTTCAGTACTTCTCTTCTTTCTATTCTTCATTCCTTTCCTGTTTGCTGTTCATATGATTGAATGAATTTAGCTAATGGCCAGTTGCTTGATGCTCTTCAAGGCACTAGCAGAGAACCAAGTCTTAGAGTTAATTTGGAGTCCCTTCCTTAACAATAGTTGAAAGTCAATGATGATGCTTTTTAAATTTGAAGAAGGATGTGGGGGCTTTTGGTATGATAATTCGTAATCACAGGGCCTATTGGTCTCATGAAAACATTATACCTTCACATATGGATCAGCTAGAAAAGTTGGAGCTCTTAAGGAGATAGTTTAGTTTTGATTAATATAGAACATTAGAAACTAAAATTAATATGCTTTTGGATGAGAGGTCCATAATTTTGAATCAATAAAATGTTTACATTCTGTTAAATATTTAATTTTTGGTGTGTATTATTTGATATTTAATTTTTTTTTATATTTGATTTGTTTAGAATTGTAGAGTACAGTCTGCTAAATATATTTTTATAACTATATTTTAATTTTAATATTATTTACACCGTGTCTTTAAACACAGACATACACTAATATGATTTATATTCCATTACCTTCCACCAATCATACCACATGAATATACCTTACATTTGACAATTGATGGCCTCTTTCATGCATTCATGATGGTTGTCACCTAGCCGAAAAGTAATAAACAAATGTGATTTTCAAAGAGATAGTAGTCAAAAGTTGTTGTTAGTGATGAGAGGTGGTTGGCAGTAATAAAAAATGGTCACTGGTTGTGGGCAGTGGTGGCAACAAGAAATGACAGATGTTAGCCATAAGAGGTAGTTGGCAGCAATCAAAAGTGATTGCTGCAAGTGGTGGTAGGATGAAGTGAGAGAAAGACAAATGAGTATTTTTCTTTATTTTTGACCCAAGTGAATTTTTTTTATTTTATAATTACAATAATTTTGTACATTGTTTATAAGTTTTGTAAAATTAAAATAAATACCAAATAAATTGTTTATAATTTAAAAAACTTTTATAAATATAAATTAAAAAAAACTATAAGATAAATCACCATGATCTCTTTTGAATTTTTAAGAAAAATATATAATTGTTGGCTTTTTGACTTTCGAAGGTTATTATTGTAATTATGAGCGTGCCAGCAAAGATCAATAAGTCCTTACAGAAAATTAATTGCCAACCAATTATCAGACGATTGTGTTTTAGTTCTTTCAGCCTCACTGAAGAGGACTTTTACTGGTGACTTGATTTAGGAGAATTTAAGCAAATGACAATCAAATGAAGAGCAATTGAAGCATTTCATTAAAATGAAAATTTACAATGATCCATTCAGCTTCGTGGAGGTTTACAGTAACATCTACTTGTAACTACTCCTATGAACGAAGTGTAGTGCAGGAATTAAAGTACAGAAATGTAAAGAATAGGAAATGTAAAAACTGGAAAGAAAATAAAGTGGAATAAAACTGATTTTTTGGATCTGAGTCTGGGGGGCTTTTCTGGAGCCTTCTGCTATTTATACTTCTTAAGGATGACCATCGAACTGCACTTCTAACCGTCGAATAACTCCTCCATGATCGCTGATCATATTGCCTTATAATTAGCTCCACTATGCCATTACTTGCAGCTAGGCTTCCCTCCTAATTTTGAATTTGAATGTGAGTAACCGTTGAAATCATATCACTTTGCATCTCTTTGCTGATTCAATACTACGCAGATCTCATAAGAACCAATGCTAACTGCCACGTGTACGATCACGATTGAAGACTTGAATGGTCTTCCCGTATTGTCCTTATTCTGCCACGTGTTGAATTGTAATTGACTTATACAAAATATGTAGCCAACAATAATAAGTCATATAAATTTAATATGATTATATTAGACTCTTTTAAATTTTTAATTCACTTAACATTTATTAATCACGTGAACAAAAAATAATATTATAACATCATTTATATTAAAGTATACATTATAATTATAATTTATTTAACTCAATATCTATATATTATCTGTTTTAATTTTGATTTTTCTAAAAGTATTTGTTCCAAACAAATACGTATTTATTACATGAAACATTTATGTTTTGATAATGTTGTGATATATACCTTTTTATTACGTGTAATTTATAACATTTGTTAAGTTTATCACAAATATTATAATTTAATCTCATAAAAGTCATAACAAAAAATACACATATATAATCCAACAACATATAAAATATAATTAAAATATTTTTATATCATAATTAAAATAATATTAAATCTTAACCATTCACTCTTAAGTGCATGTCGCTCCTTCACCACTTCACTTTACGCATATATCACTCTGGAGGATCCGAACGATAAATTATAACCGAGGGTTGTTTGAGATGTACGAGAAGATATATAAAAAAAATAATGGGATAATATGACTTAAATAAATATATTTATTTTAATTATTTTCAAATAATCTCAAATACCGTCCTTGTTTTGTATGAGGATTTTTTGAAATAAAAGACTATTTTAGTTTTAAAAAAATAAAATAGATTAAAATATTAATATGACAAAATATCATATTTAAACTATAATCATTTATTTTTTTCTAACAAAAGTCAAAAAAAATTAAAAATTCACCCCAAACGAAAATTTTTAATTCCAAACTAAAATAGTTAAAAAGTTAAAAAGTCAACCTATATTTAAAAAAAAAATCTAAAAATCACAACTATGAAGTATACAATACACATCATAAAAAAAAATTGAAAAATGATTAAGAGCTCTAAATGAATGAGATTCACTTATGATATGATATGTATATCTGTGTGTTTATTTTTAGGATAAATTATAAACACATCTCCTGAGATTTACTTAAATTATAAATTATTCTATATGATTCTAGAAATTACATTATATCCTATAAGATTTATAATTTCATAACCAATAAGTCATTTTATTAATAAATCCTCAAGTTAATTAACAGTTTTTAATAATGTTAAAATTTTATTTCAATTAATAATTTAAATAATTTTATTATTATATAAGTGAACAGTTAAAAATTTTACTTTTTTAATTAATTTTGTTAAATAAAAAATTATGATAGGAAGGTATTTATAATTTTTCAAATTACAAGAGATAATTTATATTTTAAGTAAACCTGAAAATGTGTATTTATAATTTATCTTTTTTATTTTTCCTTACCACATATGTAGAGTTTTTTTATTTAAATTTAAATATTAAAGTTTCCTATCATTATTGAATTTTTTTATATGTTACTGTGGCAATATTTTTTGGCAGAAAACAGTAGAAGAGAACCAATAATTGGGTGGTAAATACCTTTACGGATTGGGTTTAATAAGATACTGTAGTTTTGGATTTGGATTAGACTGCCCCTCGTACTATATAGAGAGAAAGATATCAATGTTCGAAGAGAGAGAGAGAGGAATTTGGAATTATACGATGACGTGGAGAAAGGAGAGCCAAGGATGCACATGGTTGGTAACAGAACAAGGTGCGTGGCTATTCAACCACGTTTTGATCTCTCTCCTCTCCTTTTCCTTCTTCCACTCCAACCCCTTTTTCATTGTCTCTATCGGCTCGACTATACAAACACAACCACTCACAAGCCGAGCTTCAATATTCACGATAAGACCATTTTATGGGTAGAATATCCTTGGGCAAATTATATATACCTCCCTCGAAATTTAATTAAATTACAAATATCTCTCTGAAGTTTTAAAAATTATAGATACCTTTCCGAAGTTTATATTTTGATAACAAATAATCCCCTGAGATTTATATTTTCATAACAATTTGTCTCGTAATTTGTTATGCAAATAGTACCTTCAGGGAGTATCTGTAATTTCTCGAACCTCATGGGGTATCTGTAATTTTTCTAAACCTCGAAGGGTATATGTAATTTGCCCAATATCTTTTTAACTTAGGACAACGTTTGGATTTTATAGACTTTATTTTAAAATTAATTTTAATAATTTAAATCGTTTATATTTTAAAAAATTTGAATAAAATATTTATATAAAAAATTAAAATGATTTGATATCGATAACTATATTTTTGAATCATATTTGTTTTAAGAAAATAGTCGACATCTAAAATTTTAAGAAAAATATCTTATTTTTTGTAATACAAATTTAATTCAAATATATAATTATCGATGTTTTGATCATCTTGATTTTTGTATAAATATTTTACTTAATATGTCATAAAAAATGAATAGTTCAAATCAATAAAATTGGTCTCAAAATGAGTTTACGAGACTCAAACGCTCTCTCAAATTAAGATGGCCAATTTAAGAGAAGACAAATCCTTTAATTATTAACAAACTAGGAGTTTGACCCATGCACATGCTATTTTTTTTTTTTCAAAAAATATTGGATAGTACAATGTGTGTTATAAAAGAATAATTTTAATTTTAAATGTGTGTTATAAAAGAATAATTTTAATTTTAAATTATGATTTTAATTATTTATTTTGATAATGTTGATACTATCGTTCTATAAAATTGTTACTTCAATACTTATATATATATTAATTTTAGTTAAATTATTTTTATATTTTGATAATTTAGTTCTACCGTATTATAAAAGTTTAATTATCATATAATAATTTTGTATGAGATATATTAAATTATAAAATAATAAAATAAATACTCATTTTGATATTAAAAATAATAGTTAAATTAGAAGAAGGATTAGTAACATAAAATTAAAAATAATTCTAATTAAATTACTTTTATATTTTGATAATTTTAGTTCTATCGTATTATAAAAGTGTAATTATCATATAATAATTTTGTATGATATATATTACATTATAAAATAATAAAATAAATACTCATTTTGAAATTAAAAATAATAGTTAAATTAGAAGAAGGATTAGTAACATAAAATTAAAAATAATTCTAATTATTTAATTTTCTTTTATATTCATTTGAAAAATAAAAATATGTAAAAATAGAAATTATATAAAATTTATTAAAAAAATTAAATATAAATATGTTGTAGATGGATTATCATATAATGATTTTATATGATAGATATATATATATATTAAAAATGTAATTTAGTATTAAAAAAAATCCTAATACTCTTGAAAGAATTTTAAAAAAAAAACGTGAAACGCAAAATCGGTATTAAGTTTGTGAATTATCTCAATTTATCATGAAAAATACATGGAAAGAAATTATTTGTCAAATAGAGTCCATATAAAATAGGTAAAATTAATATAATTTAAAATTTTGATATTAAAAATAATAGTTAAATTAGAAGAAGAATTAGTAATATAAAATTAAAAGTACTATTTAATTTTCTTTTATATTCACTTGAAAAATAAAAATATGTACAAATATAAATTATATAAAATTTATTAAAAACATTAAATATAAATATGTTGCAGATGGATTATCATATAATGATTTTATATGATATATATTTATTAAAAAAAGTAATATAGCATTAAAAAAAAATCCTAATACTCTTGAAATAATTAAAAAGAAAAAATGAAATGCAAAATTGGTGTTGGGTTTATGGATTATCTCAATTTACCATGAAAAATATATGAAAAATAATTATTTATCAAATAGAGTTTATATAAAATAGATAAAGTTAATATAATTTAAATTTTTGATATTAAAAATAATAGTTAAATTTTAAGAAGAATTAGTAACATAAAATTAAAGTCATTCTTGCTATTTGATTTTCTTTTATATTCATTTGAAAAAGTAAAAATATAAATTTATTAAAATTTATTAAAAAATAAATATAAATATGTGTATAATGATTTTATATGATATATATATATATTTAAAAGGTAATTTAGTATTAAAAAAAAATCCTAATACTTTTGAAAGAATTAAAAAGAAAAACGTGAAACGCAAAATTAGTATTGGGTTTGTAGAATATCTCAATTTATCATGAAAAATATATGGAAAAGAATTATTTGTCCAATAGAGTCCATATAAAATAGGTAAACCTATTATAATTTAAATTAGGTATGAGTTTGTGTAGAACTTTATATGTAATTAAGAAAATACATACTGTGTGGCTTTATTAGAAAAAAAAAGTAAACCTTTATAATTTCTCACCTAAGCATGAAAAAAATACTACTTTTAATAATATATATATGATATTATTTTATCTTCTTCATTTATTAATATATATAAATTATTTAATTTTAAAATTTATATAAATATACTTCATGATAAAGATGATATTTTTATTGTTAAAAGTAATCAAAATATATGAATCTATAAATAAATAAATAGGGATTTTTTTTAAGATCCCTAGTATTAAAATTTTATAGTATGGGCATCCAATATTTTCATAATGTCTAAGATTCTTCCAGAGAAAATTCAATCCAGAGAAATCCTCTTTATTTCTCTGGCCTTCCCACTCTCCAGAGAGATTTTCTCTGGACTTCCACTCTTCAAAGAAATTCACTCTCTAAAGAAATTCAGGACTTCCCACAAAATTCAAAGTTACCTAGTAAAAAATCAGTGTTGGTGAAAAAAAGGGATTGAATTGAATTTGCATACAATTAATAAGCTAAAATAATTATAATGAGTGACTATATATATAGATATATACTTGAAACAAAGGATGAGAGCGATGAGAGGGAAGGCAGTAAGGGCAAAAGTCTAAGGTCCTTCCAGAGAAAATTCTCTCTAAATAAATTATTTCTCTGGCCTTCCCATAAATTTCTTTGGACTTCCTACTCTCCAGAGAAATTTTGGACTTCCCACAAAATTCAAAGTTACCTAGTAAAGAATTAGTGTTGGTGAACAAAAAGGGATTTAATTGAATTTGCATACAATTAATAAGCTAAAATAATTATAATGAGTGACTATATATATAGATATATACCTGAAGCAAATGATGAGAGCGGTAAAAGGGAAGGCAGTGAGGGCAAAAGTCTAGGGTCCCTCAAGAGAAATTCTCTCGAACAACTCTTCATTTTCTTTTTCTGTTTTGAATTTCCCTTGTCTCTAAGTTTTTCTCAACCCTTTTCTACATTGTAGATCTTAGGTTTTCCTTTTTTCTCTCTCTCTCTCTCTCTGCAACTCAACCACATTCATGGCTGCCTGTTTCGATCGCAACTCCTTCGATGAAGATGAAGTTAATCCCTTTGTTCTAGGCTCTCTCTCTCTCTATCTCTCTCTTTGGGTGAAGAAATTCCTGAGTTTGGTGTACCATAAGTGTACAATTCGAAGTAAACACTTACGGTTTCTAAGAATTTTAGAGTTATAGGGTTTCCTTGTGACAACCATCTCCTTAATTAAGCAAATTAATGATATTAATTATATGCTTATTTTTAATTATGTGAATATGAGTTATTGATTTGCCATGTGATTATTTGGATAGTGATATTGTGGACAGATAAGTTAGAGTGAAAATTAAACCAGTCTGATTCGTTAATTTTAACAAGTTAGAATTGCGTAATTGGATCAGAATTAGAGCCTAATTCACATTAGTATAATTTAATTTAGTGGAATTTAGATTATAGAATGATAGATTAATTTAATTTGAGTCAATTAAATACAACTTAATCTAGGGAATGAATTATTATTATTATTATTGTTCTAGAGTATTCTATTTATCTAATAGGAAACAAAGTAAGTAAAATGGACTTTGGTAACCTTTAAAGAGTTACACGTAGAGAGAGAGAAAGAGAGACTCTAGAGCAAGAATTCAATAAAAAAGGTAGGAGAGGGGAAGAATTCAGAAAGAAGATAGAAGTAGCCCAACATACCTTGGTGCTAAGTTGCCTTTGGTTCCAAAGCGAGTCTGCCCTTTTCATTGATGTCACTTTAATAAAAACATGATCGCCCACTTCATATTCCCTGTCTTGCTTTCAGACATTCACATAACTTTTCTATCGGTTTTGCACAGGTTTCAATCTTTGTTGAATTAATTTCACATTTTTTCCGTTGTTTCATGTACAATCTCAGGCTCAATTAAAGGCCCATCTCCAATTTCTGCCCAACAAATAGGAGGCCGACATTTTCTGCCATATAAAGTATCGAAAGGCGCCATACCAATGCTTGAATGGAAATTATTGTTCTAGACAAATTCGGCTAAAGGCAAGTGAGTTTTCCAATTTCCTTGAAAATCAAGCACACACATACGCAATATATTCTCCGGAGTTTGGATTGTTCTTTTTGACTGGCCATCGGTTTGTGGATGATAAGCACTGCTCAATCTCAGCTCGTTTTCCAATGCTGATTTACGAATGCAATTGACTGTTTTAATTACTGAAAGGACATTCATTCTTAACTCCTTTACACATTTGTTATTCATTGGGCTTTAGTTCACAGTTTATTATGTATATATAGGTGGTCAGGCACCGAAGCAAAGTTAGTGGCGTCAACCTGATTCCGTTTTGTCAAGCCAACCCATTGCGCCTCATCGCGAGGTTCTGAGCCGTTATTGTCAAGGCTTTTTGGGTGATCCTATTCAAACCTTTTTGAATATATGTTTAGACATGGACTTGGACTTATGTGTGTATCGGTAACTATATATATAAGTTGTTAGTTCATTGAAGTCCTCACAGCTCTTTGGTCATTATGTTTTAATATTTATAAGCTTCCGCTGACTCCTCTTATTGTATAATTGTTATTACTATTAAGCATGCCTTTGGTAATCACGGATTACTGGTCGGTTACGATACTAAACTCTTAGGGGCGAGTTTGGGTTGTAACATTCTTGTTCAGTCTTTGTTTGGTCAATTTGTTTTGACTATATGATTGGTGTAGCTTTTGAAGTGAATTTGTTGTCTGAGCATTTAGATCTCGTCGAGTGGACTTTGGTCTCTTGTTTCACCGATGAACTCATAAATTTTGAGGGATTTTAGACTACAAAAAAATTATTGTAGACCTCTTTCATTACTAAAAGTTGGAGAGGGATGTTAAACTATTTTTTTAAAAATAAATAAATAATATTTATTAATAATTAAAAATATAAATAATTTTAAAATTAATAGATGGTTCAATCAGCGACACGAGACATTATTCGATTCTTGATAGCGTCTGTCCATCTAAAGGTTGGTTTGGAGAATTGATGTTGAGTTTAAAAATAAAAAAATCATTAAGGTCTCGTTTGAGAAAAAATTATTTTAGTAATTTTTTAATTTTTTATAAAAAGGCGTGTAGAAAAGTAGAGAGTGATGTAATAATTTATAGTGACTTTTAAACTTTTTTACTAAAAGTGAAAGTTGTCAAATGAGACCTAAAAAATAAAAAAGTTAATAAAATTTTAAAAAATTAAAGATTCTTTTCTATTCATTTTATTTTTTTATATATATTTTTGTAATTTTTAAAAAAAAAATCAAAATGTAATTAAATTTTTTTTATCTCATATCTTAATTTATAAAAACTAAATAAAGTATGTTTCAAACGACCCCTAAGTTTCCAAAAGCCATATTTCCGAAAGATATTGTGGGTGTTTGGGAAGTGAGTTTTTATGTAGGTTTTTTTAGTCGTAGGATATTATTGAAGAAATTTTTTTTGGTGTTTGGGGTTTTTTTTTGTGATTAGATGTGATGTTTGTGAGAGAAAAAGTGAAATGATTATGGGGTTGGATGTGATATTTTGTTTGAATTTTTTTTTTTTGATTTTGCAAAATTTTTGTCTTTTAGTGAAAAAAAACCTTAAAAAAAATCTTGCCAAACACCGTTTATCTTTAAAAATATAAAAAAAAATTAAAATTATTTAAAAAGAAAAGTTAAAAAACTAACACTATTTAAAAAAAAAAATTGGGTGAAAAAAAAGTGCAATAATCACATGAGAGATGCGCCACTAGTATACTGCCACATGTGCTGGTTCAAATCAATGTACCTAAACAATAAAACAAGTGTGCACCAACAATGTACCGCCACGGGTGCAAAAGAAAAAATATTTAAAAAAAAACAACAAAACCAGTGCACCATCAATCGCACAACCGTACTTACATGCACCAAAAATGCTTGGGACCTCTAATTTAGAGGTATCACTAGTGTTGTGGTAGTGGGTCCTCTACTGCCACAGCCAATCATGTGTCTTGATTTTTTTTTATTTTTATTTTTTTTCTTTTCCACCTCATTAGAGGTGGGTTTAGAAATACCTTTTTAGAGGTCTCTAGCATTATTGACATGCACGGATTGTATTCAGGTGGTAGGAAAATAATTTTGATATTTTATATAATATTTCAATACATACTTCTTTATAAAAAATTAAAAAATTATCTCAAACAAATACTTTTTTTTTCTTTTGAAGAACACTTATTCCAAACAATTTTTCTAAAGATAAAGTTACTTTTTATTTAATAATAAATATTGGTAACTACATGTATTGCCACATTTTTGGCAGGCCGGTGCTTAAGTTGTTGAATATATTTTAAGGGCGTCAAGATATTTGTAGGATCTATGGGTGAGCAGTGGATATATTAATTCGTCAAAATCGATCGAACCGAATCGATCCGTCGCATTTTAGACGGATGCGTGATGACGAGCGGATGATTACGGATTGATTTTTTTCAATTTGCCAATTTGGCAGACGAATGATGGATTTGAGATTCCTTTGGCCGCAACCGAACCGCCAAACCGCGAGCATCCTTAGTAATTTATAAGATTTTGTGTTTTCAATTTATTTAAATATTTTGTTTGTGTTTTCAATTAAAAAATAGTTTAAATATTCTTTTGAAAAAAATTTTGAACTTGAATATATTTTTTGAATGAAAAAAATAAATGTATTATTTATCTATATTTTTTGATTTTTAAATATAACTCTAAAAATAATAAATAGAAAATATGATATATGCTGGTTGGTTTTGTTTTCAAAAACATATATAGATGTAACAATACAAAGACATACAATCTCTACTACTGCTTTGTTCATGGTTTTGGTGGTTTGAATTATTATTATATTATAAGAACTACAAATTATAATACTTTATGTGGATAAATCATGCTGTGATTGTAATATGTGGATAAGGCATGCAGTGATTATGATATTCTAAAGTTTCAAACTTTCTTTCTTTGGGTGAGGTATACAATGATTGTAATACTTTTTTAAGCCATTGACTGTAATATATATTTTTTTTTTTGAGGAAGTGCACAAGTTGAATTATGTAAAATTCATAAAATTTTAAACCGCCAAACCGATTCGTATCTATCCACCAAACCGTCAATCCGCTCAATCCACATCCGCCGGATTGGCGGATGGATGCGGATTGATTTTCTCCAATCCGCCAATCTGGCAGACAGATGGCGGATTGGAGGTTCCGTGGCCGCAACCGACCCGTGCCCACCTCTAGTAGGATATGACTCATTTATTGTCGTTTTCAGTATGGGTTATAAATTGATTTTTATTTTATTTTATTTATTATAAAAAATTATATAAAAAAATTAAAAATTTAATATGATAAAAATAAACTAATAAATAATTTATTTCTTGTGTGAAAATATATGTAAAAAATTAAAAATATGATATGACAAAAATAAGTCAATAGTTTATTTGGCTTGTGATTTTTCACTAATTAAAATACCATATACATTTTATAATTATAGAAGAAAATTACACAACTCTATAATTTTTTAGTCATAACTTAAAAAAAAAAAATTCATAACCAAACACACAAAAAATCAAAATCAAATATCTCAAAATCATGTCATAATTAAAGAAGAAAATTAATCATAATTAACGAAGAAAATAACTTAACTAAGGATGCATATGCTAATATACTATTTTGGGAAGATGGTAAAAAGTATATTTTTTGCTTTTAACCAAGTTTTTGACTTTTTTAGACAAATGATTTGAGAAGTTGGTAAAAAGTTACTTTTGACTTTTTTGATTAATATTTGTTTTTGATGTCAAATTACAATAAAATGACCAAACTACCCCCCATTAATTTAAAATACTTACAACTTCAATCATGTAGCACATTTTGACTAATGAGTGGTAGAATTATAATTTTACCAGTAGTTAAAAACCAACTTCCCAAATGAAAAAAATGCAAAAAAGCTAATTTTTTTCTTTTGCTACAAACCAAAAAAAGTTGCTAAAAGCCAACTTCTGAAAATAGCATGCAGTGTATATACTAGAATTCTTCTAAAATATAAAAATATATACTTTTGTTTAATTTAATTTAATTTATTATTTATGTATAATGTTATTTTTTATTTTAAAACATTTATTAAGGGTGTGAATTTTCAGTATTTAAAATAAAAAATATATTTTTTGTTTTATTTAATTTAATTTTTATCTATATATTTTAATATATATATTTTTTTAAACTATGTATTTCAATATGTGTTATTGAGCTTAATCTAAAATTTTGGCTATGGTTTTAATCTCCAATTTTTTTTAGAAAATTAAAAACTAATTTCAGAAAAATAAATATAAAAAAATATTTTAAAATTTGTAAAAATTATTTTTAACATCCAAAAATATAAAATTCTATAAAATTGATAAGTGCTTTTGATTTTTTTTAAAATTTTTGGAACAAATTTCTAAAAATCAAACCAAACATGATATTTTTTTATTTTTTTTTTAAAATTCACTAATTATAAAAATAAAAGTAAAAAAAAAAACTAAATAAACAAACCACATATATCTAGACAAAAGAAAAATTATACAACCGTTACAAAATATGATCATATTTTCTTATCAACCACTATTTATTATATTTTTTTTTATATTTCTCAGTCACTTTATATGAATTATCAACATTTTATTTTTCCTATTAATGTTATTATTTTAAAACACCACCTAATCATGCACTGGACTAGTGAATAATCACCTTTCACACTCATACATCGGCTTGGAAATTGGGAATGACCCCTGAGAACGTGGCTGTGAGAGAGAGAGAGAGAGAGAGAGAGAGAGTAAAAAAGCTCGGCTTTGAAAGCTCTCTTTCATTTTCTATCTTCTTGCTCTTCCACTTTGCTTGGGTCTTCTTTTTCAAAAATATTTTTTAAAAAAATTTCTTTCTTATTTTTCGTATTTTTTATTTTTATTAAATTTATTAAAATTTTAAATAATTTTTTTTAAATATACGTAACATAAATATAACTAAAAAATAAAAAAATTATGAAAAAAACCTTTTAAAATTTACTAAATATTAAAAATATAAAAAAAATACGAGAATTCAATACATTTTTTTTATTTTTTTTTTAAAATTTTTGGAACAAATTTCTAAAAATCAAACCAAACATGATATTTTTTTATTTTTATTAAATTTATTAAAATTTTAAATAATTTTTTTTAAATATACGTAACATAAATATAACTAAAAAATAAAAAAATTATGAAAAAAACCTTTTAAAATTTACTAAATATTAAAATATAAAAATATTTACCAAAAATAAAAAAATATAATAATCAAAAAATTCAATTTAAAAAAAATTAATTTAAAAAACTCAAACCAAACATTGCTATCACACTCCTATGTACACGCGCTCGCACACACAATACATGCATATATTCATATACCTCCACAATCTCTCTCTCTCTCTCTCTCTCACTCTGTCTCTCACACACACACAGCTTGGAAGTGTTTGGATCTGCAGATTCAACAACCAGTCGTCGCTCTGGTGGTGTTTAGATTTGAAGTTCTTCGTCTTCTTCGATCAGTAAGATCAGAGGTTAGTTGAATTTCAAGTTAATTGAGCTCAAATTTTAGGAACATTTGAAACTTGTTTCTTTCTTAGATGTTTCTTCTGTATAAAACAGGTCTCTGTGCTCTGTTTGTGAATCTCTCTTTGCTCATCTTCTTCTCACTGGTTTTGTGTTGTTGTTTCGTGGATGCGATGATAAAGTAGTTAGAATTGCGAATTTCGTTGTTATTTTGCTTAAATTGTGTGGATTTCGTACCAAAGTGTTGTTTCGTCGATGCGATGATAGTTAGAATTGCGAATTTTGTTGTTATTTTGCTTTAATTATGTGGATTTTGTGCCAAGTGTTGTTTCGCGGGATGCGATTTTAGAGTAGTTAGAATTACGATTTTTTTTTTTTTTTTTGGTTATTTTGCTTGAATTATGTGGATTTCGTTTCTTATACAATTTTTTTTATTCATTTCTCTGCATTTATTTTACCAACAATATCACATAATTATTAATCCTTAACCTCAAAAGAAATTTTTAATTGATTGTTGCTACATATTATTTGATAATTGACTATTTGTCAAACAAAACTAAGCCATTATTGAATTGTTTTGTACAATACAAGCATCCAATAACTTCAGCTGTAGATCTCTTCATTTTTTTGGAGTAGTTGAGACAATCAGACAAAGTGGTTTACATGCTTCTGTCATTATTAAATGTTATACTAATTTTGTATAGATCTGATTGGTTTTCTGGTTGAACACTACGCCAAATTTGAAAGATCTTTTTCCAGGTAAAAATTTAGAAAATCCGATGAGCCATTGAAAGGGGAACAAATTATACTGAAACGGTAGTGATACAGTTAACTCATTATGTCTGATCGTATTGTACAATCATGTCATGATGGTGATGGGAGAGCCGGCCAATCTATGCGTTCCTATCAATCTGTTTGGATGGCGCATTGGACACGAACAAGCTGTAAGGAAGCACCTCCAGATGATAACTGTGTATCTCTTCGTCTTGAGAACAAAGATGATAGTAATTCTAACAAGCACCACTTACCGAGTGATTTAGAGAGAGCTTCTGATATTTCTCCATCTGTTAAGGGATTTACTGAAGTAACTGAAGCCAGAACAGTTAGAATCGTGAATGATGGTTTGACGAATTCAAAAAACATGATAGATGAACAGTTAGATTCCCAACAATTTCCAATGTTTAGAGTTTCTCAAAATATTAGTAGTGGATTGGATTTGAAGAATGACTTGGACATTTCTCGCCACAAGCAAGTATCAAGGCCTCAAATTGACTGCAACGTTGAGTACAATGCTTGTACAACTGCGGGCCATTTTCCTTCGGTACTTGCCGTGGCTCCTTCTGCAGTAGAATCCTCACCAAGAGAGTTTCAGTATGAAGGAGTCTCACTAAGTCCTGAAGGGCTTGTGAAGTCACCTAAAGTTGTTGGAGATGGAAGCTTGGCTCTTGCAGGGCCTCAGAACAATTTTATTGGGTCAACTCAGATGGTGCCATATAGATCCGAAAAAGGAAAAACTCCAGTGTCATCATCCTTCATGAGTAGATTAGTATCCAAAGAGCACTTATCAAATACTAATTTCACAACTTTGGACCACGAACATGATAACTATCTCGGCCATCCTGCACTTTTGGTTTGTGGGAAGAAAGTGGATAACCACTCAACCTCTGTGAAGTCTGGAACTGCATTTTTAAGGCAGACTAATGCATCCCGGTTACTTCAGGATAATTGTCATTTGCCAATGCTTGTTGAACGCTGCCAGAAGATGCAAAATTGTTCAAGTACTGGATTTTTTCCGAGCTGTAGCAATCCCCCAGAAGCAATGATAGCAAATTCTATTCATGATGTGGAGACTGTGAGAGTTTGTGCCACAAATTCTGTGGAGGGGTTATCTGGAGATCCTGGTGCATTTTCTCAGACAACTCGTAGTTTGTTATTCATGAAAAAGACCGATGTTAATTTGTCCGAAGAGAATCAGACATTCAGAGAGTCAAGAGTATCTTCTAAATTAAACAGAAATATGTTTGGTGAACTCCTCACTTTATCTCCACCTTTGGCTCAGAATCAACAAAGATTGAAGCTTCAGCCACTTGGTAGCTCCACTGAGTGTGAGGGAAAAGATAATGTTGAAGGTGTTGAAACATCTGAAGCTCGTTCAAAGAATGAATCATCTGCCGAGACTGATACCATGGACACGGATGCTTTCAAGGACCATAATTATCTTTCTGGTATGTATTCACTCCACCATATCTTTGTGATTTATTTGAAGCACATTTCCTATAATGTTGATAGAAGAAAATTTGTGATGGAAAATAACTATGGTCTTGCTAGGTTATTGTCTAGGATCTACATTACTTTTCATGAGTGTTATGCCTAACACATTCATTTTTTTGGTTTTGATTGTTTCAGGTATAAGTTCTTCCCCCTCAAATAAGGTTAGTCCAGCTGTTTCTTTGATTTTTTAAAATTATGTATCCTCTTGCTATGCATTTGCTCCTTATTTACTCTTGTCTGTATGCATGTGCATATGCTTGTGTGAAGGTGCATTCACATACACCTTTTGTGAATGTCATCAAATTGCTGATAGGCAATTTATTATTTATCTTATGGGTGGTGGAGTGCACGAGATGAATGACGGAAAAGTAATAACAATGTGGTTCTCTATAAGTTTGGTTTGGTTTGTTTGACATTATTTTTGGTCCATGAACATGAGGTTTGTTTGGGGTTTACATGGTAGATGATGTGAATCATTACGAGGAATAATTTGCGTGTAACACCCAGCCATACAGGTTTACTGGATAATTAGTTTTGTAGAATGAGGGTAGCATAATTTGCTCTAGTAGTAATTTGCATTGTCACATAATGAGAAGTAGTAATTAGTTTTGTAGGAGGGTAGCATAATATGCTCTAAGTTAGGGACAGGGCAACCTTGTTACAAGATTGTAGCAAATAGTTGTAGAGGAGCCAGACCCCTGTAAATTCATCCAATGACATGTCTGATGATGTTTCTTGGTTGCCTGGGAAAAAATTCAGCTGTTTTAGAAACTATTTCATTACTGGGCTTGCTTCTCCGGCTCCGCCATATATAAAAGTTTGTTATATATGCTTCACAGAAGATCATGAGATTGGTTAGGACCCTGACAAGCTTTTAATTTCGCAGGATTTTTTGATGGGCCAAAATCCACCATCTCAACCTACAATTACATCAACAGGAGTGAAAGTCGGACACAGATCCGAGTTACCTGATATAAATGAAGAAATTCTGGCTCTTCCAACTACACTGAACTCAATGGACAATGCAGAGGCAAGCACTTCAAGAACTCAGAGTTTGGATGCAGAACTTCTTCTTTCCCATACCGAGCATCCGAGTAAAGCAAAATCAATTCCTTACCCAGATGATGAGCCAAGCAACAGATGGCTTAAGCGTCTGAAGCTGACTGCTTCAGCTTCAGATAGATTTGTACTTGGCACCAAAAGCTCAAATTTGGGAGAAGCTGCTTTGTCTCATGAAAAGGTAAATAAGTTATTCATCAAAAGTCTGGAAGGCTGCAAAAGTAGCAACTCAGAACCAATGGTCCGTAAATATCATGACAAAGAAAAGATGGCCACAGACCAGACTGCAATTGTATTACGAAATGGTGAGCCCTCTTCTGTGGAATCAACAAAGAAAGATCGAGACATATTGCTTTCACATCCTTGGATACAAAGGTGGTGTGATAATCGAGCTGCAACTCGTCAGAAGAAGGTGGTTTGCGAGCCACAGAGTACAAAGATGGAATTCGATGAGCTTCGAAGGAAGCAGTTTCCGAGCATTGCTGCTATGGCTCTGATGGGGAAGGCCATGAGTGGTTTTCAACCATGTGAATTCCAACGAAGGGGTTCTTTTATAGTTTGGAATACCAAACTTTTCTGAATGTACTTCGCATCGAAGTAATTTGTACTGGGAATCAGAGAGTATTTGTTCGACGCGGAGAAGAAATTCTCTGGCTGCCGATCAAGACAACTTGTGGACATTTGATGGAAGAGTTTGAAAGCATGAATGTCGCATTGGTAAGTCTTTAAAGGAATTAGGTTTGCAACATGTATATATATATATTTTTGCATCGTGCCTACTTTCTTGTCATTCACATCCTGCAGAGAGAGGACAAGAACTCTTTTACTGTTCTATGTGACATCCTTCTTCTCCAACTTCACAAGCCCACACCTCTTATTCTTTAGCTTTTGCCTTTGTAATGCAAACAGAGTTACAAGACCTTATTCATTAGCTTTTAAATGGACACGAGAACTGTGTGCGTACAGTTCAGAGGGCTCCCTGTTTGAAAATGAATGGCAGAGATGGAGCAACAACTTAAGAATGATGGATAAGCAGTGCGGCATATTACTGCTCTTCGAAAGATGTTCCTGTGAAGTAGTAATGCTATATTTTTCCTCATATTTTAGATAAATGGAAGTTGCAACGAGTATGCTTTTAAAACTGCAGGCCTTGCTTTACGCTGTGTTTGGTTGGGGTTTGGGGAGGGATTTGGAAAAGGGAAAGGGAAAAGGTGTGTGAAACTATGTGAAATGTAGGTATATTTTTTTCACATTTCATCTACCTTTTCTATTTCCCTTTCCAAATTCCTCCTCAAATCTCTCAATCAAACACAACATTAAGCTTTGATCTTGTTTCTTGATTGCTGGCTTATGTTGCTGTGGCGATATGTTTTATAGCTTGAATGACTAGTGATAGATGTCTTTGTTTTTGTCATCCTCAACAAACATCTTAAGGTCAAGTTTGGCAACCTAAAAATAATTCATCTTTTTATCTTTTTTCCATCACATCACCTCTCTACTTTTTTGCATATCTTTTTGTAAAAAGACAAAAAGTATACTTATGTAGGTCATCCCAAACAACCCCTTAATGTTAGCATGGACCTTATATTGTTGACTTGACCTTTGGCATATGACAACTCATTCGTTTAAACAGTTAGTCCTTGAAGTTGAGGCACTATAAACTACTAATATCGATGGAGTTATGTTAAGGATCTAAAATAATTTTTTATCAAACTTTTTACACGGGTGTGATCTACACCTGTAAATTTATATGAGTTTCACACTTATGTGAGAGGTTTGATATAAAATTTGATAAATTATTTGAGTTTCATAATATTTTCCATCTCATTGTTTGAAATATGAGGGGAATTTTTTTTCTTTCTTGTGGAGGAACTATGTTGTAACATGTTTGGGTGATTGCTGACAATGAGTGATCTGGGTCGTTCGTGGAACCACTATATAGCCCCGTTTGATAGAATTGTGAAAAAGTGATTATAACTTATAGCTTATAACTGTGAACATAAGTTGATTTTTGACTTATAAATTAAGCTTCTCCTCTCCCACTCAAAGAATAAGTTGATTTTTGACTTACAAAAAGTTATAAGCTGTATTATTAAGTTGAACCAAACACATCAAAATAGCTTAAATTAAATTAAAAATTAAAATAAGTTAAAAATAAACCCTAACAAACAGGGTTATATTCCATTGGAAAGAGAATTGACGCACTTTATTGTTCATCAAAACTTCATTTGCAGGTCTTAAATTACCTCTACTATACGGAGAGAGTACTTATGAAATAGATAATGCTTACACTACATGGCCAAGATAATGGTGTCATCCTTTCACTTATTAACATTTAGTAAAATGACGTCAAAAAGTTGATATAAGCAAAAACTTGGCACCTTGAGTTGGGCAAAAAGTGACTTCCCGAGTTTCATTTTAATTACATGTCAATTAATGAAAAAAGATATACCATGTTTTCTGAGCCCCACACGGCATACCTGTCAGTGGGGGAAGGGAGTAAAAACTAGGAGAAAGAAGAAACAAGCACTACAAAACCCAGCAGTGCTTAATTCCACACGAAGGCAATACAATCAAAAGGTTAAAAGCAGGGAGTCATGTTAACTCGCATAGAACACCGGCAAGAGATTAACCACCACAATTGGGAGGTTGATGTAACAGGGGATCATGTCTCCAGAATGCAACAGGGGATCAAAGGATGGTAGCCAAGCTGGGGGATCACAATGTTTCCCATTTTCAGTCCAAACTAGCTTTACAAACTACAAACATGCATTTGAAACAATCTAAGGCTTAGCCTACTTGGCCAGTGTTCACTGGCCAAGGGTAGAACAACTACCAGTCTACCACAGGTTAATTCCTTTCATCTGGAATATCTAACATATCTCTTTCCTAGAGATCCAGATGACCAATCAAACAAGGAAGATGGTAGATAAAAACATCTCACAATTAAAGCAATATCGACCTTGGAGACATTGGTTCAAGCAAATTGAACATAACGTTCTCAAAAAAGTTTCATAAATCCCAAAAAACATAACGCTTCCAACTCAGATGCAAGGCTAACCAATCCAGCATGACAACAAAAAAAACAAAAAAAAACATAAATGAAATAGTCATACTACATAAAGTTTCATAAGCAAAATATTGAGAAACCTAGGTGTTAGTTGCTCTAGTATAAATCTGCTGGCTTGCATGGGCAGATACCATCCTGATCAGGCCTCTAGCCATCAGCTCTCTTATAGCCTTCCTTGCAAGTGATCCATTAACCTGCAATTTTTCATAGTAAACCAAAGGTAAGATAGGGCAACGTATCAGTATCTCTATGCTAGAATTTCAAAGTTTAACAAAGCAATCAATTGATGGAAGCTAATAGATTTCTATAGGAAAACAAATTAAATGGAAGCACCAGAGAGAAAGGCTCTCCATTAATAGCCTTTCTTGCCAGCCTTTACTTTCTCACAATTACTTAAAAATAAGCATAAATGCAAGTTTTCTTTATTAAAAAAATACTAAATATTTTTACTAAAGGACAAAATTACAAAAATAAATACCATATTCATCTTTCTCTCTCTTTTTTTTTTTCTTTTTTTCTTTTGGTGATAATCATAAGAACATATTCATTATTACTGTCTTAAATATTCAAAATATGACCAAATATATATCAAAGTGTCAGAAATTGAAATTATTACATTGGATAATAGACTAATGTATTATAAAAACTTATCAATTTGCTTGGTTCCATTTTTCCAAAAAGACTTTTCAGAAATTTCTACCTTCTTGTTTTCCGTATTTCTTTATTTTTACTGAATTTTTTTTAATATTTTAAGCATTTTTTTTACTTTTTAGACACACCTAACATAAATATACCTAAAAAGTAAAAAATTGTGAAAAAAACTTTTTAAAAATTCACTAAATATCAAAAATACAAAAAAAAAAGAAAAAAAAAGAGAAGAGAATTCAATACATTTTTTTGGTATGTTCATGTATTTATTAATTTTTTAAAATATTTTTTCACAAATTTTTAACTTTTTAAATACATCTAAGTAAGGTGCATCTAAAAAAGTAAAAAAAATGTTTAAAATTTTAAAAATATTCACTAAAAACAAAAAATACGAAAACCAAAAACTCAATTTTCAAAAAACTTTATCCAAAAAACTCAAACCAAACACACTGTATAATATTCACTTTAACAATTTACTTGAACAGGGTATGACGATTAGTGCCAAAGTGAGAGTAATTTCACGAAGCTTGAAAAAAAAAAGAGGACTATTTTTAAAATTTCCAAAATTAATAGTAAGATTAAATTAACCAGTGTGCCCAAAATCAAAAAGACTAAAAAAATTTTGGTGTAAAAAAACAAATTATACAAAATCTTTCAAGCCTTAAATTAACCACTGTTATCAAGCATTCCCTTAAACCCACTTGTTGCCATTCCCTGATTTTTTGTTGTATTGGACAATTACATTCAAGTTAGAAATTGAAAGATCATGGTTTGAGAGACAAGCATAGGTTGGTCAAATCTTTTAAACCAGACACCATCCTGTTTACAAGGCTTCAAATAGTATTTCAAGTTGGCAGTTGAAAGCTCATCGTTTGAGAGACAAATCTATTAAACCAAAACCCACCTATTTGCTAGGTTTCAAATAGTACTAATGTGTAACAAAATCCAATTCATTATATAAGACAACCCCATACCCAGATATTTATTGGCCAAAGCTGCAAAAACAAACTCAATTTATGCACACAAAATTTATGTTTGGAATCTGCCTTGATAAGTTTATTCAGTTACATCATGTCTTCCAAAGTACATGCTTATGCTTAGAATCTAACACTAACTATATCCATCAAACTCAAAACAATTTACACAAAACTCATATGAGCATCACATCGAATATATCAAATAATTGGCCACAATTAAAATATGCAGATTCATTCACAACATCTAGTAGAAATTTAGAATTATAAATCATACAACTCAAATAGCCTCTATCCTAGTTCCTTCGGATCAGCTATATCAATCCATTTCCATCAGTTAAATTTAAGGCAATCAGATCTTTCCTGAATCTAATTTGGATTTTTTTTGTTGGAAGCAATCAATGAATGATATCATTTGAACACAATACCAGGATTTGTTCAACAAAAAAATATAAAATAAAAAAAGTAGAAAGCTAAAGAAGTGAATACAACGTGAAAATTCATATAACAATTAAATCTGCAATCAGTGAATCAAATGATATCAGTTTTAAGCTAAATATACGAAGAATTTAGTAATTTTACCCTCAAACGATCGGAGAGGATGGAAGGAGTGATGAGCTTGTACTTGGGAGCTTCAGAGAGAAGCTTGTCATAGGTGGCCTTGTCAAACAACACCATGTTGTTCACCTTCTCCTTTTGCTTTCCCTTGCTCCACTTCTGCTCAGTTTTCACATATTCAACATCAAAAACTCATCAGATCCACACAACACCACAACATAAAAAAGCCAAAATACACACACAAACACATAGATTTTAGTAGAGAGAGTAAGAGAGATTTTACGAACCTTCTTCTTTTGTTTGCCGCCACCGGACTTAGCGGGCTTGGAAGATGGAGGAGGAGCCTTGTCCTTCTTCGGAGCCTGCAAAATCAAATCTTAGTGAGAGAAAGTGAAAGAAAGAGAGAGAAGATGAATATAATGGAAAGATCTAACGGAGGCGCAAGGCGGAGGAAGCGGCGGTGCGTACCATCGGCGAGAGAGAGAGTACAGCGGCGGAGGATGGAAGGCAACCTAGAGAGAGGGAGAGAGCGCACAGACGAGCTAGGCGCAGATGGAGAATCTTCTAACCCTAACCCTAGACTGCCAAGGGTTTTATCGGCTTTCGAGTAGCGTTGGGCCTCGGCCCAGTTATCTGTCCAGCCCAGCCCAGACCAGCCCAACATTATTTTCGAAGAATTTGGAATGATGAAGTTGGGTCACTGTCTTTTAAGCCCATTTCTTAAATGAATTGGGCTTGGAATTTTGGTAGGTAGTCAGGCCAGAAAATATTATTATATTTATTTTTTTTATGGGCAAATTACCAACAGCTCGAAGGTTTGACTAAAATACGGATTCTCTCTTGAAGTTTGAAAAATTACATCATGCCCCCTGAGATTTATATTTGTATAACAAATTGCTCCACAAATATAAACCTCAGATGGCAATTTGTAATTTCTCAAATCTTAGGAAAAATTCGTATTTTAGTCAAATCTCGAAGGGGTTTTGGTAATTTGCCCTTTTTTTATCTAACATATTAAATAATATATAAGTTCCTGCACATTTACTTTGAATAAATTTATTCTTTCTTTTTATTATTATTAATGGTATTGTCATCTTCATTAGGGATGTAATCAATTCAGGATGGTCGATGTCTACGTGAAATTTTACATCGAACCGATAATGTCGGTTTTATTATATTGAAAATCAATACAAACCAAATTTTTTATCAAACCGCACTAAACCGCATTGATTCAAATGGTTCGGCTCAATGCGGTTTAATCAGTTTAAGTACTTTCAAAATTAAGTCATTTCTTAAATTTGTAGTATAATAAATAATTTATATAAAAATATTAAATTAGCCATTTGTACACAGTTTTAACCATATGTAATTCAACCATTCACAAAAATACAAGCAAAAAAATTAATAAATACTAAGACTTGAAACTTTTACTGAATTAAAATTATAAACAAAAAGAGAAATATACACAGATATAGAGAATAAGAAAATACAAAGAGAGATCACGAACTTTTCGTGACATCCTTCAATTGGAAGAGACGAAGAGTCTGAAATAGAGGAGAGTGCTTCACAAAAAGAAAGATAAGAACTAATTTTTGTTGTCGTTGTGAAGAATAGTGATAAGTTTAAGATTGGGATTGTGAGGTTAATAGAGGGTTTTGGCGACTAATGCATAGTGTTATAGTGCTATGAAGATAGCTGACAATGCTATCACACGATTTCTTTTTGGGATACCAACAACTCGTTCTTCAAAGTGTATGAGACCTTGAAAAAGTTTAATTAACATGTACGTTTTCTATTCCATTAGAGAGTGGCAGTCTGGCACATATACTTTGAAAAGTGTAATGGTTGATGTTTTATTTCCTTAGCTATGTTAATGGTACAAGACTTGTGTAATAATTACACTCTTTGGTAGCAGTAAATGTCTTCTCATGGAGAAGACAAATTGACAGTGTTATTCATTATATATTTAATATATATTATATGTAAATATATTCGGTCGGTTTCTGTGTAAATCGGTGTATAGTGTATCAAAATCAATATCGAACCGAAAATTTAAAAAAATTAATTTCCAAAACCGAACAGACAGATTCATATTAAAAAACCGTCCAAATATAATTGGTTCGATCCGGTTCAATCAATGTAGTCAATTTTTTCGATTTTTCTTATATCCCTAATCTTCATGTTTTATTGTGTTTGATTATCAGGCATTTGGTTTATGGGATTAGTTAATGTTAGGAAAATACTAATTTTGCGGATAAAGGGTAGTCGGCCAAAGTTTTAATAGCTTCCAAGTACGATTGAGCATCAGTCTGATGGCCTGTTAAACCCGTCCAACTCAGTCTAACTTTATTTCTTTATGTATATGAAAATATACTTTAGCCCATAAAATTAGGTTAGGCCAATATTTTAGGTCCATTTAGTAAACGAATTGGATTTGTGATTTAGATATGTAGTTCGGCCCAATAATATTATATTTAGTTTTTTAATTTACTTTATTATTTATTTATGTAATATATTAAAAATAAGGATAAATTGCAAACACATTCCCTGAGATTTATTATGAATTACCTTTTGTAGTTTTAGAAATTACAATATGCCCCTAAGGTTTCTAATTTCATAACAAATAAGTCCTTTTATTAATAAATCATCAAGTTAATTAACAGTTTTTAATGATGTTAAAAATTTATTTCAATTAATAATTCAGATAATTTTATTATTGTATAGGAGAACAGTTAGAAATTTTATTTTTTCAGTTAATTCTGTTAAATAAAAAATTCTGACAGTGAGGTATTTGTAATTTTCCAAACCACAAGGAGCAATTCGTTTTTTAAGCAAATCTCATAAAGTGTATTTGTAATTTACTCTAAAAATATATACAAGTTCCTAAATTTATCCCTAGTGTATTGTTTTTTTCCTGGTCAAACTACATAAAAAAAAGTTTATCATGTGGAGTAATTTTACAGATTATCCCACTAATATGTAATTGTTCCTAATGGGTACATAAAATGGCCATGTAAGATGTGATTTAATCGGTAGACAAGAGATATATCTTAAGTTTAAGTTTTTTTATTTGTACAGAAATTAATCACATAGGGGTGTTTTGAAAAGTTGGTAAAAAGTTAATTTTTGACTTTTTACCAAACTTTTTGACTTTTTTGGAAGTGATTTGGAAAGTTGGTAAAAAACTGACTTTTTGATTTTTGATTTAATATTTTTGAAAAGTGTCACATCACTCCAAAATGACCAAAATATCCTTACTTTTTGATTTTTGAATTAATTAATTAAAATGTTCCAAAGGGTAGTTTGGTAAATTTGGGTGTTGCTTTTTTGGGTCTTCCCAAATGGGATTTTTAGCGTTTTGGGATGGTTTGGTGTTTTTGAGCTGCACACAAAACGCAACTTTTTGTGTGTGTTGCCAAAACGACACATAGTCAAACACAATTCTTTCACATAGTAGCCTACTGTTAGCACCTTCTACTTGAAGGCTGCATGGTTGGCATTGGCAGCACCTTGCGCCCATGTCCAACCAAGACCAAGGCATGATGGTGGCATGCCAAGACAGCAAGGTGAAATGTTGTCCAAGTGCTGAGGCAGCAGCACAACCCTTGGCCAAAGTATGTGCAGCCGTTGCACAGATGCAAGGCATTAACATGACCCGAATGTGGGCTGTAGCATGCTTGGGGGTTCAAAGCAATCAATAGGCAAAACTTGGTCTGGAGGCCAAGACAACCAAATTCGTGGCTGACTTGATGAGGCAAACAACATGGCAGTTTCTAGCAGTTATGCATGTCTCTTGGCAGCAGTTACCCATGTTGGGCAAAGACAAGGCAAGGCTAGACTTCAGGAAGCAAGGCTGAAATATAGCAACAGTTAACAGCAGTTATGTCCCAGAAATGTTTCTAAGTCCCTAGGCAGTTGGAGGTGTCAACTGCCATGCCACTTGACATGCTTTCCTTGTAATGTTGGTTGTAAGGTAGTAACTGATTGTAAGCCTATTTAGGCATAGGCCATGGAACTCGAAAATTAACTAAGTGTTGGTAAGAGTTTCCATAGGCATCCTTTGTATTTGTTGGTGCAATTAATAAAGGTTGGGAGTTTTTCCTGTAATCACTTGTTGCCTATTCTTACTTGTTATAACACTGTGTGTGTGTATTCGTACTTGGTTAAGACTAAGTGTCCAACTTAGTGCCATTGCAGGCTGGAATTTTGAAACAAAAATTGACCCTGTAACACCTACCAACATGAATACTAATATACACATGTATATAAACATATGAATTTAGCCCCTAAAGTTATTGAAATCAATTTGTTTGTAAAAAAGTGTTTTTTTTTTTTTTAATGTTGTATAATTATTATAATTTTATTATTAGAAAATAAAATATGGAGTAAAAGGAGAACCAAGCTAGGATAATTGCTATCCTACTCAATAATTTGTCAATCCACCGTGTGCATGAAACTAGAGGCTTACAAACATAAAAAAAGATCATGAATTGCCAAATATTTCTTCTATAAAAAAAAATTTGTAACCAATCATTAGTTGCCATGTGGTGGAATCATCCCCAACTGCAAAAAATATGTTTTGAAAAAAATAAAAAACAAAAAACAGAAGAAAAAGAATGAATAAGAACTTTCATTAACCTTAAAAACAATTAATTAAGTGTAGAAGGTTCTAAATAGCTTTTTAGTCAGAGTAGGTTGGTCCTTTATCTCTTCTCCAAGCATTCCTTTTCAAGATCCAGAAAGATGGCTTTTACTTTTGAATCAACCCCAGATTTGGAATGCAGATCATTGGGTAGAGGATTATCATCATTCTAAAACCCTATTTTTTATTATAAATTATTCTGATCTATATCTTTAAATGTAATTAGATAATCTAAATTACTAGCAAATGGAGCCCAAAGATCCAACCCATTAGAAGTTAAAGTTGCCCCACAAAAAAGCCCAATCATTCACTAATTTTGTCTGCCAAGTGGCCCTGCCAACAAGGTTCCCTGTATGACATTTCTTTTATTACCATTATTAGGTTCCCTGTATCATCTTTCTTTTATTACCATTATTATTTCTTTTTCTAATGGATAAATCACTAAAAAAAAAAATTATGTGTAATAGTGATACCAATTAATAAAAAAACCAATAAAGTCATTAGGTGGATAAGGTTTGTCTCTCACTAACCCAACTAAATTGTGGTCCCTACTGCAAATTGAAATTATTCGTGATACAGCCACGTAATATCACTATTACACTCAATATTTACTTGTAAATCGTACTAACTTGTTTTATATTTTTAACATAATCATACTGATTTTCATTTTAATATAGTTAAAGTGACAAAAATTAATACTAATAATAAACAAAAACTAAAATAAATAAAGACAAATATACATTTAAGTAAAAAACAGTTAAGCTAGATGACACTTTCGCTGCTCTCCCTATCTCATCTCCAATCTATTATACTTTAGAGAAATTATATTATACACATCTTCTATCATATGCATCAATAACTTATGTTCTTCTTTAGTTATGACTAATTTTCTTATTTAGTTATGATATTATTTTAGTTATGACTCATGAAATCTTTAATTACGTCTCATATGTTGTTTTGTTATGATTTTTTTTTTTTTTTAGTTAAGACTCAAAAAGTAAGAAGTTATACCATTTTTTTTTTTTTAATTATAACATATACACAGTACACACCCTTCCCTATACTTTATTATCAAATTTAAATGCATAGTACAAGAGTATAAAAAAGAAACAGAAAAAGGTAGAATTCAAGTTTTTATTTTTATAATAATTGATAAGAACAAAATAGAAGAGCTGAGAGTTGCACCACGTAACAGTGAGATTTGAGCTAAGCTTATTTAATCAAGCACTATCCTTTCAATGTCATATGATTTATTTATTTTTTATTTTTTTCATATGCTTCAAATTTTAATGTTGGGTTAATTATTCCCAAAAATTTGGAAAAAAAAAGGTGTTTAAAATACAATGTGGTGGAGGTGTTGACATGACTTGCATTATTGATTAAGCAAACCACACATACTGTGGCTATCTTAACTAGGTCGGTAATTTATCCACCTCAAACTTATCATAAAGGGAACATATAAAGTTTCTCCCACCTGTCCATGTCCATAGTTATTTTTTTACCAAGTTGCCTTTTATTATACAGTAAAAATAGGTCCACACAATTTGTGTGTAAAAAATTATTTAAGAAATAATATATAGTACAGATTTTAATTCATGTATGTTAGGTTCATATTCAAAATAAATTTTGATTATACAATGAATTTTCTTGACATATTTCTGTATATATAACATTGCTCTTTGTTATTTATTTACTTAAGGGAAATGATACACAAAACAAAATTTTAGTAAAACAATTCCAACAAGTTGATGCGGGTTTTCTCTTTATATTTGTAATTAGTCTCTTATCAATTGATAAAATAAAAAAATAACTTAAAATTTAAGAAAATATTACTACCATGTTACTTTAAATAAACTTTTTTTTTAATACAAGAATAAGGTTCATTGATCATTTTTCTTTAATCAATTATAAATGGACAAGATAAATTATGTGAACTAATCAAACTTTTACATTAAGAGGACAATGATTTAAGTCTTTTTTTTCACGTAAAAGAAAAATAAATAAATAAAAGGGGTTTTGTCGCCAAAACACTCCCTTAGAGCAAATAAATTTAAAAAAAAAGAAAAAAAGAAAAAGAAAAAGCCATTTGATGTCTCAATCATGGTCTCTCTTAATAAAACTTTGGGTCAAGAATAAAAATTTAAAAGGCAATTCTTAAGGATATAAGTCAAAATCTCCTCGTAATAAAATTTTGGATAAATTATTACTAGGTCATAATAGTTAGATTTAATTCTTATTAAGTCCTATTAAAATAAACTTTGGTAAAATTGTCGCTAAAAATAATTTTTTGTGACAATTATAGCTAAAAATTAACAATTAGTGACTTTTTTTTGTCATAATTTTTATGAATTATCTCTAAAACTTACAATTAGTGACTTTTTTTATAACAAAATTTTCTCATAAGACGTATTAGACAATAAGTTCATTTATTAGGACCTGCACGTAAGTACCCCTAAAATTTTAATGTATTAAGAATAAGTTTAAAAAGTTTTTCTTAAAAAGTCCAACACATATCATTATTATCAAAATATTAAATTTTAAAATAATATAACTTTTAATGTAGATGTCGATTTTTAATAAAATTAGTATTTTTTAAATTCTATCATCAAGATAAATGAGATCCATGTTGATTATAAAATTCTTTAAGTTTTTTTTTTATTATTGTCGAAATTAATGTAAACAGTAAAAATAACATGTTAGTCTGTTTGACAGTAACATGTTACTCTGGTAATATTATCTAAGAAAAAAAAAGATATTTTACTTTATCCTTTCTCAATTATGTATTTTCTCATTAGGGAGTTTATGAAGCAAAATAAATTAGGCTGCTCTTTTCACTAAATAAGGATTCAATGGAGAGATTTTAACTAAATTTTCACATATATGTTATATATATATTTACATAAACCCTTATATATATACACGTAAGCTACCTTATAAAATTACGTAAATTTTTACAAACATATATAAATTAATCAATAAAAAATTTAAAAAATCACAACTTCCATATATTTATAAGAACATATACAAATATATATAGTAGGCACTTTACACATCCCAACACTTCTCAAATTTAAGGTAGTGTTTGGTAGGATTTTCTAAATATGATTTGAAAAGCGGAGTTGTAAGTTTGTGAATTTTGGAATTATGATTTGAGTGTGGAAAATTTGTTTGGTGAATGAGTTTTGAAAAGAGTTTTAAAAAAAGTTTTGAATTGAGTGGAGAATTTTTGATGTGACATATGATATTTAATACAAAAATTTACAACTCATAACTAAACACACAATTTAAAATTCTATTCAAAACTCATAAAAAATTAAAAAAATATTTTTTATTGAATATATAAAAAATAGCATGCAAAAAAAAAAAAAAAAAAATTTACTGTTCCGGTCAACCGACTGGACGACCTATGGTAGGATGCCCCGTGAGACGATCGGTTAGCTTAAATTTTTTTACCTTGAATAAAATTTTTAAAATTAAATATAAAATTAATTTTTAAAAACTATAAACAAACGTTAAACACAAATAACAAGATAGAAATATATTAAAAAAATACAACCACACACACCGTCTCAATTTCAAAAAAGCGTTTTTTGATTGGCCCTACAAAATAAAACAAAATCTTTTATTATTGCCATGTAAAAGCGGTGCTCTCTCCATTGGAGGGCCCCGATACTAACTGAAAGAAAAAGGAGAAAAAGGCCAGTTATTTGAAGTGATTTGATTTTAAAGAGAAAATTGGCTCTCAAAAAAAGAAATAAATAAATAAAAGTAAATATTACGTGGTGGTTTCTTAGCAAGTAAGGAAGGGGTGTGGGATCCAATTAATGCTCTACACTTGGCGCTCTGTTACACTGGCGTACTTGCAATTTTCTAACTAATTAGACTACGAAAATTGGAGTAGGTTGAAATGATCTAAATAAGTGTATTTTTTAATTTTTTATGAAATATGGATTGAGTATGGGTTAGGTTTGAAATGATGTGATAGAGAGGTAATATGAATTAAATAAGATGATGTGACTTAAATAGGATAATGACTTTTTAACTTTTTAATTTTTCTAAATTATGACAAACAAAGCCTAATTTTTTTTAAAAATTCAAAATATTCACTATGTTTGGTTTTAAGTTTTTAAAAATTGATTTTTTTTATTTGTTGTTTTTCATATTTTTTTTATTTTTAATGAATATTTTTAAAATTTTAAGCAATTTTTTTTAAAAACTTTTTTAGATTCTTTTACTTAGATGTATCTAAAAAGTAAAATATTTATAAAAAATCAATAAATATATAAAAATACGAAAATATATTGAATTCTCGTAATTTTTTTTTTATATTTTTGGTGTTTAGTAAATTTTTAGATACTCTTACCTAGATGTATTTCAAAAAGTAAAATATTTGTAAAAAATATTTAAAAAATCAATAAATATACAAGAATATGAAGAATATACTGAATTCTAGTATTTTTTTGGTATTTTTGGTATTTAGTGAATTTTCTAAATATTTTTTTCACAAATATTATACTTTTTAAGTATATTTATGTTATATGTATCTAAAAATTAAAAAAATTGCTTAGAATATTAAAAAAATCCAATGAAAATAAAAAAATATGAAAAATAAAAAATTTTAATTTTCTGAAAAGTAAATTCTAAAAAACCAAACCAAACAAGCTGATTTATAGTAATTTACCCTTATTTTTTGGCTAAAATAGTCAAAAGTCAAAAATCCAATCACACCAATCTCTCTCTATTTTTTTTGGTACATTTTTTCATAAAAAATTAAAAAGTCAATTAAAATAGTCATTTCCCAAACACTCTCTAAGTTGTCAACATTTTTTTCTCTATACTTCATATCTACCATAAATAATTAAGTTTTTATTTTTTTTGGTTTTGGTATATTTAAATGTGGGTTTTACAAACTTATAATAATGGAAATAAAGGTTGCTACTATCTCGTCCCGTTTTTTGATGATTTGAACTATTTATATTATAGGGATCGTCGTGCAGATCATCTAATTGTGGCTCAAAATTTATGGAGACCTCTATATAAACATTAAAATGAGGTCTTATCTAAGTAATCTTTTTAAAGTTTGGGACTTTAAATGGAAAATGTTTGGTAGTCTAAATTTTTGTGGTTCAAATGTGTCAAAACGACGTCGTTTTGGGTGTTTCGAGTCATGATTTTTCGGGCTACCTATCATTGTTGACTTTAAACAATAAGAATGCTTTTAAATTTTCTCGTCAATATTAGGTGATGGCCTAAGTAATTTAATGATTGAACCACCTCTGAGATCATCCCTAAAAAAAAAAAAATTCAAATTAATCAAACATCTATAACCACATCATAACATCACATTTGTGTTTTTAAAAAACGAACAACAAACGTGATTTTGATAATATAGACTATATATATATATATATATATTTTATAAATAAGTAAGGCCTAATTATGTAATTACAAATATTTGATCAACTTAATATTTTTTTATGGATTATATATTCAATTTTTTTATAATATCAACAGCTCAAATTATTAAAATAGACTCAGGATAAGTCCACATGAGACCTTATAGCAGCAAAACTTCATACCCTATATGAGATGAGTAATAAATGTGAATAGAGTGAAATAGTAAGATAAGATTTTTGAAAACCTTAAACTAGTTATTAAATAAACCTTATCTCACTAGGTTTTTGAAAAATTAAAACATTCTCTAATAATAATTTTTTTTAAAACAAGTTCAAATCATTTTTCTTATGATGAAATGGAAAAGAAAAAGAAACCAAAAAGAAAAAGAAAAAGAAAAATGCAAAGAAAAGCGAAGTAATAATTTTTATTTTTAGACAGAATCTAATTTTTTCAGAGCCTATAAATTTCAAACCAACCTCGAAAGTCGCCAACTACCAGTCCAAAGCTAAAGAACCAAACAAACTACTGACATTCTCTACTGACATTCTCTCTCTCTCTCTCTCTCTCTCTCTCTGTACATTCTAATTTCTATGTACTCTCTTCTCTCTCTACCATGATCATAGTTGCAGCAAACTCTCTCTCCTCACAAATGGCGATTTTTGGCACAGTTCTCACCCTAAACCAACTCTCTCTCTCCTAAAATTCCCAAAATCTCAAAAAATTCCATGAAAATCAATCCGATTTCCGAGAAAATGGATTCCTTCAACATCGCTGACTTGAAATTCGAAAAGCCGAACGCGATCATGAGGTACCCTAGGGTTCAAAACATCACGACTCTGCTCCGATTCATCGAGATCTTCTTCCTCCTCCTCATGATCTCCCAACTCTCCACTCAATTCCCACTCTCCGCTCTCAAACTCACCGGTGATTACTTCCGGCGACTAACAATCGCCGTGTTTAGTCCCTGGTTCGTGTTCGTGATCGGAAACGCAATCATCATCACTTTGTTTCTGAAATACAGTACTAGAAATAGCAAAACGAGTTTCGATTTCTGCGAAGAGTATGTTGAGAACAGTTTGAAGAATCAGATCGATCATGGAGTCGAGATCGAGTATCGGAGCAGAGAGAGTCAGTGTGAGAATTTGAAGAGAGAAAGTGGTGAAGAACGATACGGCGGAGTAAGGCGGAGGAGTGCGGCGGCGGTGAGTGGATGTGCGGAGAAGATGAGCGGAGAGGAGTTCCGGCGGACGGTGGAGGATTTTATTGCGAGGCAGCAGAGGTACCTGAGAGAAGAAGAGTTTTCAGCCATTGTTAGATAATGAAGAAGCTCAAGAAATCCTCTGTTTTTTTTGTTTTTTTTTTTTAACTATGTTTCTCTTCTTTGTTTGGAATATGGTTTTTTTTTTTTTTTTTTTTTTTTTTTTTTTTTAAATTACATAACAGTGAAGCAGAGAAAATAACTACAAAAATATGAAAGGATGGTGCAAGCAATTTTATGATGGATGGAAGTAAAAAGTCATAAGGATACAAATCTCACATACATCTCTTCATATTTGTATTTTTTTTTCCTGCAAAACTGATAAGTAATTTCCAAAAAAAAGAAAAAGAAAAAGTGCTTCAAGTTCTGCCTAGATTTTTCCCTATACAGATACGGATGTGTACAGTTCTAATCATTAAAGGCGAGGAAGTTCTGTGTAGGCCATCTCCAATTCCAATTTTTTTTTTTTTTATATTTATTTTAAATATTAAATTATGATTTATTTACACTTTTTCTTTTTAAATTTTAAAACTCAATAATTAATCACCTTGAGTTTTCATCTTATTAGAATTCGTTTAGTTTGAATATGATATTTTATTTTATTAGATTAAAAATTTATTTTGTCTTTTGTAACTATTTTAGTTAAAAAGTTCATGTTTAGCTTATGCCAAAAGAGGATTTTATATTTTTTGTTGAATTTTTATAAATTTTTATTCTAAAATTTAAATGGAAGCAAGTCATTTGTGAAATATATGACATATTTATTAACATTTTAAGACAATAGTTTTTATTAATTTTTGAGAGTCGTTATTCCTATTCTATTTTGCTCTAAATATACTCATTTTTTTTTTGTCTTTTATTATATATAGTTACATTAATATCCTTAGAATAGGAATAACAGCTCTCTAATTTTTTTAGAGCAATAAAATCCTTATGTAGTGATCTTATTTGCATTAATCTCCCTTATCTTAGTGGCAAAGTGCAAACGATGTCACCAAATAAATGAGAATATTATTACAATAAAAATTTAATAAATATGTTATGTGTTTTATAGATGATGTGATTTTGTGTAAATCTCTAATAGATTCCTAACAAAAGAGGTTAACTATAACAAGATAATACTTAACCTAGTAAGTTTAAAATTCATGAGACAAACTGTAAATAGATCATAGTTTAATAGAGTTTACTGTAACTTATTTTATTTATTTATTTATTTTTTGGAACAATTCTACAAAATTTTGTCATAGAAAGTTGTTGAGAAAATTTGATTGAGATATGGGTTCGGCCTTTTTTAAGTCTCACAGGTTCAATTGGGATGTAGGTTAGCTTTTTGACGTTTTAATTTTTTGGGTTAAAAAGTCTCGTTTGATATAGATTTTTTGGTTTTTTTAATTTTTGTGAGAGAAAAGATGAAATGATTATGATTTGGATATGATATTTTATTTTATTGGGCTAAAAAATTTAATTTGTCTTTTTGTGATTATTTTAGCAAAAAAAAAAAATCCTATTTTAACTTATGCCAAACGAAGGCACAATCTTCTTGTATTTAATTTTTTGTGATTAATTTATATGTAAGAAATGAATATGTGTTTCTTCTTCTTTATATATTTTATTTTTCTTTTTCTTCTTTTCTTTTGTTTGTAGTATTTGTTTTATACCAAATGATTCAAGAAGATATCAACAATGATAACATACCAAAGAAAGATTAATAATTTTGAAACTATGAAAGTAATGGGTTAACTAGTTCTGAGTTAATCTAATTCACACACAAACAAAATGACACATACATACCTGATTATTAAAAAATTTCCAAAAAATATAAAACGTCAAATATATTAGTTATAAAAAAAATAATGATATTTAATGATGTTTGCAAATTACACATGTATGGCTTTAATAAGATTTTCATTCATGGAAGTATCAGATGAAATCACCTTCTCATTCCTTGGCTTCAAATTCCTATATGGCTATTGTCAACGATTATTCGTTGGCCCTTGTTAAGGTGTATTTATAGTTGTATTAATTGATTTTTATTAGTGTTTAGGTTTGATAGATTCATTTTGAAATCGATTTTGGTAATTTAAATTGTTTACTTTTTAAGACTCGTTAAGTAAAATATTTATACAAAAAATCAAGATGATTGTACATCAATAATTGAATCATATTTATTTTTAAAAAATAAACGGCAAATATAATTTCAAAAATAGTCATCAATTTTTTGTAATATAAATTTGATTTAAATATATAGTTATTAAAATTTGATCATCTTGATTTTTTATATCAATATTCTACTCAATAAATCTTAAAAAGTAAATATTTCAGATCACTAAAATCAGTCATAAAATAGACCTACCAAACCCAAACGTTCTCTCAAAGTAAAATCACAATCTCTCATAATTTTTTATTTTAACTTAGATGCATTTATTGTTGCGACTATTTTATTAACTTTTTGAATTTATATATAATGTTTTAAATCTTCTATGCACACTTGTAACATCACCCTTCATATATATGTTCCACAATGACTTGAGAGAGATAATACCAATAGAGGAGAACAAAAGGAGAGAAATTTCGCACTTTCAATTCTCTGCTCTAATCATTCACTTGACACCCCAAGCCAAACTATGTTGCAAAACATGTTTTCAGAAGCCAACATGCCTTCTGCAAAAACAGTGGTTACCACAGCAGCTTCCATAGCTGCTTCTGCCATGTTGGTCCGATCAATCGTCCGCGATTTGGTCCCATATGAGCTCCAATACTATCTCTTCTCGAAAATCTGAACCATTTTCAAGTCTCTCATCTGAAGTAGTCTTGATCATTGAAGAATTTGATGGGCTTGTTGGGAATCAAATCTACAAAGCTGCTCAAATCTATTTGGGATCCAGAATCTCTCTCAATACCCAATTGTACAAAGTGAGCATACCGGAGAAAGAGACAAAGATTTCGACTTCCATGGCGAAAAATCAATCAATGATAGACAATTTCAATGGGGTTCAATTCAAATGGTGTCAAGTCGAAATAGACACTGAATCCAAGCAAGCTATGTACCCGGATCAATACTCAACCGCGACATCACGATCAGAAAATCGGCATTTTGAACTCATATTCAATAAAAAACATAAAAACATGTGTTTGATTCTTATTTTCCTCTAATAATAAAAGAGGCAAAGAATTTGAAAGATGGGAGAAAGGCTTTAAAGATACGTACTTTGAATAATGCACACGCGCGGATGTACTCAGGCATGAGTTATACTTGGGATTCGATAAATCTTGACCATCCATCCACATTTGAGACATTGGCAATGGACGCGGAGATGAAGAGGATGGTGACGGAGGATCTAGAGAGGTTTGTGAGGCGAAAAGACTTTTATCGGAGGGTTGGGAAGGCTTGGAAACGCGGGTACTTGTTGTATGGGCCACTGGGGACAGGAAAATCGAGTTTGATTGCTGCAATGGCATATCACCTAAAGTTTGATGTGTATGATTTGGGACTGATATACATGACAATTCTGAGCTGAGGAAGTTGTTGATTGCGACGGCAAATCGGTGTATACTTCTTGTTGAGGACATAGATTGTAGCATTGACTTGGAAGATCAAAGAGATGCAGAGGAGGAAGTTTTAAGGATGCTTCAATCTAATGAAGTAAGGCATGCTCAGACTATTAATATTGTCAAGGAAAAGAAAGAAAACCAAGCAAGTCCTTCTTCTTGTTCCATTTTCTGTCTTTTTCTTAGTTACATAGATCATCTTCTTGATCCTCTTGCCACATTCATAGATTTCATTCTTGGGCTTTTTTGAAAAATGTTTTTTTTTTTTTAATATTTTTTAATTTGATATAACTGCACATGAAAGTCAATGAAAACGAGGTTGTATGGCGTAAAATGCTTTTTGATTTTTAAAGGTGAAAAACAATTTTCCGACTAGATTTATCTATCCGGCCACTATTGTCAGCACCATTAACATCCTACCACGACCACCACTCTACTAACACTACCATTGCCACCACCGCCACTATCACCACCTTCACCATCCTGCCAACACACCACTACCACAACTACTAGGGCATCACTTTAAGGGTCGTAACTAAATAAAAGAAAACGTTTTTCTGCATATGACACTTTCCAAAAAATGCAAAAATCATACATACCATAGTCCCACCGTTAAATTTCACATTTTGTTCTTTCTTATCCCAGGTAACACTATCAGGACTGTTAAATTTCATCGATGGACTGTGGTCGAGCTGTGGAGACGAGCAAATCATCATGTTCACGACCCAATCACAAAGAAAGGCTAGGCCCAGCTCTGTTACGCCTTGGCTGGATGGATGTGCACATCCACATGTCTTATTGCAGCCCTTGTGGATTCAAAACCCTAGCTGCAAATTATCTTGGGCTCAATGACCACTCTCTTTTTCCTGAAATTGAAGGTTTGTTGGGGAAGACAATGGTGACCCCAGCAGAAATTGGAGAGCAACTACTGAAGAATGAGGACCCTGAGAGTGTATTGCAAGGCTTGGTTGAGTTCCTCAAAGAGAATAAGAGGGTGGCTGGAGAAATGGAGGCCAAAAAACTAGATCAAAAAGAAGATGATGTAGAAGAGATTGGCAACAAGAATGCAGAGGAAGGGGAAAGCGCTGGTGGAGAAATGCTAGAGACTCATCATTTAGATTTCTATATTCGATGACAATGATGTGATAAGGCAGTGGAACCTTACATAATTGAATGAGTAATAAATCAAAAATTAACACATATCACGTCACGTTTTTTGAATCAAATTAGAACTATTTGAGGGGTTTCAAATATTTTATGTTCTTTGATGGGACACAAAATGCAGCCATGAGGTAGAGGAGCTTTTGTTGAGTAATTCTATAACCAAAAACTCAAAAAACAAAATAAATAAGTATGATCCAGATTTAACATTTGTATCAGAAGACTCACTGGCCACCCGAATAATGAATGTAAATCACACATTCGTTTTCCTTGATATTTTTTGGTTCCTCCACCTTTTTTTTTTCTTTTTTTGGGGTCTCCGTCTGCACCACATTGCAAACTTTATAATTATGCTTTCAAACACATTACATTTTGTTCTTTTCTATTGAGGATCGTACATGTGACTATTGCTAATTTCTGTATTTTGAGATTTCTATGTATCAAGCAATTTGGAGTGTAGAAAGAGAGAGAGAGACTTTGAAAACAAAGTATCATAACCCAAGTCTAGGACAAGCTTGGAGATCTACAAATACTGCATATATTCTAAAGATTTTGACTTAGAAGAATTTTATTCATATTCAGCTATATTTTACCACTTTAATTCGTTTGTGTTCATGTGATTGAACTTCAAGCAATAATATGATGCAAACTTCTATATATACTTAAAACATCTTCAGACTTTACTCAAATTTTTACTTTAATTTAAGTAGAAAGTTGAATAAAAACTATATTTAATATGAAGCACTACAATAGACAAACAAAAACAAATAAAGCGAACTAGGAAGAACTTAAAAATTCAATCCTCAACCCATTAAAAGCATTTTGGGGAAAAACAAAAACAAAATTCAAACCAAATCAAATTTTTTCTGATATCCTGGGTCTCCCACCACATCAATTGAGGTCATCAAAACATCTCTAGGTTTAGCAATCTGTAATAAAGAGAGAACTAGGAAGAACTCATAATCCAAGTCTGTTCATCGGTACACTGGTATATGCAGCACTTAAAAAGGTGTAAACTTCATATAACAGGTCCAAACCAAACCAAACACAAAATCCTAAATCACCTTAGATCCACTATTTCTGTGTCGAACTAAAGGATTCTCAGTCCCTACATATGTAATAATTGGGTAATATCCCGCTAGCAGTTCTTTATTTGTACGTAAAAGTCTATGCTGACAAAACCCTCCGGCAGCTGTGCCTGCATCATCAACCAATTTCAGAGAGTCAATTCTATTATCACCATTTTAGATATACTTAGATGACTAAAATCAAATTCACACGCCATCAAAACTCAAAAGTTGGTGACAACACATAAAACTCGAAACGTTTTCTGAGCACCCTAAACATTTTACACGAGGCACTGCAAATTCTTGTCTTTATGGAGACTGCAAAAGCAAACAAGTAGGAAATCAACAATACATATCTAACTGAGGCACCTTTCAGACAACATTTGAAGTCATAACATGGATTTATAGTGTCATTTTATTAGCTGCTTTGTTTGCCCAAAAACTGACAAGCCAGAAGCCCCCCAAAAAAACAGGATTTTCAGCTTTTTTGGAAAACATGAAACTTTCAAGGTTTCAAAAATGAATTTCAATTTGGTTACCAAAAGCCTAAAACAGCTGCTTTTCAATACCAAAACCCAACAGCTGCTTTTACAAAAAAAATTAGGCGAACCCAGAGGGTTTGGGCTATATGATGAAATAAACATTTGATTGTGAAGGGGAGGATAACTTTTTGATGGTAGGTAAGGAAACTGATGATGTAAGCACCTTACAGCAGCCGGATAAACCGTCCTGGTAGCAAACAAAATACATTGATATAAACAGTGCATAACTTGATGTTTATTATTCCTATTAATTATTTATACAATGAACTGCTTTACATTACTTGGGGGGCTCGTTAATATATGTGTGCAGTGGTGGTACGAGAAGAAAAGGGCAGTGGGGTATGTGAGGAAAATTATTTATTAGTTTGGACTAACACCTCATATTTTTCTTGATCAATTATGGTCGGTTAAATCAATAAAAGTAAGCATTTTCACCTTTAAAAGGAGGCATGGCACTTGTATATCAACCAATATCATAATGGTGTTGACCAATTAGCATAAAGGCCCATTTACATGAATCATGACCAAAACTTATAGCTAAAATCATAGTTGACTGTAGACAGCTATAGCATAATTTGAATTGATTAACATGATTTATGAGTTTCTGTGAGGCACTAATCTTGGAAGGACAGGAATGCAGGCTGAAAAATTAGGTACTTGCCTCAAAATCAAGAGCAGATATTGTTTTGACAAGAGGGAACAACATATCTTCCACATAGTAGTAACACTACACCGCCATTTTCATTTCAATTTTCTGGTGAGGATCATAACACATGAGTTTAAAGTCATCTGCCACAAAGGAATCTATATCCTTCTTCTCAGGATTGATCTTCAAAATCTGCATGTAAAAATAGTATAATTAGAAGGGTGTGGAATAGGAATTCCAAAAACTATGAAAAGAAGGGCAAGTGAAAAGAAACAATACTTCTTCCAAACCGCAACAATAGTCAGTTGATAGATTACACTTACTGGAAAAGGTTTAGGTAGTTTCTGAAGCTGCTCCTGCAAAGGTCTGACATGAGTGCGATAAACATGAGCATCCCCAATAACATGGACAAAATCGCCTGGAACAAGATCTGTACAAATAAAAAGGAATCAAAAAAAATTCTTAACACATAACCCAAAGTCAAGGTATATTTAATCGGACTAAACTACAGATAACTACTGGGTATGGTGGGGAAGATGACACTTTCATTCTTTAATTATCCAAGCAAGTTCTTTAACATGATGCATCCTAAAGAAATCCACGTGCACCAACACATCAGATGTGAGTGTGCCATAGAAAGTTTACTTTTAAACAGATGCATAGAACTTGTTATAGTGGTGTTATTAACACATACCACAAACGTGAGCAATCATGAATGTCAAGAGGGCATAAGATGCAATGTTAAATGGCACACCCAGACCCATGTCAGCAGAGCGCTGATACATTTGACATGATAACTCCCCGTTGGCTACATAGAACTGCACCCACAAATAAATAAAAAGAGAAAGAAAGAGAGAGTTTACTCAGACAAAGAGAAGTAATAGAAAAATACAGATGAACTTCTTTAAATACCTGAGCAAACATGTGGCAAGGGGGAAGTGCCATCAATTTGAGATCAGAGGGGTTCCAAGCTGATAGAATAATCCGCCGATCATCTGGTTTATTCTTAATCTTGTCAATAACATCTGACAACTGATCAAATCCAAGGCCAGTGTAGTCAGCATGCATGTTTGTATATCTGTATTTCACAAGTCCCACAGATGAAAAAATGAAGATAGTTCCATCAGTGAATGTGCAATCAACCAACTATACTTGATAAAGAATAAAATTCACCAACCTAGCACCAAAGTGTCTCCACTGGAAACCATAAACGGGACCTAAGTCACCTTCTTCTCTATCAACTAAACCAATACTGAAAAAAAAAAAAAAAAAAAAAAGAAAAAAAAAAAAAAAAATCAAGTAAATTTGTATAGGTAACATTAGAACTAAACAGTAGCAATAGCTCTGTACTTGCCTATCAAGGTAGTCTCTGGATGCATTTCCGTCCCATATATGAATGCCCTTTCCCTGTAGGACCTGTTAACAACAAAAGCTATGCAATCCTAATACACCATAATATCATATATGTGGTTCCATTTGTTTTGTCACATGGTTTGAAGGCACAAGGCAATTATTTTTACGGACTTCTGATCAGACGAAAACAGATTTTAAAATGATTATAAAAATAGCTAAAAACAAATGTACCATTCAAAATAGAGATTTCTTGAAATCCTGCATGGATGGTCCTTTTGGGATGTAAGTTAAATTGTAAAGGTTCTCTTCATAATGTCCAGACAATTATAAGCATCTACTAAAGAATTAGGCATCTCACACAAACTAGGGTTTTCTTTGCACAAACTTTCCTCATTTCTAGGTATGAATTTCTTGCTCTTTAGGAAATACTAACAGTGACCCTGTCTCAATGCTTGTATGAAACCAACTACAGAAAACATTGCCAAATAAAAAGCAACTTCAAGTTTAAGGACGTCAGCCTTGTAAAGCTACTCAACAAACAATTTACCTATCAAGTACAACCACACTTCAACAACATAACTGATATCACCTTCACATCATGACTGGAACCCCCATCCAAGAACATCCAAACATTTATCTGAAAAAAGAGAGAAAAAAAAGTGTTCCCAAAAAATTCTAAGGCCACACATTATCTCAAGGTCCAAGAAGCAGTGATATCCTCCAACAGCCCTCTTGCATCTATATTAAAGAATTGTGATTTTACTTTACAATAGAAGCACATATAAAATCCATAAGGGAAGGTCCACATCATGATGCATGCATATCACAAGTCCCACAAATAGTCTCGAGTCCTCCAATTTAAGTTTCTAAAGTTCTCATCAGAGTTCTCCTTCAGCCTCAACTACAAAGTTGCATACACTTGAAGCTACAATACCACTAGAAGCATTTAATAAATCATCCATTTGAACTACATGAGCAATCAAACCCAAACAAAAAAATATTTAAATGAACTTTTTGATTGAATGAACAACTTCATAAATAAGTTACAAAACCAACATGCTCCAGCCTAGTCACATTATGTATATAAGGATTCGAAAGGGAAATAAAACACATAAACAAAATGTTCAACAGCAGCAGTTACCTTAGCATTTGTTGAGCCGCTGATGAACCACAGAAGTTCCTCAACAACACCTCGCCAAAATACTTTCTATTTAACAACAATGACGGGACATATGTCAAACTATATGAAAGAATAACTAAACAGAATGTTAGGTTATTGAAGAGACTAATATAATCAACTAGCAACTGAAGAAGGAAAAAAAAGAAGACAAAAAAAGAAAAAGAAAGAAATAAAGATAAATTAAACATGCCTTAGTTGTAAGAAGTGGAAAAGATTTACGCAGATTGAACCGCATCTGTGGAAAAAATGGCAAAGAACATCAAATATCTCCATTCACAAGATATTTTTGCAAGTGTCCTTCAGAATTGAAATAAAAAAGTAGTGCCCATGTGACATAAGTTTCACATTACCTGGCAACCAAATTTTGATAGAGTACCGGTCCCTGTCCTGTCATCTTTAGAAGTGCCATCAGAGATGATGTCTTGAACCAGTCTCAGATACAAATACTCCTCATGTTTCTCAAAAATCATCTTAGGCAGGAAAGAGAATTTCTTCACCTCAAACTTATCAAAATTCAAGCTATTATCAGATTTCAGACCATTGGCCTGACTAAGGGGTTCAATTGTAATATTCTTCACACGAACATAAGTAGTGAAAGAATAGCGAATGTTGTTTTCCACCAACGGGAAAGATGAGTACCATGGCAGGAAGACAGACATATCAACAGCAGGGATGAAAGTGTCACATTCAATGTTAGTCTCAATTTCCGTAATGTGGATGGCATCACAACCAGGAGCATTGAGGGCTTCCCTGCATTAGAAAGATTAATGAGCTAAAAACAATGGGGCAAAAGGAAAGAAAAGAAAGAAAAGAAAAGGTCCACAAAAAACAACAAACTGCACACCTCAAAATCTGACCACCTCCTATAACAAACACTTTCTCAATTGATAGACAATAAGGAGATGCTGCCAATAACTCCAAAGCAGAACCCATGCTTCCACAAAACACAGCATTCTCAGCAGTTGCAATATCAAAACTCCCAGAACGAGTCAGAACAACATTAAGGCGACCAGGCAGAGGCCGATGCTCCAGCGGAATGCTCTCCCAGGTTTTTCTACCCATAATGACTGCATTCTTTTTTACAGGATCTGATGTAGTCAAAGTAACATCCTTGAAAAATTTGAGATCAGAAGGCAATTTCCAGGGTAATTTCCCATCCTTACCAATACCCATATTTTGAGTTGCAGCCACAACAACTTGGTAAGTCCTCTGTGGATCAGGAATTGTATTGAGAATGCCATTAGGAACATTCACGAGGGTATCACCAGCCATTGTGGAATTAAAAACCTGGAAGAAAATTGAAAATGATGACTCACGACCGATATTACGCGACCAACTTTTGTGGAAGCGCAGTAGAACCTGATATTTATAAACAAGTAAAAAAATCATAAATTTTATCATCAGTCTTAGTGGATTCAACAAGAAACCAACATGTAAAATGATGTCAGCGACATGGTACACTCTATAAGAAAACAATCACAACCTGATAACAATACACAATACACTCAACAAATAAAGTTGAGAATACACCAAAATCCTTCAATGTACTCATATGTTACATGGACTCGGGTATGAATATCGGGTGCGGATGTGTATCCAAGTGTCAAATCTTCATAAATTTAAATCTTAGGATCTTGGAATACATATCCACAATTGGATATGGGTACGGGGACATATTTTCAGATGAGATGTTGTAAATTATGTACAAATATACTAGAAATTAAATAGGATTTAGAAAAAATATAGATTGTGTTTGGAACGATTTCCAAACTATAATTCTACCCACACATTCTAATATGATGTTTAGATAGGATGTTCAAACTATATTTTCACAACATTTAGAAAATTCTGCAGAAAAATCTGTGTGAGACGCGATTTTCAAATTTTAATTTTTTTGAAATTTGGCCTAACCGGTCGTCCAACTAGTTGACCGGAAAAGTGCAATTTTTTTGTTTTGTTTTGTTTTTTTTTTGCAATTGACACATGTTAATTCTTATATATTCAAAAAAAATATTTTCCGAATTTAAAAAAAAAATTTGTGAGCTTTAATAGAATTTTAAGTTGTATGTTTGGTTATGAGTTGTAAGCTTTTGTATCAAATATCACATGTCACATCAAAAATTCCCCACTCTTTTCAAAACTCTTTTCAAAACTCATTCACCAAACAAATTTTCCACACTCAAATTATAATTCCAAAACTTACAAACTCAAAATACAACTCCTATTCTCAAATCATATTTAGAAAACTCTACCAAATACTACCATAAGATTTCTATATCTAACTCATGTGAGAGGCTACAAATATTACTTTTGTAACAAATGTAAGTTTCTTATTCTTCATGTATTGTCACATATTAAAAAATTTGAGTGTCTAAATTGGGCATAAGTGTCGGACACATATCCCACACTCTTACCCATGTCATATCCAGTGGATACGGGTACTGTAGGGGAAATATAAAAGTCCATGTAACATCAGTGAAGCTCAATCACAACCTGATATGGCCTAACAAACTAATACACGGCACCAGATACAATTTTAGAAAGATGAAGCAAACCTACGAAGACCCACATTAAAACCATCAAGTGACCACCAAAGACTACAAAAACTTATTATCACATATTTCTCCATAAGGTATTCTATGTGCCAAGATGTTGCTTTTTTTTCTTTTTTTGGATCAGCAATGTGCCAAGATAGCATCTCACACATTCCAATATAATCAACAACAAAACCATTAATACAGAAGAAATATTGAATTTGCCAAAATTGTAACAATGTGCAAATTACAAGCGCAGAGAGAGAGAGAACTCTACAAAAATGTAGAGTAATCATTAGCCCAAATCAACTTAAAGCGGAAAAAAAAATAAAAAATATTGCCAATTATAAGAGATTGTGGTCAAGGCAGGAAGAACCCAAAATCAAATTTTCCAGCCAACATGGTATGAATGTATACAAAACCTTAAACCAAAGAAAGTCACAAATGGGAGGTCAGGTAGAACACACTCCTTATAACCAGTGATCATTCTTCTATTGGGTCTTTGACTTGCAAAAAAAGGTTGCCAATCTTAATAGGGGTGGCACTGGCACTCTCAAATGAAAATTCTTTGTTTCCCCTTTTTTTTCAATCACACCCCAACACAAACCCACCTTAAACACAGTATTTGGAGGCAAACTGAAACAATGAGTTCCTAGGGAAAGACTTAAAATCATCTATGACTAAGAAATTGCTTCTTCTAGGGTCAGATTCTTTGGATTTCTCTTCTTGATGTTCAACCAAAAACCACAAAACCCAGAACAATTACACATGCAATGCTTAAATACATACAAAGCTAAACCCAAATCAGTGATAGAAATTAATTGAACAAAGGACTAGATAAGAGATGCGAAAAACAGAAAATAAATACAGACATTCAAAATTTCAAAAGATATCGAAATGGGGTAAAAAAAAAATTACCGATCGGAGAGGGAAAAGCGTTTCGTACGAAATCTTGGAGCGTTTTCGAAGGTGAAATTTGGAGATATCGGGTTGAGTAGAGAGAATTGGGGAAGAAATTAGGGTTTGGATAGAAGTGTGAGTGGTTCAGTCGTTGAGCATTTGTGAGTTTGGAGTCGAAGAAAAGGACTGTGTAGCGTAAAAGCCGCTTCAATCCCTACCCTCTCTCTTCAAATAGAGAGAGAGGGCGAAGAAAACAAAAACGCGGAGTATCGCCAAGGTGAGTGTTGAAATACTGAAATGCCCTTGGTTGGTTATGGATTTGCTAACCTAACAAACAAACAAAATTAGGCTAGGTTTTAGGTTTCGTTTGGGAACCCTCCATTTGAGTCAAAAAGTTACTAAATTAGTTAAAAAGTCAACAATTCATACCAAAAAGTCAAAAATTCTCTTTTCTCTCTACTTTTTGCGCATCTTTTCGTAAAAAGCCAAAAAGTCATCCCAAACATACTAATTTTTTTTAGCTCATATTTTAGCCAAATAGCCAAAAAGTTACTAAATTAGCCTGTTCCCAAACGGGGTCTAGTATCCAAAAAAGTAAAAAAGGAAAAAAGTCAAAAAGTCACTATTCTATTTAAGTCACATTATCTTATTTAAGTCACATTACCTCTCTATCACATCCCTTCAAACTCAACCCATATTTCATAAAAAGTCAAAAAGTACACAACATCCCAACAACCCCTTAAATCATGTTTTTGAAGAAAAAATTTTAAAAATATGTTTGGTTGAAAGTTTTTAGAAAAAAATTTCAAAATTATTTTTCATCTCTATTACACATTAATCAATTATTATTTTTTTCTCTCTTTTCTTCTTATCAATCATTTTTTCTTTCTATTCAGTTATAAAAAAAAAAAATCAAATCATCCTAAACTCCAAACTTCAAAATTATTTTCAAAATATAAAATCATACAAATTTTTAAATTTTCTAAACTCTTTTTAAAACAATATTTCAAAACAAAAACCAAGCAATGTCTTAGATTTTTTAATTATTTTTCTTCTATTATTTATTACAAAAACTACCAAAATTGTTAATATATAAAAATAAATTTGAAAAAAATGTTTTCAATAAAATATTTTTTATTTTTGGTTCCTTGAAACTGATGTAATAATTTTTACATAAGTGGTGGTGATGGCAACAACAGTAATAGTGGTGATGACAATGTTAATATGATAACATTGATAAGAGTTTAGTTTAAAAACGTTTTTTACTTACTTTTTATTATTTATTACAAAAACTACCAAAATTGCTAATATATAAAAATAAATATCAAAAAAATGTTTTCAATAAAATATTTTTTATGTTTGGTTCCTTGAAACTAATGTAATAATTTTTATATAAGTGGTGGTGGTGGCAACAACAACAATAGTGATGATGACAATGTTAATATGATAACATTTATAAGAGTTTAGTTTGAAAACGTTTTTTACTTTTTATTGTATTTCCAATACAAAAAATACTATGAACATTCCAATATTTAAAAAATTTATATATACATATGGAAAAAATTATAAAAAATTTTATACAAATTTTGACCTTAGTAACAAAATAATTTTTGAGTTTTAAATTTTTTAATTTAAATATCAAATTTTTTATTTGTTTTCAATTTAAACTATCTATCTATTTCTATTAAGTAAAACTGAAAAAAAAAAATTTAAAACATTAAATTTAATAAAAAATAATATTTTATATATTTTATGTACATTTATATTGAGTTTAAGGAATAATGTATACTTTTTCTTCAATTTTAAATTAAAAATAATTAAATATTAAAATTTAAATTGATAATATGAAAAAATTTAAAAATTATTTTATTACAATGATCAAACTCTAATTTATTTTATTTTATTTTTTTTGTGATTTTATATACCTTGGACATTGTAATTAGGGATGGTACTATGGTTATTACACTAAAATGTTGAGGGTTAATTGGGAAAAAAGAATTAAGGCGATAGGCCAACGAAGAAAATGATCAAAAGTCAAAAAGTTTAATGGAAGGGGCCCAAAGCTGTGTGCTATTGGCTGAAGCCAGGAAATCTGTAATCAAGGACTAATATCTTGACAGGTGTCAATATCTACGCTGTACATTTGGCTTTCATCTAGAAGCTCTATCAATGTCACTGTCTTCATGGTAGGTAAGAGGCACTATTAGAGAAGTTATTGGGTGTTATGGTAAATTGATACATGTTGTCCAGTTAAAATTGAATGTTAAAATCCAATTTTATGTTAGATAGTCGAGAGGGTTTGTTGATCGGATTATAAAATTAGATTAACATTTTTAAGATTTTAATTTTTATATTTTTGTGTATTTATTAATTTTTATACATGTTGTTCAGTACATTTTTCATATTTTTGTGTATTTATTAATTTTTAAAAATATTTTACTATTTAAATATATTTAAGTAAGGTGTATTTAAAAAAATAAAAAATTGTTTAAAATTTTAAAAGTATTCACTAAAAATAAAAAAATACGAAAAATAAAAAACTCAATTTTAAAAAATTAAATTCAGAAAATTGAAACCAAACACTGAATATATTTTGATAAAAAAAAAAAGGATGTTACAATTAATTTTACCACCACCATCCACAGCTCTCTTCTCCTACTCTTGCCACATTGGCCTGGCATTCTCATTCATGACACCATTCTTCCTCATTCTTCGACAACCTCCATTTCTTTCTATTATTAATTTCTACAACTCCTTTGTTAAGAGAAATTGTGCTCATGTGAGTAAGAAAAATGATATTACATGAATTAGAATGAGAGCGACATGCATTGCATTTGTAGGTGCAAGGGAGTAAAAGAACAAATATATCAAAAAAAGATAGAAGAAGACCGATGGTGTCGAGAGATGAGAAAGAGGGGTTAAGGGTGTCTAGAGAGTAGGAATGACGGAAAGGTGGAGATGGCATGATTTGGTTTGAATCTACGATTTTAAAAAATTTATATAACAATAAATATGATACATTTTTACGATAATAAATAAACTAATAGCTATTAGTTTAGTTAAGTTAATTAGGATTTATTAATTTTACAATCAAAATTAGTGTTCAAATCTTATTAATAACTTCTATATTTTTATTTTAACATACAAAAATACAAATAAACAAATATAAGTAAGGGCTAGAGTTTGGATTTCAAATGTTAAAAATAAAGATAAATTTAGATTTAAGGTGGATGTTCAAAAATAATAAATAAATACAAAATACTTACAATTGGGTCCAAAGAAAAAAAATAAAAATTAGGACCACTCCCCGACTTTTATTACTTTTGAAAAAACACAGATTCGTTTACAATGGTCCAAACTAGGGATTGTTTGAGAAGCCATTAAATAAGTATACTCAGCGTTAATTTCGCAACACAGTTAAAAATTATAAGTCAATTTTTAATTTATTTTGAATCATTTTACCTCTCACATTTTTTATACATTTTTAAAAAAAATTTAAAAAATCAAAAAATCAACTTTTTAACTATATCTCCAAAACACTATTTATTTATTTGTTATAAGCTGTCACATAATTTTTATTTTTTTACATATCTTTTTTTATAAAAAATCAAAAAATTACTAAATAAGCAAATCATAGGAATCATCTTGTATGGGAAGTAATTTGGTGGTGTTAGGCTACGGTTACTTGATTTTTGGGCAAATTACCAACACCCTTTCGAAATTTGATTAAAATACAAATTCTTCTTTGAGGTTTGGGAAATTACAAATTATTGCATAACAAATAATTTCTCAAACCTCAGGGAGAATCCATATTTTAATCAAATCTCGAGGAGGGTATTGGTAATTTGCCTTTAATTTTTTAAGTAAGACTCATGAGTTACAATTTTGTATTAAGTAATTAAAAAATAATAAATTATATGATAATTTATAATTAGTCAGAACATAAATGTCCGCTGCCGAGCATGAAATAATTTTTCATGTTATACCTTTCAGTTTCGATTTAGAGCATTAAAACAAAAGTCAAACTATCACATCAATAATGGAATCCACATAGTATGATGTTATTAGTGGTGTATTAGTAGTGTTGAATTAGTAGTGTGAAGTATTTTTCTTGGGAAATGCTAGAGAGCTCTAAATTAGAGCTCTAATTTGAGCCCTAGTGATGTGTCAAAAAAAAAAAAAAAGCAAGGCACAAACATCACATCAGGGTGGGTCCCACCTTCCCATTAGAGCTATTAGAGCTCCTATATTAGAGGTCTAAAGTATTTTTGATTTTTCTTATACCTTCTTACTTGTTATTTATTTTGTGATGGGACAGATTGATTTGACAACTCCACTAAAGCAATTTAAAATATTGCCAACTAGGAACCCACAACTATAGTGTTTTTTTTTTTTTTAAAGGGTAATGATAGAAATCATTAAAAGTGGTGTTCTAAAGTAATCACTAATGATGTAATATCTATTTTTAAAAAAAAAAGACACAGCAATATTGTGGCAGTGGGTGGGACCCACTACCACATCATTAGTAGTAGCACTAATTAGTGCTCTCACTCATTTTCTTTTTTTTACAACAATTTATCAGAATTGTTTATCAAAAATAAAAATCAATATTAAAAAATTATTTTATAAATTATTATCAATTTGGTGCTCTACAAACATCAACATTTTAAGAGAAAATATTAAATAAATAATAAAATAATTACAAATCAATAACATAGAAATAGGTGCATATAATTTTTACACCGTTCTCATTTGCACCGAACATATATCTCACTTACACTCACCAAATATATATCTCACTCACGCTCCATACATTTGTAATTATTTTCTTACTTTCTATTTACCTAACATCCTACCAATTATTTTATATAACAATTTCAAGCAATTTTTAAAATTTTTGAAAAAATATTTAAAGCAAAATTAAAATGACATGAAAGCGATGATTTAGAACTTTTAGGAATGATTTGAAAATTGATTATTTTTAGTTGACTTTTTAATTTTTTTCAAAAAGATATGTAAAAAAAATAAAAAGAATGATATGACAATTAAAAACATCTCCATCCAAGCTTTCAAAAGTTGGTGTACCAAATATTTTTGAAGACTTAGATCAATTCCAATGGCTTGCCATCGGAGCTGCTATTGCCATAATTTGGCAACTCCACCAATACAGTATACTCCAATGACATTTTATAACAGGTGCTATATTTGAGAAATATCAAAGTTTGTGTCAAATTTGACACAAATTTTGACAATTGCTATCTGTATCCAACCAATTTATGTTTTTCTTCCTCTGTGCATTAGCTAAAATGGCCTGAGAAGATAAACCTATTATCCAAACAACACTTACAAAATTAGAAGAAGAATTAATTGAGATTTGCCAAAATGATCAATGACCATTAAAACACCATTGCTATAATTTCACGATTTGCTACTATTCACTGCCAAATTATATCAATGGCAATGCTATAATAGCATTTGTCATTAGAATTGCTCTTAGGAGACAAACTAGCATGTCAATTTGACATAAAAACTCTCACCCAATATGTTAAATCTATTATTCTATTATTTTTAAAAATAAAATTATTTTATTGGATAGATTTAACATTTAACATAAACATGTCAAATTTAACTTGTTAAATTCATGTTAAATACCAACTCAGCATTTGATATATCAGGTGTACTTAATTTTTTATGTCATAAATAGAGTTATTGGACTACAACATTAGATTTAACATATCGGATAGAGGTGCTCTAATAGTGGCCTTTGGACATTTAAACTATTCCAGCTTGTCCCAGAGAAGGCCTCAATTATTTTTATTTCTAAGTAATAATTTAAGCGCTGAAAGAAAAAACCTATATGAAAAACCAACTTCCACAACTACTCTCATGACCAATAGTACCAGTTTGATCAATATAACTAATTCATAATATCAATCATTACTTTAAATCAAATAAGGCATCAAAATACAAAGCAAGCTAAACATACATGAAAAACCAACAACTTCCACAACTACTCTCATGAGCAAAAACCCAAGGGGTTGTGGCATCCTGGCAAGATCTTGGGGCATAAGCCTGAGATCCCAGGTTCCACTCTCTCTGGGGCTAACCATCCGGGCGATAGCATATATAGTTAGTAAGATGAACCTTCCAGACCTAGGTGAACCATACCCAGTGTTGGAGTGTGGGTTCAAATCACCGCCTGTATGTGAGTCCGTGACTTACCACTATATGGTTGAGTGGCCTTGCTATGTAGCAACCACCTAGTGGTAACCTCTGCCTTCTGTGGTGAGGCCTTTATTCTCATGAGCAATAGTAACAGTTTGATTAATATAACTAGTTCATAATATCAATCATTACTCTTAATCAAATAAGGCATACAAAATACTAAGCAAGCTAATGTTAACAAGCCTCTCTCTTCTACAAGTACTAAAGACCCTCAAAGTATCTTATATGGTCTTCAAATGTCTCTGCATGACGGATCTTGGCCACGGATCCATCTTCTTCAACCTAAAAACATTAGCACAACTGTTAAGCACTTGATTTTCTACCAATAAATTTAATAGCGAAACACTCAATTCTACAAGGTAAGTCGAATTGAACTACACTATCTTCCCATGCCATGCAATAAAATTCAGGTGAAAAAACATACTATATGCTCAAGGATGGAAGAGAAATACCTACATGAGGAAAACATAGGCAAAATTTTGCATTTGTAATTGGTAAAGCAGTAAATCACCAATTACTATACACTCTTCTGTTCACTAAAAAAAACGTCACATATCATATTCAAAGAACAAAAAATTGTATTTTCCTTCTATTCATGACAGGTATGAGCCACCCTTCAGATAAGGTACTCCACCTTCCTAAAAAGTTACTATCCTTTTGGAGTGTGTGGTGGGTTTGACCCTTGTAGTGTGAATACAAATATGAATACCCTTTCCATTTTGTTCATATTAAAAAAAGGTCACAAGTCAATTTGTATTACTCATAGAAATGCCGTCCACCAGATAGGATACGCGAAACCTTTAACAGAACCAAAAAAGTTTCAAAGCAAGTAACTGTTTGCTTCACGTGAGTTCTTTGAATAATCACGCTCTATGCTAGGCTCCCTATGTTAGCTAATAACCAGGAAAACCTAATAAGAACCATTAAAATTCAATTTAAGGAAGGTATATATCCTCAGCCCCTTTGGTTTCATCCACAACAATCTCACAAGGTGCGGCAACCATGTAAGGAGGGCACCGGAAGCAGCCATTTAGGTTTTGGATGTAGTCCCATAGGCCTAAGCAGTGTTGCACTGTAGGGACATGTAGTCTCCAGAGTGTTAGTCTGCAAGCAGACACTCGTCATCATCCCAACGTCAAAACGCCTTCAATCCAGTAGTATACTTCTAGGTGTCCAGTCTTTGAAACCAGACTGTAGTTAAAAGCCCGTCAACTAGCTAGCGTACCATACAACTTAGAAAGACGGTGACGAAAGTTGTCACTAATCAACCCTACTTCCTAGATTGGTCCCACTTCAATGTTTGCACCTGTCAAATGGAGACAGCACACGTTCACAAATTATTTATGCATAAAGAAGTTTGATAGTAAAGTCTGGTCTGATAGTTGAAGTTACTGTTAACCAACTGGGGCAATCATGTAAGAGGGAGGGCACTAGAAGCAACCATTTAGGCTGTGATGTAATCCCATCCTCAATTTATTAATGGAAAACGGGCAACATCTTATTGGATCAGATTTGAAACAAAATGACAATAGGTTAAGGCAAGACAGAGTTAAAACTACACACCCAGTACTCAGGTGGGCGCATCTTGAGATTGTAAGTTGATGCCATGCTCATGCAATAAGCCCCTGCGTCATGAACTACCAAGCCAGCTCCCTGAAAAGTAAATCTCCTGATCAGCAAAAGCGTCAAAAACAGAAACTCATTGGTCAGGCCATTCCCCATTAAGAGATGTAACACATTACCGAAGCTGGAGTCGGAAGCTCCCTATCCTTTCCCAAGAAATCTGCTGATTCACAGACTGGGCCCACCACATCAAAAGTAGAAATCCCAGCACCAGGTGATGAAGGAGAAACTAGCTCTATGTGCTGCACCCATATGCAAACAAGTGAATAGTGACGAAGCAACTAAAGATAAGTTATTGTAATAGCAGTCTAGCATGGCATTAAGAAAAGGCAACACGAAAACATTAAGGTTGAAAATTGACAGGATAACACTGAGCTTATATAGCTGGTAAATTCAACAGTTTATTACTATTGCAACAATCAGTGACCTGCAAAAATGTAAGAGCAATTTCCTTGAACCTAATTGACAGCAAAACCCCCAACTTTTAGTTGAAAAAAATAACACTTAATTGACTTACTGTTTAGCATCCAACAGAGATATCAATGTCCATAAAAACCGTCTCAGAACAAAATGAACATGGAAATGTGTTGTTCATCAATTTGGAAAACCATCGTCATTTGTGTCAATGAAACCAACATCACAACAAACGCAACAAAAGAAGAGTCTCCTAGCAATAGAGTGGGTTACAAATTAACGAGTTGCATTATTTTTCTGTTCTTTAAAAAAACAGAAAAACTTCAGACACCGTAGAGTGTACAAGATTAGCAAAATATGCCAACATTCTTCCAGTTGATAGCTCCTTACCTATGTTTTCCAAGTACTCAATAAGGAAGGAGACAGCGACAATCAGGGACAAAATAGAAAACTTGGAAACTAAGGGTCTGTTTGGCAACATTTTTTTTTTCACAAATTTTGAAAACTGAAAACAAAAATACATTTGGCGTTACTATTTTCATTTTCAAAGAAATAGCAACAGTTTGCCAAATTTAAGAAACTAAAAAAAAAAAAAACCCCTTTCCGGTAACTCACCAAACATGTTTTCTTGTTTTTGTTTTAATAAATTTTGAAAACATGTGTGTACCAAACATTTGTATTTTTTTTCTTCTTTTTTTTCCATATATATAAAACAAAAAACTGACAACATTACCACACACTACCCAAGTGTTTAGTTGTTTGCCCATTGGCTTGAGTCAAAGGACTACAAAATCTTCTGATTAGTGGGCCTTAAGGTTCATGACCACTATGCAGGCAACATTTTTTTCCTTGAGAAGAGAGATGGATGCAGGAGAATCACAATCCTAGATTGAAGTTAGCATATTTAAAAAGAATAGCAGATTATGACTTACTTGATAAGCATCATAAAGACTCGGGCGGATAAGCTCTGCCATGCTACCATCAATCACAATAAAATTTTTTGTTCCATTAGTTTTGACCCCAGTGACACGATTAACCAGGCAACAAGTATTTGCAATTAGTGATCTCCCAGGTTCAATGATGAGATTGAGATCTCGTGACAAGACTAGCTCCCGTACCTAAAACAAACACCCAGGAAGAAAATTTGATTAAAGCTTTATATAATCAGAAGCAAAATTTCTGCCGAGTTTCTTTAATAATGGACTGTAAGGCTATTTGTACAAGCATCTTTTCAATGCTGAATGTAACCATGAGAAACACAGAAATTCCAGACTTAAAACAGAGACATGTATTCACGCATGTGTGTAAACTCCGACCCTACGTAACGAAAGTGAACCGAAGATACCATAAGTTCTAGGAAAACACAATCCACACCAATTGGGAGGCTCTTAGCTGCCTACATATCAAGGTTAATAATTTAAGATAGCACCCTCTTTGCCATCCTTGTGCATTTGCAAAGAGGAGAAGAGAAGGAAAGGCAAGAGACATTCTTTCTCATTTTTTGTGGAGAATCAGTGAACATATACTTTATCCCTGAATTAGATCACCAGCATACCAAAATTAATGGTCTCCCCTTCTAAATATATGAGAACAATTTGTTTTTTGGATGTCGGGATACGGTATAGGTCAAAAAGAGAGGAAGGTAGGTAATGAGAAACTGCTTGCATAGTGATGATGATGGTAACAATTGATCATTTGATTCTTAGAAAGGTATTTGGCCATTCAAATAATTTATCAACATGCTCAATCAGGGGATCTTCAATCCATGTCCAGGTTTAGAATGTGGCTCTAACCTCTAAGTAGAGTATTGGTTTGAGGATAGAAGTCACTTGGCATTTAGTTAGGTCAAGGAGAACTCTACAAGACTACAACAAAAAGAGCACAGAATGAAAATAGATGTGCACTGAGAACTACCGATTATTCGCTCTAGTTAAATATCTCCTTAACACAATTTACCATATGGATAATAAAATCCTCCAAGCTCACATGAAATGCATAGGTACTATATGCCTAGACTAGAAAATGGTCCTTACAGTGTCAATCAGATCTCTGGGAGAAGGAAGGACAGCACCAGTGTGATAATAATCAATCCCCAGCCCGCCTCCAATGTTTAAATAGTCAATTTTGAATCCTTGGGCGCGAATTTGGTCAATGTAATTCACCATAAGGACTGCAGCATCCCGGAAAATGTCAACCTAAAAATAATAATGAGACAATTAGATTTATAGAAAACAGAAAATAATTTTATGCATCATTAGACAATGATAAAGATGGAGATAAACATGAGTACAATGGGGATCAAAATTAGAATAATGTTAATGAAAGGATGAGAAAGAGAAAGAAAGATATACAAATACAGAGAGAGAGAGAGAGAGAGAGAGAGAGAGAGAGAGAGAGGGAGGATCACTGAGATATAAAGATGAATGAAAATCAAGGAAAATGACGAAAAAAAAGTGAATACAAAAAAGAAATTAGTAGAAGCAAAAATGAACGGTGAATCAAGTAGTAGAAGGAAATCAATGAATGGACACCAAGTTAGTAGTTAAATTGAACTTTGAACATTGGCTAAACTATTATATAGATGAGAAATTCCCCAGAATCAGCATTATAAGGCATGTCAAGAAATGCAATCGGTAGGATACTGAGTTATAAAAAAAAAAAAAATAGAAAAAAGCATAAATATGACAGAGACCCACAAGCACTATAAATTCTTCTGCATCATAACAAAAATATTACTTAAAAATCATCTTATTCCATTGTTACTTCACATATGAATCTGTTTTATAAGCACATAGTGCCTTTGTTTCAGCCATACCAAATGTAAAATGGGAAGATTATTTTCCACCATTGCCAATGGAAAGTAAATCAACATTCATATAACATCAGCATAGTTGGATAACTAATAAAAATAACCCAAGAATAAAGCACATAATACATTTTTATGCAATTACGGCCATAACATGTACAATGTTGTTTAAACTTTTAGGACACAAACTATGCTTGCAAGGTACCTTAGTGATGGTTGAACCAAGATGGCAATGGGCCCCCACAAGCTTCAGTTCATTAGGATGTGCCTTCACAGCATCTAGAAACCACTGCAGCTTCTCATTTCTAATGCCAAATTTGGAGTTCTTATTACCAGTGGCAACATAAGGATGGACCTAAGGGAACATTAACCACAAATAGTTTTTTAGAGAGATTGATAATTGCACGTCATGTTTTTACCAAACAACATTTTTCTTCTGTTCCAAAAAGACTAGATATGTATTTAAATTCATCCAAGTCTTAAACTAACTAGTCAAGTATCAATTGAGTTTCTCCGATTGCTTACTCAAATGAATACACTACTACCAAATCCAGCACTTACAAATTACATTTGTAGCCACATTACCTGAGGGTCCACATCTGGATTAATCCTAAGCAGTAAATTAACCTTCTTCCCAGCAATTCTTGCAGCTGATACAATATTGTCCAAATCAAATTCACTATCAACATTGACAAAAACACCTTCTTGAGCAGCCAGCACCAGTTCCTCTAACAACTTTCCATTCCCATTAAAGATACACCTGATTTTCCATAGGTTAATCAAATAACAAGAGAATTAACAATCACATTCACAATCACACTTACACTCACAATCAATCACAGCGTCATGTTTATAAGCATAGATTGCAAGGCTAAATTAGTTCATTGAAGTATGCGAAAAAAGAAACTACTACTTTTTTTCAGTAAAATAAATTCATTGATAATAGATTGCAAGGTGAAACTAGTTCACGGTGATAATGTGAAAAATGACCTAAGCTGTCCTTTTTCTTTTGTTTAGCATGTTAAATGAAGTACTGTGTAGGCAATTTTTGTAAAGAAAATGTGGCCTTGGTTTTATAGCTTGTCAGGTTAGGACAATGCAATCATGGCTTCAATCCTACATCAGGTATAACTGCGTTGAACATGTTGCATTATTTGGAAAAATACAGGTACTTGACCTAACTTCAATGATTTTGAAACTAAACTGCTTGAAAGAGAAGGCTGGCAGGAGAAAACCAAGAACCTCGCTAGATGAAGACTCAAGATGAAGGAAAAGTCACGTATTTTAACAGCTTGCAAGGTCAATCAAGCACAAGGAAAATATAAATACAACCTTCATAAGACCATAAAGTGAAACTAACATATTTTAGCAGGATTTTTTTTTTTTTTTGCTTTTTGTCTTTTTTGTTTTTTAGACCAGTAGCAGGATGTATGTTGACTAGGCAACATTTTGTAATTGTATTACACATAACATTGCTTACTAAAATGAAAAACAATTTCGTTAGGACTTGATGGAAATCTAACTTGACATTGTCCAACTAATACCAAACACTTTATGTGGGAGGAAAACAACAAGAAGCAATTACCAGTTTCTGAAAAATTTCTTAATAAACCGTTCCCTAATTAACATATTGAGTCTCAATTCTCAACATTTTGCTTTTGACATTCAAGCTCCAAGGGTTGCATTTCAGAACATTGCAAGGTCACTAATACACCACATTCATAAAACAACTACATCAAAGTTTCCATCATGAACAATCCGCACCTAGATACCCAAAACATAGTGAAAAAAGGAAAAAGGAAAAAGGAAAAAGAAAAAAAGAAAGAAAGAAAGAAAGAAAGAAAAGAAGGTAAAACCTTGACAGTAAAACTTAGTTTTAGCATTGTTCGAGCATCTCCAATCCTTGCTCTTTGTTATCATCAAATTTGAGGGGGAAAATTGGCTAAAAACTTGTTTCAATCATTTTTTATGAAAAAAGATCATCTCCAATCCTCACGATTTTTAAAATTTTATCAAATTTTGAGTAAAAATATGACTCTTGAAATTTTGGTGAATGATTTAATGAAAATTTTGCCCCTGCCTTAATTTTATCCAAATTTAATGAAATGATTGGAGCTCACTTTTAGCTCTTTATTCATCAAATTGAAAGAAATAGTGAAGGATTGTAAATGCTCTTATAAGCTCTATACATCATACATTACAAAGAAACAAGTAGAGTACGAGTATATTCTAAAAGAAAAACATGTTGGGTAATTCAATTTCCACACATCAATTCCCCTTAGGCCATGTTTGTTTGGGTGGATATGAGCTTGGGATTGGATTAATAGTCCAATAAAATTATTAATCCGATGTTTGGTTAAACAATTGAAGTACGGACTAATAATCCATCCGGATATGGCATCCCACATATGATAGACTATTCAATCCCACAGAGGGGAGCGAGATATAAATTGGAGGATTAAGCCAAAGTTTGACTATTAGTCCTCCTTATAATCCTAACTCAATCCAAACATAAGATAACATACACAATCCAAAGTATTCGTAGTCCTAGGAGTATGAGTAATGGGAATGCTAATCGAAACTAATCCAATCCGTCCAAACAAACATGGCCTTAGTGCGCACACACTTAATGAACACCTTAGTACACAAAAAATCTCAATACACATTCTCTTTATTTCAATAATATCCTTGGATTTCAAAACCTTAATTTTTCTTCCACCCATCCACCCACCCCTCCTTCGCTGCTGTTGTTGCCACTCTCAGCCTACCATCGTCGCCGCCACTCCTTGGTCATCCTTCCATTCTAGACCTCCATAGTCAACCTCGAAAGTGGGTGGTTCACGATAGGGGTTAATGGGAGTGTATGGTTTATGGTGGAAGAAGGTGGCCACAGGCAAAGGGGGAGAAAAAAAATAAATAAATAAAAAAGCAACCGGAGGAGATGGTGAAGAAGATAGGTGGCGCTTGATGGCTGTGGTGTTTTAGAATTAGGTTTGGATGGAGGAAGAAAACAGTAGTACAGTATTTTTATTGGGTAAATTACACTTTACCCCCCTTTATATTTGACCACTTTCTAACTTTGCACTTGAAGTTTATTTTTATCACTTCGACCCTTTTATCTTTCAAGTTTTTCCCAGTTGCTCCTAAAACTAATTTCTGTTCAAATTAGATAGAAAATATCATAATAACTGCCACATAATATAAAAATTATATATTACTATATTAGAAGTTTATATTAGTGATGTGTGTTATATATAATAAAATATTTTTATGTTACATGATTGTTGATGTGTCAATTTTTTGTTTGATTTTTAACAAAAATTAACTTTAGAAGTAAATTGGAAAAAAACTTGAGAAGGGCAAAAGTGAAGGGAAAAAAAAAAAAACTTCAAAGTTAAAATGATAAAGTAACCAAATATAAAGAGAACAAAGTGTAATTTACCCATTTTTATTCTAGGACAAAATCGTATTAAGAACAAATTTCATTAATCAAGTGTGAACTGGGAAAATACCCGTGTGAACTGGGGAAATACCCAAACACGTTCTATAGATCAAAGAAACTGCTATATTGAAACTAAAAACTCACATTACAAGAAAACAGGGTAGAGTCAATTAACACACCTTGTGGGATCAAACCCAGCATGAAGAGCCAAGCGAAGCTCATTGCCACTAACTAGCACAGCCCCACATCCCAACTTCCTTAAGTGCTCCAAAATCTTAAGATTGTTGTTGGCTTTAATCGCATATCCAATGATCGAATCCAAACCCTCCAAAGCATCCTTATAAGCTTGGAAGTTTCTAGTGATTTGGGGCTTACTGTAGAGATAAAAAGGACTCTTTTCCACATTGTTCATCACATCCTCAACCCTAAGACCCTCACAGCACAAATAGCCATCTTCGGATTTGCTGAAACAATGCTTAAACAAAGAGTTTTCGGAAAGGATTGCCCTTAGCTTTAAGGTGGTCCTTGAGGAGGGTTTGAAGGTTGTTAGGAAGAAGGAGTTTTGGCTTGCATTTGAATGATGTTTTAGGGATTTTGGAATAGGAAGGTAGTGCGGGAGGATTTGAGAAGCAAACATTGAGCAATCGAAAATGACGGTACTGAACGAACGAACTTGACTATTTGTACTGTGAGGTACTAAGAAAATGACGGTAGGTAGCAAAGTGAGACTTTTAAACCTAGGGTTTATGGGAACGGGCCAGATTGAGCCAAGGGAGATCTTGTCACTGTTCTCTTCAAACCCTTATGATTTCGGCAATCAGTGTTGATTCTTGTCACTGTTCTCTTCAAACCCTCTGCACACAATAAAAACATCATTTGACAAATTTAAAAAACAAACCAATAATTTAGGCAATCAAAAGGACAACACAACCACACACAAAAAAAACAAAAAACAAACAAACAAACAGAGAGAGAGAGAGAGGAAGAAACTGCGATTTTAACTCCAAATTTAGAAAATAGAACAGGTCAGTTAAGATAATTAAGAACATTACCAACATAGAACAGGTCACTATAAATGAAGATAGAGCACATTGATACATTTCTAGTATAGTATCCAATTCAAAAAATAAATCTATTCAAGGTTGTCTTCAAGTAACAAGAATATATGCCACAGCTCAGCTGTGGTCTATTTCAAAATATTTATCATTTAGAAAGTCCAAACATAAATTTATGCCACAAAAAAAAAGGGAAAAAAAAAAAAAACTGTCAAGTAAATCAACTAACTATCAAGTAAATCAACAACCAACAAAACCAACTTTAATCTTAATAGCTTTCCCTTAACTATATGTTCCAATTTTCAATAACAAATTTTAATTGGTCTCTAAGTGAGTTAATTGAACCTTTCTCTGGTCTTAAGTTTACAATCTCCTTTTCTAATGGATTTTCACCACCATACATGCACCAGAAAAACTATAATTTACATCTGGTGTAGCACAACAAATCCCATATTTCTCATATTCAAATGCGGACCTGCTGTAGATTTCCTCACTGTCAAGTGAACATCTTCATTTTCCATCCAATTCCTCCTTGCTCTATGGCCAGGTCTGCGTGTCAAGTTTAACTCTCAGTTGATCACTATTCAGTCTTCAATCATTAATTCAGAAAAATAAATAAATGAAGATAGAGCACATTGATACATTTCTAGTATAGCCATCAAAGTATCCAATTCAAAAAATTAAATCTATTCAAGGTTGTCTTCAAGTAGCAAGAATATATGCCACAGCTTAGCTGTGGTCTATTTCAAAATATTGAAGAATTTTACTCGAAGCTTTCCTTGAACATTCCTTGAGTGAGAAAACAACAAATTTGAGCATTCATAATTTGAAAATGGTGGTTCACCCTTTGGGAACTCATTCTGTTTGAGCATTCATGAAGTGATAAGCCAAAAAGATTCCTACCTTTCCCTCACAGTAAACAATGTTGGGACCAAACCCAATAACAAAGGAGAGAACACAACGTAAAATCTAAAAACACCCAATAAAACAATAACAAAAAGGCAAAGTTGAACTCCAAAAAAACAGATGAATAGATGAAAGAAAGAAAGAACTAAAAAACAGATGAAAAAACATTCCTTGAGTTAGAAAGAAGCAGTTATGATGACTTTAATGAATTTGAGAACTAAAAGCCAAACACAATCTTGCTTAAGAAGATGGTGGTTCACTCTTTGGGACTCATTTTGTTTGAGCATTCATGAAAATGAGGCCAGATATAACTATTCTTATACTGTTGGTACAGTTAAAATGTGTAGGTATTCAACTCATCTTGGCAATGAAAAAAAGAAAAGAAGCAGAAAAATGTCTAAGCTAGATGTTGCAAGCATTCTATCATTATATCATAGACAAACTAGTTTTCTGAGAATTACAATTGAACAAACAAAGAATTGAACAAACAGTGGAAAATTCCATTGAAAATTCACAACAACCATTGAATGAAGATGCTACAAAGAAAGCTATCAAACATTTGGGGTACAATGGGAAGCTTTTCCCTCCCAACAAAATTAAGAAAGTTCATCAACAATTAACAACATAATATGCAAAAAACTTTGAAAAACAAACAATCAGTCACATATTCAACTCATTTTAGTAAATACCCAAAAAGCATACTGAAGCAGAAGCACCACAATCTTCATTCAAATAGAACAATTTTTGTAAATTCAATAATCATAACATAAATCAATCAAACCCAGATGAATTCGCACACATGTATAGACACATTAAAAAAATACCTTCATTTGTTCAGTAAAAGTAAATCAAAGCCCCCCACAATAAAACAAAAAAAAAAAACCTTAGAAATCAGCCTTTAGGCACAGTCATACAAATTTTATTCTACTCTTCAGAAAGGATCTGTCAAATTCAAAACTTGTGACAAAACAAAAAAATGATCATTATATTTAATCAAAAACAAAACCAGCCTACTATTTACCCCAAACATCTAGGTTTTTAAATTTTGTTTTTAAAATCCCTATTTCTATATCAAGAAAATGGCATAGGCAAACAACGATTATTGAGCTTTGGTGGCCCACCATGAAACAAACTCAAAAATATAATTAGGCTCCTAATTAAAACATCATCATACCAAAGGTTAAGGAAGAAACTGCAATGGCTTTAATTGAATTGCAATTTCACAATATCTTTGCAATTTATGCCATAGTTCTAATTAGGCAACCACCAAACAATGCTGAAAAACCATGAACCACAAATGTTATTCTACTCTTTAGAAAGGATTTGTCAAATTAGAAACCTGTGATAGAACAAAAAAAATGATCATTCTATTTAATCAAAAACAGAAGCAGCCTACTATTTATCCCAATCTATTTAATCAGACATCTAGATTTTTAATTTCAACCCAATAATCACCAGTACTAAAATCAAAATAAACAATTCAAACTGTAATGCCTTTAATCAAATTACATTTCTGTCATAGTTCTAATTAGGCATTAGGCAACATAGAAACTAAAATCAAAATAACCACTTAAAATTAAAATTACAATTGCAACCACCAGATCAAACTGCGATGCCTTTAATCGAATTGCAACCACCAAACAATGCTGAAAAACCATGAACCACAAAGTTAATTATACTTTTCAGAAAGGATCTGTCAAAAAAATTCTATTTAACCTGTTCACAGAAGCTGTGGGAGTCACCAAAACCCTAAAATAACCTGTTTGAATCAACCTACCAAAACACAACAAATCAAAATCACAATTTTCCATTACAAATCGCACCAAATCAAACTGGGATGCCTTTAATTTAAGCTGTTCACAGAAGCTGTGGGAGTTACCAAAACCCTAAAATAACCTGTTTGAATCAACATACCAAAACACAACACTGAAGCGGGAAAAAGACTTACCTTGCGAGCCGAGATCGAGAGCAGCGAAACCAGACACAGCCCAACAGAGAGAGAAGGGGAGAAGGGGGAGAGGCAGAAATCAAGTGAGAGTCCAGGACTGGAAAGCAGCGTCGGGAGCGAGCGAAGAGGGAGGGTAGGAAAGAAGAAGAACAGAGAGGGAGAGATAGATAAAGAGGGAATGGGGAAGAGACGTGGGTGAGAACAGAGAGGAGAGAGAGACAGAGAGGAAAGGGGGGGAGACCTGGGCAGGTGGGAGCTTAGGAGAGAAATGTTTGGGCGGGAAGTATCATTCATCTCAACCATTAATACAAATTTAGGATTCATCAAAAACGAAATGTATCTATGCTATATTTTATATATTTTTAAAAGTCGTTCTAGTTTATTATATAGATATATATATCGATAAATATATATATATATATATTTTTTCTCTCTCATCTCTCTATATTTGGGGTAGAGTTGTTTTCAGTCTCCGTTGTATTCAGGCGAGATTGTATAAATTTAGAGTATAATTCGGCGATATAAATCTCTCTCTCTGGGCTTTCAGGAAACCACATTATCATTCATTCCGGTAAATTTATTTATTTATTTATTTTGTCATTGCTTACAGTTGTTGAATAATTTTGATTTGCACTGTAATTGTTTTGTTTTGTTATCCACAATGATGTTTAACTTGTTACAATCTGAATTTTTATCTGTCGTTCCTTTCTCTAATTTATTGTTGGTGCTGGTAGATTTTTATTTGTTTTTTGGATTTTGGTTTATGAAATTCAGGTTTATTTTTTAAAAGGGATTTACATATGAATGCACAAAATAGGAAAAGATTATTCAACTTGGAGTTGGAGATATTACTTTGATCAATTTTTTGCTTTTTGTTCCTTTAATTTGGATGGTAATCATTATTTAAGATTAGCTCATTTGCATAGGTTGATGGGGTTTGGGTTTTGAAGCTCAATTGATATTGGCATGAACATTGTGAATTGTTATTTGCTTGAATACATCCATTGCTATTTTTTTTTTAATTGGTCAAAAGTGCAGGCATTTGGCACGGGCGTATGCTTGGCATCTCGGTATGGCTACTTAATCCATCTGCACTTTTGCTGTCTCACGTGAGCAAACTTTGTGAATTACAACCACGAGTGACAACATGTCTGGACCTCTCCAGCAACCTATTAAGCCAGGTACTTTCTATGATAAATTTTTTTATTTTTCTTTCTGTATATATATATATATATGTGCGTGTGTGCGCGCGCGCTTTAATCTTTTCAAGACTTTCAACTTTAAATAAGATTTATTGGATCTCTTTGTGTATGCTTGATTACTGTTATTTAACTGTGATTAAAGCACCATAATTACAATTAAGAAGACTGTATTTCAATAGCTTTTTCCTAAGCCCGTAAACAAACACATGACACGATATAGACACATTCAAATGACAATTTTTAAAAGATGTAGGACACGTGACAGGGACATACACAATATGTGGTTTAATATTTGTTGTATGTTATATATATATGAAAAATATTTCAAAAGTTTATAAAAATATATAATATAACACGAATTTCTTAAGTTTAAATTAGGATGGATTAATAAGTATAAAATCCATCGATATCGTTCTTGTTTATTATTAGATCCTAAGAAATTTGTTCAAATTTGTAATATGTTTCATATCATATGTATCTAAGCAATGGATATGTGTGTCCCACAAGAGTCCGAGATAAATTTTTTTTCTAAAAAATAATAGCACTTGACATGTCTGACACAAGTTGGAAGTGTCCGACATGTGTTGGACACGGACGTGCCACTTCTTGAAGTGTCTGTGCTTCTTAGTTCTTCAGTAAAATAATTTTAATTGGAAGAATCAAATAAATATACCAAATGGTTCATGCATAAGGTGTGTTGCCATAAGATATGCATTTCCTATTTACTCTGATTGTGAAAATAGACACCCGGTCATTAATCATTCTCCAGTACAAAGAACAGAAGAACAGTTTAAAAAGTCTGATGAAAGAAACCTGTGATATGATCAATGAATCCATCATTTTAAAATCCCTTTCATACTCTTGTGTCCAAGAAAAGCAATAGATTATAGAATATATGACGAAGTAAACATTAAAACATAGCCTTGAAAATGTTGTGCCGTAGAAAATCAGAACATATTGTTGATTTCCATGATTGACTTTTTAATTGGTTGGTTTAGTTGAGCCTTCTGGTTGAGACTGTCTTGATTGCTAAAAAGTTCTATTTTCTAAGAATAGTGCATATATTTAGGTTTTACGTTGGACATATGAAGAAATAGCATTGACAACTAGAATTTTTTCATTTCGGTTATTTATTATTGTGTGTTATGAGTTTCCTCTTTTCTACATGATTTGTCCACAGGTCTCGAAAAATCTGACATTGAAAACTTGGAGGATGAGAGGAAGACAAGGATTGGGTCTTTCAAGAAGAAGGCGATTAATGCCTCAACCAAGTTGAGGCATTCTTTGAACAGAAAGGGTAGGAGAAATAGTAGAGTTATGTCTGTTTCATTTGAAGATGAGCATGATGCAGAGGAACTACAGGCAGTGGATGCATTACGTCAAACTATTATCTTGGAAGAATTTCTACCTGCAAAACACGATGATTATCACATGATGCTAAGGTTTCTTCCTTCCCCTTGTTCCATAGTCAATGATTTGGTATTGCATGTGCAGTTATTTCATGTTTATAACTTTATAATGGTAAATTGGGTTGTAAGAAACATTGGGGATAAGCCTTTAGTTTTACTAAATTTGAATAAGTTTCAACTGTGGGAGGCAGTGCCACTTGCTCTGCAAGATGGCGGAATGACATGATAGCAGTAATACATGATAGTGAATTGTTGCTAGCTAGTGTTTGGGTTTTAGTTTTGATTGGGGTAACAGAATGCTAATAGCTTTCCTTCCTCTTGTGAGATCTTATTTTCTAAAAGCAAAAAAATTCAAGCCATATATAAACTAAAGTATATTGGCATCAATACCAGGTTCTTTTATGCTTGATTTGTCGTTAAATTTGAACAGGGAGTTTCATTTCAACACTTTTGATGCATTAAAATTTAGCCTTTTGGTTTATTTGCTTCCCTTTCAAAAAATAGTGCTTGTGCATAACCTTTTGTTAACACTTTTAGTGGCTGACCTCACCGGTGTAGCACTCAATATTGTACAAAATGGTTTCTGAATTTTAGAGAAAGACACTGTTTTGATGCTCTGCATGCATGTGTATAGTGGAAATATTGGAGACATTATTAGAATGACAGTAATATTTCTCATGACAAAATGAAAGCAGAATATTCTTATATGAATAGCATTCACTTTGTAATGCAATCTTGAAAATTTTGGGGATGTCTTTGTGAAGATAGCATAGCTTTATGCCTTTGGTTAATTTTTTGCTCTCCAACTGATCTTGGCATGACTCAGGATCAATAATTAGATTGTCAACTTGTTGTATGGTGACCAGATTTTTGAAGGCCAGGAAATTTGATATCGAGAAAACAAAGCAAATGTGGGCTGATATGCTCCAGTGGAGAAATAATTTCGGTGCTGACACAATTGTGGAGGTATTTTGGTTTGGAATGCGTCCATATAGCCAAACATATGGGCAGTTGTCTCTTACTTTTGCCTATTCATTTCTTTGTTCAGGATTTTGAGTTCAAGGAAAGAGAGAAGGTCCTCGAACACTATCCACAGGGACATCATGGGATTGATAAGGATGGACGACCTGTTTATATTGAAAGACTTGGCAAAGTTGATCCAAATAAGCTTCTGCAAGCCACAACATTGGACCGCTACTTGAAATACCATGTGCAGGAGTTTGAGAGGACCTTCAATGTCAAGTTCCCAGCCTGTTCAATTACAGCGAAAAAACATATTGATCAGAGCACAACTATCCTGGATGTTCAAGGAGTGGTATGTGGGGATCCTAACAAATGCTTTGAATAAAAACCACCCACCTATTTTTCACTATAAGGGGCCTTCAACTGAAACATGATTGAGATTGCCCGCTTCATATTTTCTGAAAGGCAAAAAACAACCTGCTAATTGCGCATCAGAGCTGAGCTACCATAAATCTCAAAATGCTAAAGCCAGATTTAAGAATGGTGTGGCTGCTGAATTATGGGTGCATGCACGTATAAACTGTTGTGTACTACACATAATTGTTATATTATAGGGTATTTTTCATAAGAAAAAGCAAAATTGGTAGCTCAAATATCATTTGTTAAAAGAAAAAAAAATGGCATCCTTAACTTACATTGATTGATGCCTTAGGGACTGAAACATTTCAGCAAAATTGCGAGGGAGCTCATTCAGAGCATTCAAAAGATTGATAGTGACAATTATCCCGAGGTACTTGTTTTATCTGTCAGCGTGATTTAACACAACAAACTTCTTTGGTTTGCCACCTTGTTGTGAATAATGGCCTTTTACTTCAAGCTCTCATTTGAATACTTTTTTCTTTGTAGACCCTGTGCCGTATGTACATTATTAATGCAGGTTCTGGATTTAGGCTCCTATGGAACACCGTTAAAACATTCCTGGACCCCAAGACCACTGCAAAAATTCAAGTAAGCCTTTTTCATTGATTTACCTCAGACTAGGGCTGTTAATTGAGTAGTTTTCTTAGCCCATCAATGGTTTTTTCTTGTACCAGGTTCTGGGCAACAAATATCAGAGCAAATTGCTTGAAGTAATTGAAGCCAGGTAACTATTTTGTTGATTGGTTTGACATTGAATTGATTGTGATTTGTCAATAGGCCTTACAGTTTATGACAACAATCAGTGAGCTTCTTGAATAACATTATTTGCTAATTGTAACAAAACATGACATTGCCTTCTAAAATTTCGGTATGGTCCTCACTGCAACATTTTCTTCCCTGAGCTGTATCAGTGAGCTACCAGACTTTTTGGGTGGTACATGTACTTGTGCAGACAAAGGTGGATGCATGCTTTCTGATAAAGGCCCATGGAATGATCCTGATATATTGAAGGTGTCACCTCTTCTTTCTGTTGTAAATTTTTTTGTTCAAGTTGGCACTTCATGGTTAAACCATTTTTTATCAAAGCTGCCTAAGTTTAATTGTTAATTTTTTGAACTAGATGGTTTACAATGGTGAAGCCAAATGCTCAACTAAAATTTTGATTCCAGCCATTGAGGAGAAGACAATTTCTGAGGATGAGAATGCAAACCTAAAGGTATCCAGTCGTAATTCGGATATAAATCTGTCAATTCCTTTTTCATTGATTTTTAATCTTCTTATTAATTGCCCCTAATTGGACTTGGTCTTTTAAGTTTCCAAACTGGAAAGGCATTTCATTCTGCATAATGTTGAATATTGTTAAACTTTTATCATACTATAGATTGTGAAGATACGTGTCTCTTTCAACTCGGAAGCGGTTTCAGATGTGGATGATATGCGATCCCACCATCCCAGGCTGCAAAGAGAGTATTCTGAACATCCACAACTCTCTCCTGTTTGTGACGAAGTAAGTTATTTAGGCTCCTATCATGTATAAATGACAGTGCCACATCAAAGTCATAAGAAAGTTATGTACGTATTGTTCTGTCTACAGGCTCCTACCTATGAGTATGATGACTTTGTTCCAATGGTTGACAAGGCTGTGGATGCAACTTGGCCTAAAGCTGTACAAAGTGACAAATTCACCTTTTTTAAAGGTACATAATTTATTCCTCACTATGCCAATTATATGAATATTGTTAGGGGATGATGTCATCAACTCTCCAATTCTATGTAATTTATATTCTAAAATGTTTGTGCATGAACTACTTATGAAGATTTAAGTTAATTTATATTCTCAGGGGTCATGACTTTTGTAATGGGCATTGTCACTATGGTCCGCTTGACTCGCAACATGCCAAGAAAGTTTACTAATGACATCCCCTATTCTAATTCCATGAGGCAACCCCACCAGTTACCCGCATCCATCATCTCTGGTACTGAATATTTATCAATGATGAAGCTCTTGGATGAATTGGAGGAGAAGGTAGTTGTTCTCTGCAGCAAACCTGCAGTTATGCCACCTGAGAAGGAGGAAATGCTGAATGCTGCTCTAAGTCGTGTTGATGCTTTGGAGCAAGAGCTTTCGGCAACCAAGAAGGTATCCTATCTAGTTCTCTTGAATTCATTGTAGTGATTAGAATTGGAAAAGAAAATAATAAATAAATAAAAAATAAAAGTACAGATTGTGGGATTTAGAATGCTCTGTTCATTATTATAATTATTTTTTTAAAAAAAATACGATCGCCATTGACCGTAGAAAAAAATGGCTACTACTTTGTGGAAAATTAACAAAATGCAACTAGACTAACATTCATAGAAGTATATAGTTCAAGCTAATTGTGGTTCTTGTGCAGGCTCTCGAGGATGCCATTGTTCGACAGGAGGAGATTTTAGCCTACATTGAGAAGAGGAAGAAGAGGAAAAGGCGTTTTTTTCGGTGTCTAATTGCAAACTAGTAACAAACAGAGATTGCAGAACCTATTCTGTAAGATGATATTAACGTAATTGTGATATATTATTATGTTGAAACTGGTTGCAAGATTGAGATTTTCAGCCCCACAAGTTGATGTTTGCCGTGGATCGGTTTTCTCTTTAGCAGATCCAGATTTTTCAGATACGATTCTCAGATTGGAAGTCTGATCCATTGATAGGACTATGAAGTTCTCAAATTGAACTTCTTGTATATTTGATATTCTTTTAACAGCTGTGTGCATATTCTGAATAAAATTTGGCAAGGCTGCGAGTTCTCTTCTCAAACTTTTTACCATGAGTTATTCCTTTCTAGTTTCTACAAATAATAATAATAATAGTCAATATAAATGGCCAACAAAATATCTTCGTTCTTTTTCTTTTTTTTTAACAAATTAATTTGGCTCTCCCTACACTGTGTTTGTTCGGAGCGAAAATTTCCTATGAAAAGAGTTTTCTGCATTTTCTGACTTCAATACAACGAAAACAAAAATCAATGGAAATATTTTTCGTGGTCAACAAGGAAACAATACTATTTGGAGGGAAAATATTATTTGTTTTTTAAAAAAGTACAAAACATTTTTCAAACTAAAATCTTACTAATGCCAATTCACTATCAATAATGTAACTATTAGTCTATTATTTTCATGGACGTAACTAAACATAGAAAATTTTCTCCGAAATTTATTTTTGAAAATTGCAGATTACAATTAACTGCATGACATTTTATTGTAGCATCCCAGGAATATAGGTAGCAGTAAAACGAAGCATAAAAATCAGACAAGTTTTCACAACCTATCGTATTTTAAAGCTATTCATTAGCATACGGAGATCTAAACTTTAATGAATTCAGTAGACAAAATAAACACAGAGAGAGAGAGAGGTGCCTTGCGAGGTCTCTCTGACAAAAATCGTATATTCTATGTAGACCCAAGAGGCAATCTAATCTGTTTCTCAGACAATGAAATGAGATCTCACAGCAATGACAATTTGAAAAGTAGCACAAATCCAATCAATTATGGAAACAGGGAATCAAATTTACAACCAAGTAAATATCAAAAACCTCTTTGCTCACAAACTTAATTCGTTCAAACATTTCAGGACATTTTTTTTTTTGTTGAAACAAACAAAACAATAAACATATATTCGGAACATACAGAGAAAGTACAATAATTCCATACACAGTTTCTCACGACAATGGTATGTACTCTCATCTCACTAGACAGACATATCTTGCTCACGGTGGCAGATCCTCTGCAAGGTTGATGTGGGTATATTATACGGTATACGTTGAGTGATGACATTCTTAAAAGCCAAACATATGTGTGTCCCATAGCCCTTCCTTTACATCCAACATCTTTTACCAGCAAGACTTCTTTTTCTGCTCAACATGCATTGAGAAACTCATATCAGCCATTAACTAAATTAAGATTTTAATGTAACAGGGGAATGAATCTTAAGCACACATACATATGTATATACTAGACTAAGGGCACAAGCGATGGGCATGCTAAAAAAATCAACCAGTTGAAAAAAAGGAAAAAAAAACTGAAAAGTGATCAAAATATGAAATTCAAAATCAAGATCTGAGGTAGTTGTACAGGGGTAATTTGGGAATACAAAAAAGTGTGACAGTTCACATCAACAGCATAGATATTGGTGCACTCACCCGAAAATTAGCTTCTTCTTGACTGTCAATGTAAGCAAGCAGTTCCTCCTGCTTCATTAAAGCCTCATACAGAGCCTGTTCAGGGAAAAAAAAACATTCAAGTAATAAACTCATCATCACTCCTCACATACCGTTTGAAAGAGTAGTGACATCATGATATGCAAACATAAAAAGTATACAAAATTTGTATGCAGAATAATGTGACTGCATTTGGGACTTGTCATTTAAAAACAAAATATCCATTTAAAAGGCAAATAGGCAATCACCCATTGTTATTCATTATATGGATAGTTTATTATGTGTGGTGTAATTTAACCTGAAGGAAACGCAAGCATGGTGGTCTGTCTTGTGGTGTTTATTCCATACTTGGTGCTTAGGTTTGAACCTATTGCATCAACTAGGGAACACATCTTTATCCACCTTTTTAATGATTTTTCTACTCTTACCTCCTTTCTTATTTAGCTTTTTATGCTTCTTGAAAGCAGAAGACCAACACTCTCGAACCGTCCTCTTGGGCAATCTCTGTCTTTTCTTCTCTCTAATTTTCCTCCCTCCCTCCCTCCCTCCCTCTTCCACAATATCACTCTTTTGCACTAACTCAAATTTTCTTCACCAACACAGAAGACTCTGCATTCTGCGTGTGTGTGTGAGAGAGACAGAGAGAGAGCTGCCTGAGTCGGTCAGCGATCAGTTTCCCCCTAGCCCATTCAGTCACCTGAGTGGATTTGCTTATCCATTCACCTAGCTGCTTAGGTGCACATGCAATCACCAGTAACAACTATGCCTCCTAATAATAGATTTTTATAAGATTTGTTATAAAACAGAGTCATGATTTCAATCTTGAAAAGAGGAGAACTCTAGTAAGCAGTCATTTATGGTTTTACATAAGAGCTTTATATGTTTAACTCTAAGCAAAACATAACAAAATTGTAAACTGTAGTGCCCATACCTTTTTAGTAGAAATTAACTCCGCTTCTAGGGCATCCACACGGCAAACAGCGGCATTCAGAAGTTCCTCCTTCTCATAAGGCATCTCAGATGGCTTTGCTTGAAGTGTGTCAACCTTTTCTTCAAGCTCCCCCAGCCTTTTCAGAACAGAAGACAGGAGTTCTGCCTCTGTAAATGACCGAGTCGGTGAAGGGGGGCGGAAGTCCTCCTTGGGTACAGCATCTAGAGAAAGTTCATGAATATTTTGCCCATGATCAGATGAAGTCTCAGGGAGTTTCTTGGTTACACGGCATGCTACTGCATGGAAAAGCGTGAAAAGTGTCATGAAGAAGGCCATAAACACTGCTAAAATCCGAGCACGAAATCCTTCCGGTGCCTTTTGAGTGTCAGGTAGTGGAACTGTCCCTGCAAAAAATTCAGTCAGATACACCACACACACACACACACACAACACAAATCAAATATATCAAAATGCAAAAAATTGAAGTCATTAGAAAGCAGTGGATAAATGAACTTAAACCATGACTGGTTTCATATATATGTTAGCATGGAAAAATTTAAGAATAAGATAACAGCACCCACTAGGCCAGACTTACTAACCTTTTGAAACATAAGGCTTCTGAAAGGATGGTTGATTCTGCCAACAAGCATCGACAGCCTTGTCGACCATGGGAACATATTCATCATACCCAGAGAAGCCGCCAGCATAGTTTGCCTTTCCAATAACCTTAGCCTGGTTATTTATGCAATCATCTTAGTAACATGAATAGCTGCCACAAAATTTAGAAAGCTTGAAATCAACCAACATAATCATCATCAAGTGAAAGTCAAGAACCTACTTCTTCACGAACAGGAGTTAACCGAAGATGTGAATAACTCATCATTGCTTTTGGCGAAGCAATATCTTCAGCTTCAGATCCAGACTCAGCGGTGGATGTATCGCTGTTTTTTATCTGCTTAAATAGAATTAAAAAAAAAAATAACAACATAACAATCTAAACTGAAAGCAGAGATAGCTGTGACCAAGCAACTTGAGAATACTAAGGGTTCGTACATACCATTGGGTAATTTGGCTTAGCATAAGCAACCACCTTCCCTTCACTATTTAGAACTTTAACAACTTGTCTAGCACGCCGTGCTTCGCCTCTAAGGACCATCTGCAACATAATCACCACCAAGCAATTATTTCAATTAAAAAGCAAACATGAGGCACAATTCATGAGTGAAAAACCTATTCTAACTACAAATTTTACATCCCAATGCATGTACAGACCTTCAAGATTTCTGGATTTTTCCAAGGACCCTTATCAGAAAGAAGGCAACCTCCTTGATCAACACAGGTACAGGTACCCCCCATGAAATCTGGCAACTCACTGTGCAGGTCCCACAATTTTTATTTAGTTTTGAGGTAAATTAAGGCAGTTGAGGGTAAGAAATAACAAACAAAAAACTACAACAAAATTTTCAAGTAAGTTCAGAACAAGAAAGAAGTAAACAACATGTCAACGAAATATAAATTCCCCAATTCCCATATTACCTGGCATCAATAATTTCAAGTAACTTGTTCTGGTACTTGTTTCCAAGAACCTAAGTAGAGAATCCAAACAAAAAGAGAATGACACCAGAAATGTCAACAGCTGCACAGTGATATAAAATAAGAATGTGTCCAAATAAGATAAGAATATTCACATACGTGAATCTTGGAAGTTGTTTTGGGATCTAGAAAAGTCTTTACAGTACTCCACAGCAGTCTAAAACCAGGACCAGCATTGATGATAAACATTTGGTGAAGAGTCTGCAGCAATTAAGAGGACACAAAATCCAAGTTAATATTAAGCGTCAATAATCAATTTCAACATATTTGAGCACAATATAATTTGTCAAGTAAGAGAAATAAGATTACTTCAGGGTAATTGTCACCATCAATCTTCTGGAGCCGCATTACAAGGTCACGTGCACCCTTGGTAAAATTTTTCAAACCCTGAACAATTCACAATAAGACATAACAAAAGAAGGATTAATGAAGATTTTTTAGAATGTAATGAACTCAATCACAGCATGTCAAAATTAGGAAAAACACAGGAGGCCACATACCACCCCTTGAACATCTAAGATTGTTGTACTTGAATCTATATGCCTTTTTGCAGCAACAGTACAAGCTGGAAACTTAATTGCAAAGCTTTTCTCAAATTCCCCAACATGGTATTTTACATACCGATCCATTGTGGTAACTTGCATAAGTTTGTTTGGATCAACTTTTCCCAATCTTTCAATATAGACAGGTCTTCCCTCCCTATCCACACCGTGATTACCATGTGGATAATACTTCAAAACTTCATTCAACTCTTTAAATTCAAAATCCTGATGAAAAAAATCAGCAAGTAAAGCACAGATTAATTCAAATCCACGGCAGAAAACAATATGGAGAGCCCACACAACAAACCCAAGGCAAAATGTCCAACGTAATTACCTCCATAATAGTGTCAACACCAAAATCTTTTCTCCATTGGAGCATTTCAGCCCACATGTGCTTTGCTTTTTCAATATCAAACTTCCTTGCTTTCAAGAACCTGCGGTATGAACTCATTTATGAATATCACAAACCGAAACACAACAATTTGAATTTCAGATGAAATCTTTCTCAGAACTAACACATTTATAAGACACCACAACAAATCAAAGAAACTGGTGCAGAAAAGGAAACCGCGGAAGCTCTGCCTCTAAAGCAAACAGAATTGCGGAGAAAAAAGGTGAAAGAAAAGTACCAGACAGAGAAAGTGAAAGATGAGCTTGAAAGGCTTATGGACTGAGTCAACAATCTTTCATCGGTGAGAAGTTGTAACTTCAGCATGCGTGAGAGAGAGAGATTGAAATTCACAATATTTCAAATATCCATCATTGACCAATTTAAACCAGTGGAATATGTGAAAATTTTCCAACACATGATGTACATCATTCATATATGTTAATTGAAGCAGACTGACTGTACCTTGTCTAATGCCAATCTATTAAAAAAGGATCAATTAGAGTTGGAGTATGATCGAGTTAATGGATCAGACCTTTTTTTAAGAAAGTACAATAAAACATATCAAAACACGCCAGACAGTGGTGTAACCTCTACACACCAAGAATATATAAGGACCATACACTCTCATCAAAAGAGAGCTCTCCCAAAAAATCTATAAGAACAAAAGATGACTGACAAACTGACAAAAATTTCCTTTAAGCCAAAATCTAAAAGTATGGAATAGAGACAACATTAATCTATTAACAGACAACTCTAAATCCTAAAAATAGCATTTTTTTCCTCTTACGCCTATAGGGGTGTGCTGCCAGTAAAGCCAATGAATAACCAACCCCCCCCCCCCCCCCCCCCACCACCCCAAAAAAAAAAAAAAAACTAGAAAGAGTATTTTTAACGGTATTTATCACTTTTGTAAAATATTTTGAATACCCTACGCATCACCACTTGTCACCACTCCAAATTTGTTTTGACACTTGTCCCTTTGGGAAAAAAAAATTTGAACACCATGAGTTGTTAATTTGAGCCCTTTATTAAAATTTTGAACAGCCTTTTTATGTTTAACCCACTCCATTCAACAACAACAACAACACACACAGAGAGAGAGAGAGAGAGAGAGAGAGAGTTTATAATATTATAATTTATCTTTTATTAATTGACAAAAAAAAGGAATACCCTGATAAAAATTCATGGAGCTGCCACTGGCGCCATACACTCCATATCAGGCACTGAGGCACCTTCCAAGCTTTCCAGAGTCTCCTAATTGGACACTCTCCTATACATGACTATAGGCCATGTTTGTTTGGGAGATTAGGAGGTGGGATTGGAGTAGTAAGGAGGTAGGTCTCACTAACCCTTGTTTGATGGCTTCCATGTGGAGGGGGATTGCTACTCCAAGCGGCTTGGGTGAATTTTGGGTGGAATTAGGAAAATAGTGAGGGGATTGAGTCTATTTTATATAAAAATTTTATGGGCTTGTTTGGTTTATTTTTGGGAGAGTTGTTTTTGAAAAAAATTTGGGAGAGTTGTTTTAGAAATTTTTTTGGTTTGTTTGATTGTATATTTTGAGAGAGAAATTTTTTGTGGGAGTTTGGGATGATTTGATATTTTAGAAGAATTGAGTAGATGTGTGTGAGAGAAAAAGTGATTGAGAATGAGAGAGGAGAGAGAAAAAGTGATTGATTGATGTGTAGGAGAGAGAAAGTGATTTTGAAATTTTTTTTGAGAAAAACTTAAACCAAACAATTTTTGGGAAATTTTTTTCTAAAATTCATCTCCGAAACTCAAACCAAACAAGCCCTATATTTTTATTTTTATTTTATTTTATTTTTTTTGACCAAGTGCACCTGTTGTTTTAATATTGGTTAGTTTTAATATAAAAAAGTATTTATATTTAGAAAAAAAAAAACAATCCCATCACTAACCATCTCCCACAATATCATCAAAATAAACACACTTTTACTTAATCTCCTCGCTAACAATCCCTACATTAACAATCTCTTCACTAACAATCCTCTCACTAACAATCCCATCTAACCTAATCCGCTAAACAAACGTGGAGCAAACAGGCCAAAGATGTTTACAAGCTACTAATTCTCAATCCATCCTCCCTCACTGGACTACAAGTTGTGTTTCCCCTTACTGACAATCTCATCCAACCTAATCCGCCAAACAAACGTGGAACAAACAGGCCGATGATGTTTACAAGCTACTAATTCTCAATCCATCCTCCCTCACTGGACTACAAGTTGTGTTTCGTTCCAAATATGATATTTAAACTCCTCCACTACACTTCCTCACAAAAGAAATTGGTGCAACTTCACTAATCTCATAGACACCCAAACGGGAATAATATACTAGGATGTAGGCTGTGTTTATGCACTTACAGTTACAGATAGCATATTTCCCAACAGAAAGAAACAAATCTTGCCAATCAATCCACAAAACCCTTTGAAGTCAATCACTAATAGTTTTCGATAACTTTACAACTCTATGAAAAGAAGAATGTTGTCAACAGAAGTGACCATTTTTTTTAACAGGACATCAACAAAAGAGACAACTAAAGGGAGCATTTCATAAACATTTACCAATTTTTGCATGCAATATATTAAGTAAAAAAGAATGAAGGATAGAGTACCTTAACATCATGTGATAGTCATCATGTTGTTTTGGTAGCAATTCATCCAACATCAGCGCTTGTCTAAATTCATCAACAACCTGTAACTCCTCGGCATCCCGAACATCCTCTATTGAAACAGAGCTAACTCGACCATCACTCTTTCTTCTGCTCTTCTTCTTGAGAGAATGTTTGAACTTGGTAGATGCATTTATTGCTTTCTTCTTCAATGAACTAATTCTCGTCCTTCTTTCATCCTCAGAGTTTTCAAAATCAGATCTTCTTTCTCTTCTCTCATCATTACCAGATGACCCCTCAAAGCCTGTCACATAGCAAGAGTTAGCAAAGATATTATAAGTTCAGTAAGGGTAATGCTAAACCTCAATGACATAAATTTGACATAAGAGAACATATTTCTCCGATAATTTAACAACTCATTTTTAAAAATTTAGACTACAAATGTCCGAATCAAGATTAAAATACTTCTGAAATACTCTAAGGCGGGCATAAAGACAATTGTGTTGCAAACATGTCAACAAATATCTTCCAGTATAAGCCCTCTCAAGAATAGATTTCTGCTAATAGTGAAACATATATTCTAGTTCTTTAAAGGCAGCATAAGAAAATCAGAACAAGAATCAGAAAAATCAAATGCAAAATACTACACGACACAAAATAAACACAAGTAATAACAAGACATAGTGCAGAAGATATAACAAATATCCAATGCCAAAAAATTGCAAATCATGTATTGTTGAGTTCAAAAAGTCGAAAATCATGTACATAACCAAACCAAAAGTAACTGGAAAGGAAAATCTTGAACCACAACAATCACAATATGCATAAATCATCACATCCTAAAAAAAACTGACCAAAAACAATAACAAGATATCATAAAAAAGTGCAAAACACAATAATTCCCGATCCAATAACATTAATCAGCTGAAAAAAGCCAAAAGAAAACCCTATACTCCAGCTTCAAAATATGAGAGGCTTCATATAGTTTCTACAGAAAACAAATCCTGGCACAAAATAAATTATCAGAAAAATTCACGGTTTTCTTTGGTCAACTTCACAAGTAATAAAAACTCTTATACACCTCAAGAAAATTTAGGATTTTTTTTTCCCCGTCAAACCAAACAGAAGCAATTGGAATTTTTTCCACAGGTTCTCATCATATACAAGAGTCGATTGAACATGCATACAAGGACATAAAATCTGATATTAAAAACAAAACCCTAACTCAATACGATCTTACCAGATCGACTACAGAAACAGCTCAATAACATCAAAAAAAAAAAAAAAAACATGTTCAGATTCAGAAAAGAAAAACAACTCACAAGGCCTCGCAAACCGATCCAACGGGCCCGACATAACTCGGTCTCTCGATTTCGCGCAAATAGCGGTACAAGAAGTCTCAAATCTGAGCAATTCAACTGCAAATTGAAGCGCTACAAAACCTGCATTACGATCAGAAACCCTAGAAATCGCGAGATCGGAATCGAAATTCACAATCGCTAAGAAGAAAAAGAAAAAGAAAAAGAAAAAAATCTGCGTACCTTCAGAAAATGATATCGGTCACGAATAACGAGGGTCCGAAAAACAGCAATAAATTCGATTGAAGAGACCTGTGAACAGCAACGGTTCACTGGTACAATTAAATTCGATCGATCCTTAACGAATATATAAATTATATAGATATTGTGTATGTATAGCGGGCTTGTGCGACGCCGATGACAGAGAGAGAGGGGGGTAGAGAGAGAAAATGGGGGAAGTATTAAATGCGAGTTGGAGTATGGAAGAGTTTGTGTGGGGTCGAGTGGGGTCAGGAGTTTATGAATGACACGTGGCAGGGTAGTGGGAATTGGGGGCACGGAAGCATGAATTTGCCGGCGGTGGTTGGAATAATGCCAGGGCTTGGTATTGAGCAATGATTCGGTCACCGGTGGTGATGTGCCTTGGCTGTTAGCGTAGAGCTATGGCTTATCATTGGTAGAAATTATTCAATGTTACTTAAGGAATACTTTATTGGGAAAATTGTTGAAAAGTTAAAGATAAATAGATTATGAGATGTTTTGAAAAGATGGTTAAAAATTATTTTTTTAATTTTTTTTGTGAGAGAGGAAATAAGTTAAAAATTGAGAAGTGACTTTTAACTCACTTTTCAAAATAGTCTTATGGCCATGTTTCATTGGGAGTTTGGGAGAGTGGATTGGATTACCAATTCGTGGGACCCACTAAACTCTTAATTAGATGCAACAAAATGTTATAAGATTAGTAGTGAAGGGGGTTTAGTAATCCCCTATGTAAGAGGATTAGCTTGGGTGAATTTTAGGTGAGATTAGAAAAATAATGGGGGATTGAGTCTATTTATATAAAAAATTTAAACTCTGTTTGGTAGAGCTTTGGAACGTTAGTTTCAGGGTTTGATTTGCACACTGTATTTGTTTACAATTTTTAAAAATTAATTCCACACCCACTTTTGAAAATCTGTCCAATGTGGGAAAATTTGGGCTAACCGGACATCCCACCTACCGACCGAGTGGTTAACCAGAACAGTATATCATTTTTATTTTTTTTAACACATGTTAATTTTTATATATTCAATAAAAATATTTTTTGAATTTTTAAAAAAAATTTATGAGTTTTGAATAGAATTTTGAGTTGTGTATTTGGTTATAAGTTGTAAATTTTTGTATCAAATATCATATGTTACATCAAAAATTCATCACTCAATTCAAAACTCTTTTCAAATTTTCCACACTCAAATCATAATTCCAAAACTCACAAACTCAAAATACAAATCTATTCTCAAATCATATTTAGAAAACTCCACCAAATGCAACATTAGTTTTTTATTTTTATTTTTATTTTATTTTTATTACCAAGTGCACCTATTTGTTTTAGTTTTTTTAATATAGAAATAATTTATTTATTTATTTTATATAAAAATAATTTAACAATCACTTCACTAATCATCTCTCACACTATCATAAAAAACAAGCACACGTTTATTTAATCCCCTCACTAGCAATCCACACATTAACAATCTCTTCACTAACAATTCTCTCACTAATAATCTCATCCAACCTAATCCGCCAAACAAATATAATTTTAGTGTTTGATTCAATTTTCTCACTAACAATCTCTATATGATTTATGTGTTTGATTCAAACACACAATATGTGAGAGAATTGATGGCCTATATTGTGTATTTGATTCAAGGGATTATTTGGGGATTATTTACTGTTTGAATTACTTATCTAATGGATGTTTAGTCCGTCGGATATGGAGTCCGGCCGGACTCTATATCCCTCATATGAGGGACTAAACAATCCTAAGGGGGTGAGATTATTTCCATGGGATTGGTATCTCATGGGATTAATGTGTGAAATGCCCATTTTACCTTCATGTTATTACTTAATAAACAACTGGAAAAAGAGTAAAATAGTCTTTTGAATATTTATAAATTATTTTTTTAGTGTTGTTAATTTAAAATTATATATTAAATAAAAAATATAAATTATAAATTAAATTCAATTAAAAATAATAAATTAAAAATTATGGCCTTATAAATTAAAATGTTTCAGTGTTGTTAAATTATAAATTACAAATTATATATTAAATAAAAATTATAAATTACAAGGGTAAAATAGTCTTTTGAATATTTATCCTTATCTAGTCCGTCCAACCAAATATTGAATTCACGAAAAATAGTTTTTTCTATACATCTAATTCGATGAGAAAACAAACACGGGATACACATCCAATCCAACCAAATAGTCCGGGAGATTCACAGTCTCAAGATTTAAGTCTGATGGATTTTAATCCCTCCTTATCTAGTCTGTCCAATCAAAGATACCCATAAGGTATTAAATTTAGTGAATATTTTTTTATTAGTAAAAGATTCACCTTTTGTAAAACAGTGATGCTACATGTACCAATTGATATACTAACTAGTGTGCCAACATGTCTTATAACATTATTACTAACCCCACCTATTAAATAAATTACAAATATCCAAAACCTTTAAAATTATGTCAAATCATTTATTAGTATATTAATTGGTACATATAACATTATCCTTTATAAAATAATTTAGTCAGAAATCCTAGATAATATTTTGTTTCTAATTTTATCCGTTAATTTTTTTATCTATTTAACTTTTTTTATTATTTATTTAAATTTATATCCATCTGTTCAAAATTTTGACCATCGGTTCAATTTTTCCTCTTTATCTATTCAAATATTTGTTTAATTTTTCATTTATTTTTTCTATTAGTTGAAATAAAAGCCAAACGAAACCCCTATTTGTTGAGCCAAACCAACCCTATCACTATGTTTGGATTGAGTGATTTGGAGAGAAAAGAAAAGAAATAGAGTGATATGTATTTCTCTTATTTGTTTGGATAACTTAAGTAGAGAGAAATGAGAAGAAATAGAGAGAAATGGAAAGAAACTCATTTCTCTTATAAGCCTCATTTTCAATCTTCCCAAAAGTGGAGAGATTGGGAGAGAAAAGAAACCACTATTTTTATAATACCAATTTTGTCCCTATAAAAATAAAAGAAATAAAATGATTGAAAATATAAAAAGGTTATTTTAGTAATATAACATAAATAATTTCTTTTTTTTCTCTTAATGAAACCTAACCAAACAAGAATGAGAGAAATCACAATCATTTCATTTCTTTATTTCTTTCTTATCCAAACAAAAAGGAGAGAAATCACAATCATCTCTTTCTTTTCTTTTCTCTTATTACTTAAGTAATCATTTCTTTTCTTTTCTCTCCTAAGTTACCAAACATAGTGTATATGTTGTAATACGAAGCCAAATAAAACCTTATTTGTTCATCATCATAATCAACAATAACAACAATAATAATAAAAATGAACAAATCTGAGAAATACACAGCAACAAGTACAAAAAAAAAAAAAAAGTGATTGGATCTAGATTTGGATCTGGATCTGGCTTTTGGTGTTTTAAATCTAGGTTGAAGAAGCCTTGTATGGAGGCGAGGTCTCTTCTGGTTCACGAAAGTCTTGTATGGAGAAGAGACTGAGGGTTTGAAGAGTTTTCATGGTGGCTGATGAGGTCTGATTCGAAGATCCTCTTCAAATCAGAAGAGTTTTCACTTCGTCGCCAACATCTGGGTTGTCTTGACCTCATCATTCGACCAAATAAGCTAATGAACTCATTTCATCTTCGAAGCGACCAAATTGACTTTGGAGAACCACTCTAGCTCATTGTCGTGCATCAATTTCTTGGCAAAATCAAAAAAGACTGCCCAAACGGCGGTGAAAAAGCAGAATGTGGTGTTAAGCGAAGGTGGATGAGGAGAGAATCGTGGTGGTTATTGATTTGTTTCTGGTAGGCAATGAGGACTTCAGCAACTGTAAGGATTTGAGATCGTGGGCTTCACAGATCCGAGATTTGAGATCGGCGACGGCGTTGCTGCTTTGGCCATGGCAAGATGGGGGTAGCGAAGAGGCGACTGACGACTAGCGTTGCTTTTGGAAAGAGTAACAGAATGAGTGGTGCCGACGATGTCATCTACAACGTCGGTCATCAGGAAAGAGACAAAATATGAGGTGAACCACCGGTGCACGAAGGCGAATACATAGAGAGAGAGAGATAATTTTAGAGAGAGAGCGTGAGTGGGACGATTTTGCAGGTTGAAGGGAAAGAAGTGTTTTTAAATATACAAGGATAATTTAGTCATCATACAAAGAAAAATGGGTGGGTGTTCGAATTTCGTGGGTCGAAATTTGGGTCGAATTCGAAGAGAGGGAGAGAAGAGAGGAGAAGGAGAAGGAGAAGGAGAAGAAAGGGAGACGGGGTGCTGGTTCTGCCGCCGTCCTCGTCGCCTCGCCGTCCTCGCCGCAGCTCCGACTCTGCCTCTGTCTCGCCGCAGCTCCGCCTCTGCCTCGCCGCCACGCATCCGCCCCTGCCTCAGCCCCGAGTTTGTTCCCCTCCCCCTCATTCTTCCTCCCCTCGTCTTCTTCTTCCTTCTACTGAAAAAAAAAAATAAAAATACAAAGATCAAAACGACGTCGTTTTGATCTTTCGACCCATTCGACCCACGAATTTTCGAGCTACCAACCGGGGTTGTCATACAAAAATATGTCCTTATGGAAATAATGGGTATGTTTGGTTTGGATTTTTATAGTGATTTTGGGAAAAAAATTTCTAAAAAATTTGTTTCGTTTGTAAATTTTCTAAAATAATTTTCAAAATCACTTTCTCTCGCTTACCTATCAATCAATTACTTTTTCTCTCTTCTCTCATTCTCAATCACTTTAACTTTATTTTATTTATAGATTAACCCTTCATATTTTATCTCTTAAAATTCTAATACAAATGTGATGGATCTTATAATTTAGACTAATAATTATTTATTTGGAATACCACCTAAACTTGCTCTAGAGACATTGAATAATTTCTCATTCAATTGGGAAAAATTACAAATAAGTGGTAAGATAAAATGAATTAAATTTTTTTTTTACAAAGTCATGAAAATTTTTATCATTTCAATTATTAAAGTTGGTAAACTTTATCAGTAATTTACAATTTATTTTGAAAACTTATATTGAATTGTAATTTTTTCTAGGGTTAATTATACTAATAGTCCTTATAGTTTGGGACTTGTGTCACTTTGGCCCCTGACTTTTCAATTGTGACACATTTGACCCTGAAGTTTGAATTTTGTTCCAAATAAGGACAATTGAAAATATAATTAGATTTTTCAAGGGTAAAATCGTCATTTGATAAAATATAAACTAATTTGACAAAAATAAATGTCAAAAAAATATTTTTAATTTTTTTAAAATTATTTTTATCCACCAATGATAAAATTATGTAAAATTAATAAAAATTACATGATTAATTTTTAAAATTAATTTTACATGATCATCATCCAAATACATAATAAAAATTAATTTGGTAAAAAAAAATAAATGTCTAAAAGATTTATCAATTTTACATAATTTTATTTTTAGTAGATAGAAATAATTTTTTAAAATCCAAAAACATTTGTTTGACATTTATTTTTGTCAAATTAGTTTTATATTTATCAAATTGACAATTTTACCCTTGAAAAATCTAATTATATATTCAATTGTCCTTATTGGAACAAGATTCAAAATTCAGGGTCAAATGTGTCACAATTGAAAAGTCAGGGACCAAAGTGACACAAGCCTCAAACTATAGGGACTATTTGTATAATTTGCCCTTTTTTCTATTATTGGACAAGTGTTAGTTTGAAATTTAACTTATTTACAATTATTATCACTACAACAAAAATAGTCTTTAGAGACGAAAAGTTATGACGAAAATTTTTTTTGTCACGAAATACGTACCTTTTAATGATGAAAATAATATTTCGTTTCCAAATGTACCATTTTTAGAGACAAAAATAAAATTTCGTCACCAATCTAAATACATAATAAAAAAATTAGATGACGAAATTATTTTTCGTCATTATTTATATTTTTTTGTCACTGAAAATTTTCCCGCTAATTTTTTCGGAGGGTGCCAAAATTTTGAGACTTTTGGTAAGGAAAAAATTGGTCACAAATTATAAAATTATTAATAACGAATATATTTTCGTCACCAATAATTTTTAATATTTTAATATTATTTAGTGAACAACTATTTTTGTGGCCAACACTTTTATCTTTGATGAGGAAATAATTTTGTCACCAATAAATGGTTAAGTTGCTAAATATTTTAGAGAGAAATGAGTAAATTGGTGCTATAGAATCAAATACATTGATCGGTTCTTCTTCTCACACAGAAATTCGACCACCAAACCTCACCCTACATCACCTCACCTCAGCGCAGACCACCAACGCCGCTCGCCATCGCAACCGCTGCTCGCCACCGCAACCGCCGCATCCTCACAGGTACTCTCTCACTCTCGGTCTGTCTGTCTCTCACTCACGGTCTATATTTCTCTCTGTTTCTCACTCTGTCTACCTCGGTCACTCTCTCTCCCTTTCTGTCCCCCTTTCTCTATTTCCCCCTTTCTGAATCTTGCTCTAGGGTTGTTATGATTTGTTCAATTTAATTTGGTGTTGATTGCAAAAAATGGGTTTAGTTGAAGTGGTCTATTTCTCCCTTTCTGAATCTCTTGTTTCACTCTTTATATTTAGTGTTTTTTATCATCAATTTTTACATATAGCTTTGATATATAATGCTTGTGTCTGTTATCGAATTAGATTCTAGCTATAATAATTTTCTTACTCTTTAGAAATTGTTATTTCATGGGTGAAGTAGATCTAATGGCTGATATAGTTATTTGTTGCAATTATAAATTAAAACCTTCTAAGAAATTTATTTTTGAATCACTCGGTTCTCTATTTCTGAGATTGTTTTACATGGATAATTTTAGTTTGGGCTGCATGTGAGCTTATTTATGATTTTCTCTCTGTTTCAATGAGTTCAGTGGGTTCACACGACCAGCTTATATGTTATGTCAAATTTTGTTAGATTCGCTATTAAATTTTGTTATCGATATAATTATGTAGTTGCAATATCTCCATATTTTTGGCGCTTTTGATATATTCTTCTGTTAGTATTTTATTCCTTGTTTATGAGTTATTATGACTAATGATGTCAATGGGAATGCTTGCTTTTCTTCGAACTATGTATTGCCGTAGTTTTCAAGGCCATACAAGCAAGCTGAGTTTGAAATTATTTTTGGCAAGGGAGTGGGTAAATTGGTTTGTATTGCGCTGCGCTGCACTATTAACTCTTGTTTCTTTGCAATGGCATAAACCATTCCATTTCTAGTATAATTTTGATTGCATTTTGGATTGTGCTGAAATGATGGATGTAGTGTTAAAGAAGGGTTCCTGGTATAGCTATGGAGATAATAGGTTTGTCTTTTGGACTTGCCATTTGTATAGTGTTGCATTTGGTTCTCCTATCTAAACATTTCATATTTTCAAGGCCAAGCCTAAGAGTTATATAAATTCTAGACTACACTAATTGAATATTCTTAACATAGCACACTGTCCAATTATTCGAACTGTTTTGGGATTTCAACAATTTTGTCTTCCAAACTGTGCAAAGCAAACTGTTTTGTGTATCTGTTTTAGGCTCCTCCTCCTTATATCTATGGCATACACTTGACTATACTAGTTTCATATCCTTGTGTTGCTATTAAACCTTAAAATCCTGTTCAACTAACTCTCTGGATTCCTCTCTAATTTTGGCACTTATTTTCATTTTGTGTCTTTTATGTTTAAGGTTAGGACATGAGAGGGACAGAGCACTGCAATACCTGAGAGAGAACCCTCTTCTTTGTGATGAAATAGAGAAGGTTTGGATGCTTATGGTGTTATATTAAAATGATATTTTATTAGGCAAGTGGTGTTATATGGTGTTTTTCTTACAATGATATGGTGTTATATTAAATGATATTTCTTACACAAACTTACATGATATTTTCTTTTGCTAGTGGTGTTATATTAAAATGGGAGAAACATTAAATGTAAAAGGAAAGTTTCCAGAATATCAGGATACATCTCTCACTTTTTCTCTGCTTTTCACGTGGGACATTTTATTAGGCTGATGGCCCAAGAATCTCATGCGGTTCATGACAATATTACTAATCTCCCTTGTCAGTTTCTACTTCTGACTCTACTAAATGTATTTTTATATTTTGGTAGTACAACTGTGCAAATTTCTCTTAAACTAGCAACATGTATGTGCACCTATGTCCATTTCTGATATATTTCTCTTCAACTAGCAACATGTTTGTGCAGAGTCATTTGCTTGAAATGAAAGGGAACCTCAACCATCAAGGTTCTCTCCGAACTTTCACAAAGCTCATTATAAGTGTCATCAACATATCTCAGGTATCTAATAGTACTGGATGTTAACTTTTCATTTTTTTTGGGTTGGTCTCCTATGTCAGTAATGTCACATACATCAATTCATATTTTGCTTAATCTAGTTTACATTCTAAACAAATTAAACAAATTGCAAGGTTTCAAAATGTCAGAGAAAAAAAAAGCAAGAAGATACAAGTATCATAGAGTGTTTGAGCAGAAAGGTATCACGGGAAATTTTTAGAGTGGGAAAGTTCAGATTCTGATGGACAAGCTTCTTGTTAGTAAATAGTTTCTATGTTAATTTAGTATAAACTTTCTTCTAGTCATCTTTATTTGTCATGTACTATACATCTACATCATTTTATTTTGCTGCTTTAGAAATTTGAAATCAGGACTGAGTTCAAATTAGTTAAAAGAATGTATTACCCAACTTAGACACCATATTTAGGAGATATGATGTAAAAAATGAGGAGATATATGTAACAAAATATTCATAATTCATGTTTTCAAAGCCTCTAAATTTTCTGTACATTGTGTTTGTTGGCCCTTGTGGGTAATCTCGCTGGCTGTAGTCATGAACTTTCATGATATCCTATTGTTCAACATCAGGATGATAGGATCTCTCTCTCTTCTCTCTCTCTCTCTCTCTCTCTCTCTCTTGCACACGTCTGTTACATCTTCATGTTTGCAAGGTATGAGGACATGACATTGACTGACGGATGGTATGAAAATATGATACGTAGGCAAGTCCATGATTCTTCTATGTTTGCCATCTATGGAGTATTTGATAGTGACTGCCACTGAAAATTGTTGTGTAATGCTTGTTTTTATTATGTCCCTTGTGTTTCAAAAAAAAAAAGAGCTAACATTTTGTTACCTTCAATTGTGTCTCTCTTTTAAAAGCACACATTATTTTCTTTTTTATTCTCACTTATAAATTATTTATTAAGCGTCACAGAATTTGATGTAAAAATCCCAACAAGCAGCTGAATTTATGAAAAGAAATAACAATTTCACACTCACAGTTTTACTGAGCACATATTCAGGAAAACTGAGTAGGCATTGAACAATTTATCTTTATATTATTTAGGGTAGGTAAAATACAAGATATTATTGATCAAACACACAATGACGTAGTACGTAATAGAGTGGTACTGGTGTGATTTGAGTGGTCGATCAATTAGTCGACCCCTACTAGTTAAATGTTCCACCACAGCACCGATGGCATACAATAATTTGATTTGTTTTGTGTAGTAGAGAGAATGAATGAATTGGTCTGAGGGAGAGGCCCACTCACCTTCTTGTTTATGTTTGTGTTTGCTTTCGTTGACCTCATTTTCATCTGTTAAAACTCTCTACCACTTCTCTCTCCTTCCCTAGACCAGATTTCCTACATTAATCTATCTCTCTCTCTCTCTCTCTCACACACACACACACACACACACACACACCAATTTATCTTCTCTAAAAATGATTTTCAACCACACACAAATATGGTTAGATATCCTTTTCTTGGAACATGGAACTAGGGTAGAATAAAGGCCAAGGAAACATGGAATTAGGCAAGAAAGGTCCCGGGAAAATAGTGAAATATGCATGTAAAGGCCCGAGAAACATCACAAACACCTTGAGACGGAACAACATAAGTTAAGCTTCGAAAACAAAGTCCAAAAATGCATTTTTTCACACTTAAGCTTGAAAATAGGCCACCGGATGCCAAAATCGTGCAACAGCCACGGGACGGCCCGTGGAACACCTCAAACACCTCGGGGAGGGACCAATGTGAGTTGTGGAAACTTACGGAACTAGCACGGGACTCCCGGTTTGAAAACTAAGTCCAAAAATGCACTTTTTCACACTTAAGCTTGAAAATAGACCATCGGAGGCCAAAATCGTGCAACAGCTACGAAAGGCCCGGGGAAAACCTCAAACACATCGAAAGGGACCAATGTGAGTTGTGAAAATTTACGGAATTAGCACGGGACTCCCGGTTTGAAAACTAAGTCGAAAAATGCACTTTTTCACACTTAAGCTTGAAAATAGGCCATCGGAGGCCAAAATCGTGCAACAGCCATGAGACGGCCCGAGGAACACCTCAAACACCTCGGGAGGGACCAATGTGAGTTGTGGAAACTTACGGAACTAGCACGGGACTCCCGGTTTGAAAATTAAGTCAAAAAGGTACTTTTTCACACTTAAGCTTGAAAATAGGCCACCGGAGGCCAAAATCGTACAACAGCCACAGGACGGCCCGGGGAACACCTCAAACACCTCGGGAGGGACCAATGTAAGTTGTGAAAACTTATGGAACTAGCACGGGACTCCCGGTTTGAAAACTAAGTCCAAAAATGCACATTTTCACACTTGAGCTTGAAAATTGTGACAACCCTCACCTCTAATTAGTATTAAACTGTGATTGAGCATGATAAATAACTGATTAGAATGATATCCTAAATCGGTTGTATGAGTGTGTTGTTTGAATGCATTTCTATTTGTTTGATTTCTGAATGAATCTGTTCGTGTTTTAATTTCGAATTGTGAATTGAAGGCCTTATCGATGACTGAATCTAAAACTGATTAGTGTTATATGCTAATTAGGATTTATGTGATTTTATGGTAAGTTTAATTAAAATTTGATTTGGAATGATTAAATTAGATTAAATAAAGTTAAATTACACTAGTTTGCATTTACTACCATTGTGCCATTGAGTGGATCATGCTAGGCCACTACTTCTCTCACCCTTTGCATTGTTTAGCATCTTCATTTCACCTTCTTGAGACCAAAACCGAGTGAGAGAGGGAGGCTTGGAAGAGAAAATTGATTTTAACAAGAATTAGCTTGGAGACTTAGAGGAATTGAAGGAGATTGCAAAAATTGAGCTTCCATACCTAGAATTCAAGACCTAAGGTAGGAGATTTACCCTCTTGAACATGAATTTAAGTGGTTTCTTGCATGGTCCATGAGAAATTAGTGACTTGAGTCAAGAATTAGCTTAATGTGTTAAATTAAGAGTGATTTCATGCATGCATGTTCATACCATAGCATTTTGAGGTTGTCTTCATGAAAATTCTTACATGCAAGTTCATATTTTGGTTGTAATTCATGAATTCATCATATTTTGAGCTCAATCTTGCATTTGATCATGTTTTAGAGCATTAGAGTTCATGAGAACTCATGCATGTTATGTTCTTACATAATTCATGAAAGTTTCCTTCAAGTTGTGTTCAATTGTCTCTCCTTTGGGCTTGATTTTACAAAATTGATCTTCAAAATATGTTGTAGTATGGGTTTTCAAGTGTTTTTCAGAAAATGGGCCCAAAAAATTGAGTTTTGATGTGTTGAATGCTTGGTTTGAGCTTTGAAGGCAATCTGGAAATTCCAGATTTTGGCTTCCACGCTCGAGTGACCATCCTTTTGTTCAGAGCTCCGCTCAAGCGAAGGAATGCTGGCTCGAGTGTAGATTGCAAGCTCTCAGGTTTTTGTGCACGCAGACGTATGCTCGAGCGACGAGACTTACGCTCGAGCGAAGAGCTGTGTCTCATGCTCGAGTGAGCGTTGAGCGAGCATCGATGGGGGATTTGCAACATCCAGTACTTTTGCTTTTTTGTAGACCGCTCGAGTGAGGAAGTCTACGCTCGAGCGACCCCTCTGTTTTGGTAAGCTCGCTCAGCGTAGAAAACACGCTCGAGTGAGACCCTATTTTCAGCAAATTTTGAAAAGTATTTTAAAGTGTAATTTTTGCATCCTCATTCCATCATAGGCATTCCTAGGCCATGTTTAAGGCATCTTAATGAGGATAATATTATAGAACCACACCAAGTCAAGCTAAGGGGCTAAGTCATTAATCCTAAGTGTATAATTTAGTGTGTGTTTGTTCTATAACTGTAGGGTTGGCATCCGAGGACGCTCATTAGCTTGCCTATAGCCCAGTACTCTGTGAGTAACAATGTTGTAAAGATACGTTCAATTATAACTATTTCTGAACGATTGATTGTACTACTTTCTGAAATGGCATTATCTACTGAATGAATGTTTGTCCTATTTATGAACTGTATTCGTGGCATCTATAGCAACTTACTGTTACTGTACTGTTACTGCTACTGTTACAGAGATCTCTGTCAGTTCCAATGTTTGGAACTACTACTATTCACTGTTATGATGGCCATCAACTGACTGTTCGGTCTGTTAAGACCTACTGTATTGTTTTGCTATTGGATGTACCACATATGACTACTATGGTTTCTAAATGACTGATATGGCATGAAATACGAGCCACTGATTGAATAATTGATTTACTGATACAAATGACTGTTTTAATTAATGAAAGGACATTCATTCTTAACCCCTTTATGCATTTGTTATTCACTGGGCTTTGGCTCACTGTTTATATTTATATGTAGGTGTCCAGGCACCGGACCGAAGCTAGGAGTGTCGGGTTAAGCTCTTGTTTTGTCAAGCTAACCATCGTGCCTCATCTCGAGGTTCCAAGTGCTTCCAAGCTAAGGCTGTCTCAAGGTGGTTCAAATTCACCCTTTTGTTTCTGTTTTGTAATAGATGTTTAAGACTTGACTGTACAGATATGGCGAATGGATTTAGTCCCTAACCAGGATGTTTGTGTACATGGCATATATATATATATATATATATATGTTTTGGTTATGAATGTGGCTTGCGCATAAAAGTCTTTTTGCATTCAGGTTTTCCACAGCTCATTGGACATCTTTTAATTACTGTTTGGCTTTCGCCTGCCCTTTACTCTGTATTATTGTTATTACTGTTAAGCAGGCCTTTGGTAATCACGGATTACAGGTCGGTTACGATGCTAAACCCATAAGGGGCGGGTTTGGGTCGTGACAAAAATAGACCATCGGAGGTCAAAATCGTGCAACAGCTACGAGAAGGCCCGGGAACACCTCAAACACACCGAGAGGGACCAATGTGAGTTGTGAAACTTACGGAATTAGCACGGGACTGCCGGTTTGAAAACTAAGTCGAAAAATGCACTTTTTCACACTTAAGCTTGAAAATAGGCCATCGGAGGCCAAAATCGTGCAACAACCACGAGACGGCCCGGGGAACACCTCAAACACCTCGGAGGACCAATGTGAGTTTTGGAAACTTACGGAACTAGCACGGGACTCCCGGTTTGAAAATTAAGTTCAAAAAGGCACTTTTTCACACTTAAGCTTGAAAATAGGCCACCGGAGGCCAAAATCGTGCAACAGCCACAGGACAGCCCGGGGAACACCTCAAATACCTCGGGAGGGACCAATGTAAGTTGTGGAAACTTACGGAACTAGTACGGGACTCCCGGTTTGAAAACTAAGTCCAAAAATACATTTTTTCCATACTTAAGCTTGAAAATAGACCATCGGAGGCCAGAATTGTGCAACAGCTACGAGAAGGCCTGAGGAACACCTCAAACACATCGATAGGGACCAATGTGAGTTGTGGAAACTTACGGAATAAGCAAGGGACTCTTGATTTGAAAACTAAGTCGAAAAATGCACTTTTTCACACTTAAGCTTGAAAATAGGCCATCGGAGGCCAAAATCGTGCAACAGCCACGAGACGGCCCGGGGAACACCTCAAACACCTTGGGAGAGACCAATGTGAGTTGTGGAAACTTACGGAACTGGCACGGAACTCCTGGTTTGAAAACTAAGTCCAAAAATGCACTTTTTCACACTTAAGCTTGAAAATAGGCCACTGAAGGCCAAAATCGTGCAACAGCCACGAGATGGCTCGGAGAACACCTCAAACACCTCGGGAGGGACCAATGTGATTTGTGAAAACTTACGGAACTAGCACAGGACTCCCGGTTTGAAAACTAAGTCCAAAAAGACACTTTTTCACACTTAAGTTTGCAAATAGGCCACTGGAGGCCAAAATTGTGCAACAGCCACGGGACGGCCCGGGGAACACCTCAAACACCTCGAAAGGGACCAATTTAAGTTGTGGAAACTTACGGAACTAGCATGGGACTCCTGGTTTGAAACTAAGTCAAAAAATGCACTTTTTCACATTTAAGCTTGAAAATAGGCCACCGGATGCCAAAATCGTACAACAGCCACAGGACGGCCCAGGGAACACCTCAAACACCTCGGGAGGGACCAATGTGAGTTGTGGAGACTTACAGAACTAGCACGGGACTCTCGGTTTGAAAACTAAGTCCAAAAATGCACTTTCTCACACTTAAACTTGAAAATAGACCTTCGGGGGCCAAAATCGTGCAACAGCCATGAGATGGCTTAGGGAACACCTCAACCACCTCAGGAGGGACCAATGTGAGGGTTGGAAACTTACAGAACTAGCACGGGACTCCTGGTTTGAAAACTAAGTCCAAAAATGCACTTTTTCACACTTAAGCTTGAAAATAGGTCACTGGAAGCCAAAATCGTGCAACAGCCACAAGACGGCCCAGGGAACACCTCAAACACCTCGGGAGGGACTAATGTGAGTTGTGGAAACTTACGGAACTAGAACGGGATTCCCGATTTGAAAACTAAGTCCAAAAAGGCACTTTTTCACACTTAAGCTTGAAAATAGGCCACCGGAGGCCAAAATCGTGCAACAGCCAAGAGACGGCCCGGGGAACACCTCAAACACCTCGGGAGGGACCAATGTGAGTTGTTGAAACTTACGGAACTAGCACGGGAGTCCCGATTTGAAAACTAAGTCCAAAAATGCACTTTTTCACACTTAAGCTTGAAAATAGGCCACCAGATGCCAAAATCATGCAATAGCCACGGTACGGCCCGGGGAACCTCAAACACCTCGGGAGGGACCAATGTGAGTTGTGAAAACTTATGGAACTAGCACAGGACTCCCGGTTTGAAAACTAAGTGCAAAAATGCACTTTTTCACACTTAAGCTTGAAAATAGGCCACCGGAGGCCAAAATCGTGCAACAGCCATGAGACGGCCCGGGGAATACCTCAAACATCTCGGGAGGGACCAATGTGAGTTTTGGAAACTTACGCAACTAGCACGGGACTCCCGGTTTGAAAACTAAGTCCCAAAGTGCACTTTCTCACACTTAAGCTTGAAAATAGACCTTCGGGGGCTAAAATCGTGCAACAGCCACGAGATGGCCGAGGGAACACCTCAAACACCTCGGGAGGGACCAATGTGAGTTATGGAAACTTACGGAACTAGCACGGGACTCCCGATTTGAAAACTAAGTCAAAAATGCACTTTTTCACACTTAAGCTTGAAAATAGGCCACCGGAGGCCAAAATCGTGCAACAGCCATGAGACGGCCCAGGGAACACCTCAAACACCTCAGAAGGGACCAATGTGAGTTGTGGAAACTTACGGAGCTTGCACCGTACTCCCGATTTGAAGACTAATTCGAAAAATGCATGTTAAATTGTATATTTTAAAATATGGATAAGATAATAATTGTCTAACTTGCATTTTTATTTTATTTTTTTGTGTTTCATTTTTTTGCAGATTCGAGATTTGATATGGACATGTTTGGTAATTTGGAGGGCAGATGGTAGCTCATTTTGTGTTTTTGTTCATATTACCTTACATGTATTTTGGTTGCGTTGTAAATTTTTCTATTTTTATTGGTATTACAGGGCATGTTGGGTAATCCGCCCTTGATATTTTATTTTTGTTGATATTAGTAGACATGTTTTTTATTGGATATTAGGAGATGTGTTTGGTAATCTGCATGCAGTTCATATTGTATTTTTGTGGATAGTGCTGAAATTCGATTTTGATGTTTATGAAAATGAACAGATTTCTATATTGATTTGTAATAGATATTTTATTGAACAGGTTATTGAAATGCACAGGAAATTGTTACTGAAAAGAAAAAATTTCGGAATAAAATAGTACCCCCATTTTCAAAATTTTTAATTTTTATTAGTGACGAAATAAAAAATGTTGCTATTAGTTTTCAAAAAATATGACGAATAATTTTGTCACTAATGATACAATACCAAACAAATAATTTCGTCATATTTGCTGAATATTTCGTCGCTAAATTGAAATATTTTGTGACAAAATGTTTTTTGTCATTGAAGAATTTTCTTTTCTGCTCATTTTAGTGACGAATTTTTTTGTCACCTTAATCCATATCGTTGGTGAGGAAAACTTTTGTCACTAAAATCTATTTGGTGACAAAATATTTCGTCGCGAAAAACAATTAAAATAAAATATTATTTAGTTTTGGCGACGAAATTGATGTTATAGAGGACGAAAAATTCAACATTAGGAGACGAAACATTTCGTCGCCAAAAATCAAAAATAGGCGACGAAACTATTTTTCGTCACCAGGTACTTTCAGCGATGACGTATAGGCCATGAACATGGTGACAAATTTTTTTCGTCGCAGATCACTTTAGTGACGAAAATTTGATCTTTAGAGACAAAATCAGTCTCTCACCAAAGGCCTTTTTTGTTGTAGTGTATATTAAAATTCAAATTTATTCTATATACGAACTCTACATTATACAGATTTAATTATAAGGGGATTTGGTCAAAACTCTCATAATAAAATTTTAATTGTAATGCCCCAAAATAAATACGACAAACCATCTAATAAGCGGAAATATAATTTAAATAACATGTTTTCATTCATCAGAGTTTGATATACAAAGGTGACACATGCAGTGTATATTCATAAACAATTCTTCTTGAATATACAGCATGTGTTACAAGTAATAATAAAGAATGAGAACCAAACAGGTATTTATATGCCCTAAAGGCTTACATCTTTCCAAGGCTTTGCTTGGTTACAACAAAATGAGTTGGAAGCTCAATACATATAAAGCCCTGGGCTTGAAAAGAAAGTAAATACAAAATGAATAAAAGTGAGCTTCAGCTCCATAGTACTCACAGGCTATGTTTTTTGCGGAAGTATATCACCAGCACCTGAAAATGGTTTTTCCCAGGTAGGGTGAGTCAAAACCCAGTAAAGACAGTCTAACACGATATATGAATCTTAACAAAGATATAAATATGAAGTGTGTATACAATGCTCGTGACAAAATCATTTACAACCCTTTGGCAAAACCATGCTATGCCAAGTTTTATAACACTATCCATGTTATCTTAACCCCTTTTCTAACTTAATTCATTTTATCTCAATCCATGAGTTACCTTAATTTATTAGAGACAACCAAATTGAGGATACACTTTAAAGGTTCTCGAATCAATATAGTCATCACACAAACACTTCCAATTGCCATTTTACGAAAATTTCATTCTCGGGAATCGACACCTATGTAAACACAATGTTTTTGGGATTTTCACCCTAGACGCACAGGCCAACTTAGTTCAATGGAGTCCATCCCTTTTCTCCTCCCAAACATGGAGTACATTCCATTTCTCCTCCCAAACATCATACATATACAATGTATTAAACATAGTCATATTCAATGACAATCAATAAGAGATTAGTTTCAATTTCCCTAATCCTCATGTAATTTCTACAACAATCATGGCTATCCTCCATCGATAGTCCAAAACAAATATTTCTAAACAAATATACAATCTCTAAAACAGATAAATTATCCAAATTTCCATAGGTGAGAGGTAATACATACCCAACTCCACCATTTATATAAACACTGTTCAATTTCGTGTTTCTATTACCAATTTCATTATTTATACAAAATAATCCTTTAAGAAGTTTTAAGGCAAAACCCAATTTTCGTCCAAAACTTAACCCATGTGCCAAAATCAACAATCTTAACACCACACAATCTCATATCTACACTCATAATCATTATCAACACCTACACTAGAAAACCCCTCTTTTGATTTTAAACTAAAACCCTAAGTTTGTTCAAAATCACATCAAGTTCCAATGTTTCTTACACATCAATGAATAACCAAATTAAAAACCATATGAGTGTAGAAAAATTCTTACCTCAAGTCTAAAAGTTGAGAGAGAGAATGGAGACACTTCAAACACACCGAAATCCAACTCTATTCGAATGAGAATAAAGCCCTTGAGATACTTTATCTTTTCATCCAAGAAAGTAGGGTGTAGAAACCACCAAATCTAAGTGAAACAGTAGAGAGAGAGGAGTTTTAGATCTAGAGTTTTGAAAGAAAAAGAGATGAAAAGTGATGTAAAAGAAGGTTGCTGCGAACTGATATACGCACAGTCAGCTCGAGCGCAAGAGTTGACGCTTAAACGTCAGACACAATAAGTTGTTCCACTCAAACGCAAGAAATGACCACTCGAGTGCAGAATACACACATCCAGTAGTTTTGCAGACAGAAAAACATCACTCGAGCGCAATAATGGCCGCTCGAGCGCATACCCGCTCAAGTGTAAGATACACTCTCCTAGTAGTTTGCAGACCTGCAAAAGTACTGAGAGTTTGCAAATCCCGCTTGAGCGGAAGAGCAAAATTCTAGGTAACAAGAGTTAGGAAACCGCACAACCAACCTGTCCCAAACATAACCACAACAATCCAATAACCAAGTTTAAGGGAAAATAAGGTAACCAAGACATGTTCAACAATACGGAACCAAGAAACCGTATTCAGATTACAACAAAGATCGAGTCAAAACCGGAATCGCTATATTAATGCATTAAAGACAAGCACAAAAAGTTTTCCTTGAAAAATTTAACAAATATCACTATTATCAAAATATTAAACTTTAAAATAATATAACTTTTGATGTAGATGTTGGTTTTTTATAAAATTAATATTTTTATAATTCTCTTATCAAGATCTATCAAATAAGATCGATATTGACTATGAAATTCTTTTTTTTTTTTTAAATTATTATCGTTAAAATTGATGTAAACAGTAACAATAACATGTTATTCTGTTTGACAGTAACATGTTAATCTGTCAATATTGTCCAAGAAAAGAAAAATTTACTTTATCCTTACTCAATTATGCGTTTTCTTCTTAAGGACTTTATGAAGAAAAATAAATTGGGCTGTTATTTTCACCAAACAAGGGTCCAATGAAGGAATTTTGACTAAATTTCCCTTAATTCTAATCACACATCATCATTCAAGGTGAATTCAAGACAGATAAATATGGCTTAATATACTTATTCTTCGTTAATTGGAGTCTCCTAATTATGAAAGTTTAAAAATATGAGAAATTCTATATACATTAGGGTATTAAAAAAAACGTGATAAAATAAAAATATTATCATTATTAGAGGTGTTTTTTTTTTTTTTTTAAATGATATACACTGAAGACATTATGAATAAGCCGTTTGAATTATCAAAATGAGATTTGTGATTTTTCAAATTTAGATTTGAACTTGAACCTAAATTTAAGAAAAGTTCAACCCTATATATAAAATCGGACGGCCCGGGGAACACCTCAAACACCTCGGGAGGGACCAATGTGAGTTGTTGAAACTTACGGAACTAGCACGGGAGTCCCGGTTTGAAAACTAAGTCCAAAAATGCACTTTTTCACACTTAAGCTTGAAAATAGGCCACCAGATGCCAAAATCGTGAAATAGCCACGATACGGCCCGGGGAACACCTCAAACACCTTGGGAGGGACCAATGTGAGTTGTGAAAACTTACGGAACTAGCACAGGACTCCCGGTTTGAAAACTAAGTGCAAAAATGCACTTTTTCACACTTAAGCTTAAAAATAGGCCACCGGAGGCCAAAATCGTGCAACAGACACGAGACGGCCGAGGGAACACCTCAAACACCTCGGGAGGGACCAATGTGAGTTTTGGAAACTTACGGAACTAGCACAAGACTCCGATTTGAAAACTAAGTCCAAAAATGCATTTTTTCACACTTAAGCTTGAAAATAGGCCACTGGAGGCCAAAATCGTGCAACAACCACGAGACGGCCCGGGGAACACCTCAAACACCTCAGAAGGGACCAATGTGAGTTGTGGAAACTTACGGAGCTTGCACCGTACTCCCAATTTGAAAACTAATTCGAAAAATGCATGTTAAATTGTATATTTTATGGATAAGATAACAATTGTCTAACTTGCATTTTTATTTTATTTTTTTGCAGATTCGAGATTTGATATGGACATGTTTGGTAATTTGGAGGGCAGATGGTAGCTCATTTTGTGTTTTTGTTCATATTACCTTACATGTATTTTGGTTGCGTTGTAAATTTTCTATTTTTATTGGTATTACAGGGCATGTTGGGTAATCCGCCCTTGATATTTTATTTTTGTTGATATTAGTAAACATGTTTTTTGTTGGATATTAGGAGATGTGTTTGGTATTCTGCATGCGGTTGATATTATATTTTTGTGGATATTAGTAGACGTTTTTTGTGGATATTAGGAGACATGTTTATAATCCGCATGCAGTTCATATTGTATTTTTGTGGATAGTGCTGAAATTCGATTTTGATGTTTATGAAAATGAACAGATTTCTATATTGATTTGTAATAGATATTTTATTGAACAGGTTATTGAAATGCGCAGGGAATTGTTATTGAAAAGAAAAAATTTCGGAAGAAAATAGTACCCCCATTTTCAAAATTTTTAATTTTTATTAGTGACGAAATAAAAAATGTTGCTATTAGTTTTTCAAAAAACATGACGAATAATTTTGTCACTAATGATACAATACCAAACAAATAATTTCATCATATTTGCTGAATATTTCGTCGCTAAATTGAAATATTTTGTGACAAAATGTTTTTTGTCATTGAAGAATTTTCTTTTCTGTTCATTTTAGTAACGAATTTTTTTGTCACCTTAATCTATATCGTTGGTGAGGAAAAATTTCGTCACTAAAATCTATTTGGTGACAAAATATTTCGTCGCGAAAAACAATTAAAATAAAATATTATTTAGTTTTGGCGACAAAATTGATGTTATAGAGGACGAAAAATTCAACATTCGGAGACGAAACATTTCGTCGCCAAAAATCAAAAATAGGCGACGAAACTATTTTTCGTCACCAGGTACTTTCAGCGATGACGTATAGGCCACGAACATGGTGACAAATTTTTTTCGTCGCAAATCACTTTAGTGACGAAAATTTGATGTTTGGAGACAAAATCAGTCTGTCACCAAAGGACTTTTTTGTTGTAGTGTATATTAAAATTCAAATTTATTCTATATACGAACTCTACATTATACAGATTTAATTATAAGGGGATTTGGTCAAAACTCTCATAATAAAATTTTAATTGTAACGCCCCAAAATAAATACGACAAACCATCTAATAAGCGGAAATATAATTTAAATAACATGTTTTCATTCATCAGAGTTTGATATACAAAGGTGACACATGTAGTGTACATTCATAAACAATTCTTCTTGAATCTACAGCATGTGTTACAAGTAATAATAAAGAATGAGAACCAAACAGGTATTTATATGCCCTAAAGGCTTACATCTTTCCAAGGCTTTGCTTGGTTACAACAAAATGAGTTGGAAGCTCAATACATATAAAGCCCTGGGCTTGAAAAGAAAGTAAATACAAAATGAACAAAAGTGAGCTTCAGCTCCATAGTACTCACAGGCTAAGTTTTTGGCAGAAGCATATCACCAGCACCTGAAAATGGTTTTTCCCAAATAGGGTGAGCCAAAACCCAATAAAGACAGTCTAACACGATATATGAATCTTAACAAAGATATAAATATGAAGTGTGTATACAATGCTCGTGACAAAATCATTTACAACCCTTTGGCAAAACCATGCTATGCCAAGTTTTATAACACTATCCATGTTATCTTAACCCCTTTCTAACTCAATTCATTTTATCTCAATCCATGAGTTACCTTAATTTATTAGAGACAACCAAATTGAGGATACACTTTAAAGGTTCTCGAATCAATATAGTCATCACACAAACACTTCCAATTGCCATTTTACGAAAATTTCATTCTCGGGAATCGGCACCTATGTATACACAATGTTTTTGGGACTTTCACCCTAGACGCACAGACCAACTTAGTTTAATGGAGTCCATCCCCTTTCTCCTCCCAAACATGGAGTACATTCCATTTCTCCTCCCAAACATCATACATATACAATGTATTAAACATAGTCATATTCAATGACAATCAATAAGAGATTAGTTTCAATTTCCTTAATCCTCATGTAATTTCTACAACAATCATGGCTATCGTCCATCGATAGTCCAAAACAAATATTTCTAAACAAATATACAATCTCTAAAACAGATAAATTATCCAAATTTCCATAGGTGAGAGGTAATACATACCCAACTCCACATTTATATAAACATTGTTCATTTCGTGTTTCTATTACCAATTTCATTATTTATACAAAATAATCCTTTAAGAAGTTTTAAGGCAAAACCCAATTTTCGTCCAAAACTTAACCCATGTGCCAAATCAACAATCTTAACACCACACAATCTCATATCTACACTCATAATCATTATCAACACCTACACTAGAAAACCCCTCTTTTGATTTTAAACTAAAACCCTAAGTTTGTTCAAAATCACATCAAGTTCCAATGTTTCTTACACATCAATGAATAACCAAATTAAAAACCATATGAGTGTAGAAAAATTCTTACCTCAAGTCTAAAAGTCGAGAGAGAGAATGGAGACACTTCAAACACACCGAAATCCAACTCTATTCGGATGAGAATAAAGCTCTTGAGATACTTTATCTTTTCATCCAAGAAAGTAGGGTGTAGAAACCACCAAATCTAAGTGAAACAGTAGAGAGAGAGGAGCTCTAGATCTAGAGTTTTGAAAGAAAAAAAGATGAAAAGTGATGTAAAAGAAGGTTGCTACGAACTGATATATGCACAGTCGGCTCGAGCGCAAGAGTTGACGCTTAAACGTCAGACACAATAAGTTGTTCCGCTCAAACGCAAGAAATGACCACTTGAGCGCAGAATACACACATCCAGTAGTTTTGCAGACAGAAAAACATCACTTGAGCGCAATAATGGCCGCTCGAGCGCATACCCACTCACGTGTAAGATACACTCTCCTAGTAGTTTGCAGACCTGCAAAAGTACTGAGAGTTTGCAAATCCCGCTTGAGCGGAAGAGCAAAATTCTAGGTAACAAGAGTTGGGAAACCGCACAACCAACCTGTCCCCAAAACTAACCACAACAATCCAATAACCAAGTTTAAGGGAAAATAAGGTAACCAAGACATGTTCAACAGTACGGAACCAAGAAACCGTATTCAGATTACAACAAAGATCGAGTCAAAATCAGAATCGCTATATTAATGCATTAAGGACAAGCACAAAAAGTTTTCCTTGAAAAATTTAACAAATATCACTATTATCAAAATTTAAACTTTAAAATAATATGACTTTTGATGTAGATGTTGGTTTTTTTATAAAATTAATATTTTTATAATTCTCTCATCAAGATCTATCAAATAAGATCGATATTGACTATGAAATTCTTTTTTTTTTTAAAATTATTATCGTTAAAATTGATGTAAACAGTAATAGTAACATGTTATACTGTTTGACAGTAACATGTTAATCTGTCAATATTGTCCAAGAAAAAAAAAATTTACTTTATCCTTACTCAATTATGCGTTTTCTTCTTAAGGACTTTATGAAGAAAAATAAATTGGGCTGTTATTTTCACCAAACAAGGGTCCAATTGAGGGATTTTGACTAAATTTCCCTTAATTCTAATCACACATCATCATTCAAGGTGAATTCAAGATAGATAAATATGGCTTAATATACTTATTCTTCGTTAATTGGAGTCTCCTAATTATGAAAGTTTAAAAATATGAGAAATTCTATATACATTAGGGGTATTAAAAAATTATTTTTGAAAAAAAAAAGGTTATTTTTAAAAATATATTTATCATCTATTTTTTTAGAGATAAACGTGACAAAATAAAAATATTATCATTATTAGAGGTGTTTTTTTTTTTTTTTTTAAATGATATACACTGAAGACATTATGAAATAAGCCGTTTGAATTATCAAAATGAGATTTGTGATTTTTCAAATTTAGATTTGAACTTGAACCTAAATTTAAGAAAAGTTCAACCCTATATATAAAATCATCCTGTGACAGTGATCCTCTTGCTCAGCTAGCTCAAAATTAGTGTATAAAATTGATGTCAATATTCATACGCGTTCGAACTTGGAGAATACTTTTGCCTTTTTGGACTACAATTATTATAATCAAATTGGTGGCAACAAGCCAACAATATGGTGGTGTAATTACAAGGTGAAGGGAGGTTTAGAACAATTGAAAAAGTTGAAAAAAAAAGCTTCAAAAATTGGTATATTGTAAGAGATGTGAAAATTATTTAAAAGAAACTCAACATTGACATAACTTAACAATAAGGGATTAATTGAAAAAGATTACCAAAAAAAGTTAAAATTAAGTAAAAACTAAAATCCAAACTCAAGCACTACTTCAAGAATAAAAATGTCTGCCTACCTAATTGTCTATGGATGCACTTTGTGCACTTTTTTGGTTAGAAAGTTTAAAATAATTAAATATATTAGAAGACACATAAGGAGTTGATTCTCAATTTTAGAAATTTTTGATTAGTTTCATACAATTTGAAATATTAATAAGAGAAATTAGTCTTTTAGCCCTTCAAAAATCTCTATAATTTTATATAGACCCTCTCAAATTTTGCAAAAATCTCATTAGTTATGTGATTTTGAGCATTTATATCTTAACTTTTAAAATCAAAAATGCTAGAGGCCTCAAAAATTCTACCAAAGTTTTACCAAATGTCTCACATGGGTGTGGGACCCCATTGTGTGGGTCCCACACCCATGTGAGACATTTGGTAAAACTTTTGGTAGAATATTTGGATTCTCTAGCATTTCTCATTTAAAATTCATATAAGTTTTACTTTAACCCTTCGAAATTGTAATAATTTTATCTTGATTTATCTTCGTACAAATTTTGGGTCCATCATTGGTTATATATTATTTATGACATGTACTTTAATAAAGAATATACAATTATTTTAAATTTATTAAAATCTTCTCTATATATAAACAATCAAAATAATTGAAGAATAAAGAAAGATGTAATGGCGTTCCAAAAAAAAAACAGAAAAGAAGAGGTAATGCCATTTCCAATGGGAGTTGACTTCTCATAGTTGTATCTAAATTATGCAGTAGGGAGAACCTGGTGTTCTAGTTCAAAATTGGTGGCAAAGTCAAAGAAAAAAATAAATAAATAAAAAAAAGGTCAAAGCCCATACATTATGCATAAGTATATTACAAGCAAGGGGCTGTTTTTGAACCTTTTTTTTCTATACAAGTATAACACCAATATTAGGCATTAAACAAATTACCAAATCATTGAAGGAGTGTTCAGAACATGAATTTCAATAAGGATCAAGGAGAGGGGGGAGAAAAGTGACAAAATATAAGCTAAATTTTAATAACGTTTTTCTTTTTTCTCAACAAATGCCTACTCATTACTCTCTTATTTTTATATTTTTGGCTCCGTTTGGTAGAGTTGTGGAAAAGTGATTATAACTTATACCTTAACCGCTTATAGCTTATAACTATGAACATAAGCTGATTTTTGACTCATAAATTAAGTTTCTCCTCCCTCACTCAAAGAATAAGTTGATTTTTGACTTACAAAAAGTTATAAGCTGTATTGTTAAGCTGAACCAAACACTTCAAAATAGCTTAAATTAAACTAAAAGCTGAAATAAGCCCTACCAAACAGGGCCAATCAAGAACTCATCACAAGCAAAACTCTTTAGACCCACCTACAAAAAGAAAAAATCAAGGTTTAGAGGCTACTCTTAAGCTAGTGAATTAACGTTCGAGAAGAGATTCAAACTATTATTAATAACTGTGTAACATATCCACTAACCAATTAGTAAATCAATTCTATATCCACAATTTATCTTTTACAAATGGGTGTTTTGGGAAGATGGTTAAAAACTGACTTTTTGACTTTTTTTATTGTTTCATGTGAGATGTGATGTAACTCAAAATAAGTTAAAAGCTGACTTTTGACTTTTTATTGTGTTGCCAAAACATCCCAAAATGTGAGATAGAGGAAGTGAATCCAATTATTTAAGTTGTGGTCTATCATATAATTTAGTAGCTTAAAAACACATGCTTGTATGGCCCCGTTTGGTAGAACTATAGGAAAGTGATTATAACTTATACCCTAACAGCTTATAGCTTATAACTATGAACATAAACTGATTTTTGACTTATAAATTAAGCTTCTCCTCCCTCACTCAAAGAATAAGTTGATTTTTGACTTATAAAAAGTTATAAGCTGTATTGTTAAGCTGAACCAAACACATCAAAATAGCTTAAATTAAGCTAAAAGCTGAAATAAGCTGGAAATAAACCCTATCAAACAGAGCCTATATGTTGGTGTAGAGGAAAAATTGATAAGTGTATTTAGAATCTTGCTAGATAGGCTTTAGTTTCCCCAAAAGCCCAAAAAAAAAACTTGGAGAACAGATCAACCCATAATCGACAATGTAAAATATGGGCTTGCATCATGCTTTGGTCTAAAGAATTGAGCCCATTGATTCATTTCCTAGGGCCTGGGTTTGGGGGATGGCAATCTCCCTCCCCGCCCAGATGAGGACATGGAGTGGGACGGATTTTTCTTCTTGGTCTTGGTTTACTCCACTCCACTCCACTCTTATATTGATTGTGTTAATTATTGAACATTCATTTTTATTTATTTATTTCTCATCTTATATCTTTTAAATCTCATTAGTTAGAAATTACTATCCATAATATATCAAATTATCTATTAGTATTGTCATTTCTAAAACAATAAAATTAACTCACATTCGCTCTATCCTATTTTCCTGATTTGTTCCGTTCCTAAAACAACCTAGCTTTTTATCCAAAACAATCGAGCTTTTTGTCAAAAAAATCACTAAAAAATTAAAAAGCCAAAAAATCAACTTTTTACCAACTTTCCAAAACACCATATAAATTTGTATGTATAGCTGATACTTAGGAGTTGCTGAGTTAAGCTAGACCTAATGACAAAGGCCCTGTTTGGTGAGCTGTGGGAAAGTGATTATAGCTTATAACTAATTTTTGACTTATAAATTAAGTTTCTCATCCCTCACTCAAAGAATAAGTTGATTTTTGACTTACAAAAAGCTATAAGCTTTGTTGTTAAGCTGAACCAAACACATCAAAATAGTTTAAATTAAGATAAAAACTGAAATAAGTTAAAAATAAACCCTATCAAACAGGGCCAAAGAACACGTGCACCCTACTAGGTGGTTAGAATTTAATTCTACACTCTCTCCTATTACCGCCTCCAACAAACAATAAAAAATAATTTATAGAAGAGTCATCGGTTTGAATATAATTGGGTTCTCAACCCAAACAAAACCAGTTGAGCTTCAGGAAGACAAACAAACAACTTTGATCGTTGAGCTCCAACAATTGTTTGATCTAGACACATTAACAACTAATGAATTTCTATTTTGTTCCTTTAACATTTCATAATTTCTCCCAATTGAAGCTCAACTAATCAAGTCATGGATTTCCCTTTTTATGTTAAAAAATTGCTACACATCCTAAAAGTTTTATCAAAATTTTTACTAAATGTCTCACATAGGTGTGGGACTAATACATGGTGTGGGTTGAACGCCCATGTGAAATATTATATAGAAATTTTGATAGAACTTTTAAGATCTCTTGCATTACTCTTTTATGTTAATTGTGAAAAACTATGCGAATTATTACCAAATTGCATTCTTCTATCCGCGAAAAAAAAAAAACCACCTTCATTGGCCACTTTTTTAAATATGAAAGTGTTCTTGAGTAAGTTAAGTTAATGATTTTAGATTTAAGTCTTGTACCTCTCTTTTAACTAATATTTTTATTTTTTTCTCTTTTGGATGAAGAAATTAACACTTAGGCCTCGTTTGGGAACCCTCCTTTTTAGCCAAAAAGTCAAAAAGTTACTAAATTAGCCAAAAAAGCCAACAACCCATACCAAAAAGTCAAAGATTCTCTTTTCTCTCTACTTTTTGCACATCTTTTCGTAAAAAGCCAAAAAGTCATCCCAAAACATACTAGTTTTTTTTAGCTCATATTTAGCCAAATAGCCAAAAGTTACTAAATTAGCCTGTTCCCAAACGAGGCCTTAGTACAAAAAGAGAAGGTCACCTGGCAAAATGAGAGAAGGAAATTTATGAAAACCAAGGAATGTGTTCACTTTTAATAATAATATAAATGTTTTAAAGTGATTATAATTTGTTTAAAATAATTTATTTTGGATGTGAGACTTGGAAATTAAGGGATGGTATTTTAATTTCTACTTATCAAATTTAAAATAAGTTGCAACATGCAATATGCAAATAGTACATCACTATTTATACTCTAACAATCAACAACTATAATGTTAGGTTTGGTTTGTCAACTATACATTTTAGTCAAAAAAATCAAAAAGTCATTATAAGTTGTCACATCACTCTCTCTATTTTTTTATATATCTTTTCGTAAAAGATCAAAAAAATTACAAAAATAATTTATTCTTAAACGAGGCCTTAATGCTCTCTCTTTCTTTCATAATTAATTTTAAATTAAGCTTTGATTTGGACATGTTTGAACTCAAACTCCATATTTTAAAAATGTAATTGGATATCTCTGAAGTTGAAGTTTCTGCTGAGCTCAGATTTTGGCGTATCCATCGCCATGTTTTCATGGCATCAATTCATTTTCAAACAAAGAAATAAAATTGAACTTATTTTGAGTATTTTAAGGTAAAATTTTTAGCTGATTATTAAGAATGAAACAAACACCTGACCTGATTTTGGAGTATAGCTGATTATTAAGCATACCATTTTAAAAATTAAACTAAATAAGTTGTAAATAAATGGAACCAAGGGAGGGTTAATTATATTTAGCACTCTTGCATTTTTACCACAACCTGGCTTTGATCCATTTTCTTTAATTGTAATAATTAATTCTTTATAATATTGCAATTCCGTTCATCTATTATTAATGAGACTAACAACAATTAAAAATGGATGGATTAAAATGAAATTTGGGTAAAAGTACACAGACTAATGTCAAATTTTGATGAAAGTACACAAATATTAATGGGGCAAGGGGGAAAAATAAAAAAATAAAAAAGAGAAGATATTGTGGCGAAAGTGTTAAGAGTACTAATGAGGTAAAAAAAATGTCGAGTATGATTTACATAATAAGTTTCATCAATCATATCAACATTAGATAAAAAAATAGCGATATTTAGTATGTTTGGTTTCAATTTTTTAACAATTAAGTTTTTTATTTTTTGTGAATATTTTTAAAATTTTAAGCATTTTTTTTTACTTTTTTAGATGCACCTTACTTAGATATATCTCAATAGTAAAATATTTGTGAAAAAATATTTTAAAAAATTAATAAATACACAAAAATATGAAAAATGTACTGAGTTTCATATTTTTTTTAATATATTTTTTGGTATTTAGTGTATTTTTTAAAGATTTTTTTCACAAATATTATACTTTTTAAGTGTATTTATGTTAGGTGTGTCTAAAAATTACAAAAAATTGCTTAAAATATTAAAAAAATTCATTGAAAACATTAAAATATGAAAAATAAAAAAGTAGAATTTTTTGAAAACTGTTTTATGAAAAATAGAACCAAACAAGCTGAATTGCAACTTTACTTAAATTGTGTTTGGATCATGAATTTAAGTAGAGATTTTAGAATGGAAAATAAAAAAGATAAGTCAAATATAAATCAAATATAATTTTTTTTTCTTGCAAATTTCTTATCCAAATTTATGATTAAAACACAATATTAAAATGTAAAAAATTAACATTCATAATTGAAAACAAAAGGGTCCAAGGGAGAGACCATGGTGAAAATACAAAAATTAGCCTCCCAATTTGAGTGTTTTGGGGTTTGCTTTTTTGATATTTTTTGTTAACTTATTTCCGTTTAGTGAACTTTTAAAAAAAAAAAAAAAATCAATAAATTAAGGTAGCGTTTGATTTGATTTTCAAATCATGATTTTGATAAAAAAAAAATTCAAAACTCTTTTTCAAAATTCATAACTAAACAAAATTTTCAAAAAAAGTTCATAACCAAATAAGTTTTCAAAACTCTATTTTTTTTTTTAAAAAAAATCATTTTTTTATTTTGTTCTTTAAAATTATTTTTTATTTTTATTTTTTTTTGGAAAAAATAAAATTTTTTTTTTTTTGAAAAACAGTTTTTTTTTTATTTTTTTCAAAAAAATATTTTGTTATTTTTTTAAATATTTGTCAAATAATTTGTTATGATTTAAATATATATGGGTGATTCAAAAAAAAATTTAAATTAAAAATATTTAAAAAATTAAAAATAAAATAAAATATTTAAAATAAAAAATAAAAACATATTTAAAATATTTAAAAAATATTTAAAATATTTTGTGCTTGTGGGGCTGGCTCCATGCGAATGTGGATGGCAAAAACGAAAGTGAATTATGATGGGTATTTTTATCGATGTCCAAATGGTGACATAAATTGTGAAGAAATGAAAAACAAATTTAATAAATACAACATACAGTAAAAAAATAAATAAATATTTTCCTTAAAGTATAAAATTAAGAAAAAATTTAAATATTTAAAAAAATAAATCCAAAACAATTTGAAAATATAATTCAAAACTCATAACTAAATAATTTTTTTTTTTTTAAATTTATTTCAAAATTATATTTTAAAATACAATTCAAAACTCAAATGTGATTTTAAAAACTAAACCAATCGAAAAGGTTTTTTTGGGTGAATAATCGAAAAGGTTTTACATTATACTAAAAAAGAAGAAAAAATTTAGGAGTCCACAAAAGATAGAATCGAAAAGGTATAGAATCGAAAAGGTTTTATATTTGATTGGGAAATATATTTTCAGTGATGCAGCAGTGACAAGCCAACGCCTTTACTTCAGAATGAAGGCAAGTTGCTGATTGAGACTACACAAACAGCCCCCATTCATGCATTGTACCTAACCACAAAGAGAGATGTGGGGTTGGTTTGGAAAGTGAGTTAGGCCTGGTTTGGGTGCCATAAAAACGTCAAAAAAATTAAAAAATTATTTTAAAAATTAAAAATTATCATTATTTATTAAAAAAATATTAAAAAATTAATTTACACAAAATTACTTTTTAAACAACTCTGACGGTAGAGCAGGCGGACTGACTTTTGGAAAAAATTACTTTGTTTCGGTGTACAAATAACATGGTGCTATTCGGTCTGTGGGGGTCCATCACGGGTCTCTTTTTAATAATCTGAACCGTTCATATTTAAAACTCGTCGAGTACTATATGCCTGTAAAACATCACATTGATCAAATATCGGTAACTATATGATCGAATCAGTTAAAATTTATAAAATGTATGGTGTTATAGTTAACGGTTGAAAACAAACTAATCCGATGAGATAGCTATCGATATCCGATCAACGTGATTTTTTACAAGAATATAGTGCTCGACGAGTTCTACACATTGAACGGTTTTGATTAGCAAAACAGGACCCGTGGTGGGCTCCCACAGGCCGAACAACACCTCCAATACAATACCCGAAAAGCATGGAATCATCTCCCACCCCCTACTCCCTGCCGCTGTCCCTGAATTCACCTGATCGTACAACCTATTCCATCTAATTTTCTCCTATACACTAAGTTATACAATTTTTTAATACACATTTTTTCATAAAAAGTCAAAAAATTATCCCAAATTACCATCTTTTTCCCGCATCTTTTTAGTCTAAAAAGTCAAAAAGTGTACTTATTTAGAACAATTCCTAGTTTTTTATTTTTTAATTATTTTAATTTAGGATTAAAAAGTCTTATTTAGAAAAAGTTTTTGATTTTTTTTTGAATTTTTTGTGAGAGAAATAATGCGATGATTATAGGTTGGATGTGAAGTTTTATCTTATTAGACTAAAATGTCTATTTTGTTTTTTATGACTATTTTAGCCAAAAAGACCCAAAACTAAACTTCCAAATGAAGGCTGATACAATATATTGCAAATTTTTTATACAATAATGATACATTCCTCTAAAACTAAAATTTTAATTGAGCTAGGTAGAAAGTCAAGGAAAAAAAAGAAAAGTCAAAACATCACATCAAATAAACTCTACATAGTGTTCAAAAAAAAAAAAAAAAAAAAAGAAGACTCCACATACACATTAGAGCTCCAAAACATTTTTATTTTTTGTAATAAAATTCAATGCAATCACTTTTTGTTCTTTGTTTGGGCTTGCCTAGTGTAGTTCGCAAGAAAAAAAAAAAAAAAAACTTGGCATTTTTATATTTATTTCTTTTGAAAAAAATATGATAACTATGTTTTTAAAAATAATTCATTATTATTTTTAAACAAATATAATAAAACAAAAATATTACAATTATATAACTAATTTAATTTTTTATAAATAATATACAAAATAAATATTTTAAACAACAATAATACATCCCTCTAAAACTAGAGTTCTAATTGAGTTCCAGTGAGATATTAAAAAAAAAAAAACTCTAAAACATCACATCAGATGAGCCCTCACACATATTAGAGTTATTAGAGCTCACAAATTAGAGCTTCAAAACATTTTGGCCTTGCTTTTTTTTTTTTTTTTTCAAAAATATTTCAAACCTCTAAATGAGGAGATCTAGAGGGAGCTTTAGAGGTGGGTTCCATCTTATAATTTAATATTTTATCTTGTGATTTTATTTTTTTTATATATTATTACATCACTAGAGTTAGTATTAGAACTCCAACTCTAATAATCTCTATTATTACTATTTTTTTTTTTTTTTGATTTCCTGCTTTACTGAAATTCAATTAGAGTTCTAATTTTAGGATGAGTAAAGGGTGGGAGCTCGAAAACATTTGCACCGAATCCCCCTAAAATATTAAACGACGTCGTTTTAATATTTATTTTCATATTTTTTTTTTCTTTTCTTCCGCCATGTTTGACGCAGAGCCGAGCTCAACTTCTTCTTCTTCAGAGGGAGAAAGAGAGAGAGGGAGAAAGAGAGAGGAAATGAGAGAGGGAAAGAGAGGGAGAGAAGAGAGAAGAGACACACACACAGAGAGGGCCATGCATTCCGGCCGATCCTCCGATCGTCGTAGCTCGGAGGATCGTCGCAGCCGGCGGATCGCCACAGCTCGACCGGCTGCCTCCGCCCGGCCGCCGTCGCCTCCCCTCTGCCTTCTTCTCTTCTTCTTCTTCTTTCTTTTTCTTCTTCTCTTCTCTTCTTCTCGTTCTGCTTCGTCTTCGTTTCTGATCGAAAAAAAAAAAATTCAAACCACGAAACGACGTCATTTCGTGGTTTCGGGGCATTCGGACTTCCGAATTCGAGCTCCCAACCACAACTCTTTTAGGATTATGTATCATTATTATTTAAATCATCAAAATAAATGCAGTCATGGTCCCACACGACGTTTCAACTTGGTAAAAAGTGAAAATGTAGCCAGCCATTCATGCACGCTTGCAATAATATTTTGAAAAATATTTGGGAAGTTAAAAATAAAAAATAAAAAGTTTGACCACCGTGCATTCATGCATATAACACTTTTAATTAATTACTTATTTAATTGATTATTAGCGTGATTGTTTGTAATACAGACAAATCCACCACCACCCCCTACTGGTACGGCCTATACACGATTGGTCCATGACAATCATTTTCCCAAACATCAACATTTTACAACCTCAAGTTTTTCTACGTGTTAGGGAATGTTTGGGATGTTCCAAATAAGTATATTTTTTGATTTTTTATAAAATATGAGTTGGGTTTAAAGTGATGTATTAGAGAAGTGATGTGACTTAAATAAGATGATATGATTTAAATAAGATAGTGACTTTTTAATTTTTTGACTTTTTTATAAGTTGCCAAACCTAGCCTTAATCTAGAAACAAGATTGGTTTGGTTTATTTTTAAAATCATAATTTGAGTTTTGATTTGTCTTTTAAATTTTTAATTTTTAAAGTAAGTTTTTAAAATAAAAATTTGTTTGATTATAAATTTTTAAAAAAAAATAGAGTTGTATTTTAAAAAATTTTAAGTTTATTTTTCCTAGATATTTGAAAATTTACTTAATTTTATTTTTTAGGATAAATATATTTTATTGTAAATATTTATTTTTTAAATATGTTCTTTAAATTTTCAAATTTTTTGAATCGCCCATATATATCTAAATTATAAAAATTTATTTAGTCAATATTTAAAAAAATAACAAAATATTTTTTTGAAAAAATAAAAAAAAATTTCAAAAAAATAAAAATAATTTTTAAATAACAAAATATTAAAAATTTTAAATTTTTTCGTTTTAAAAATTTTATTTTTAAAAAAAATTGAATTAAATGTTTGATTATGAGTTTTGAAAATAGTTATAAATTTTTTTAATTGAAATTATGATTTCAAATTTAAACCAAATGTTACCAAGCTTTTTTTAAAGAAATAAATGATCAAAAGTATAATTTTTGTGAATCACTTTGCTTGTTTTTTATTTTCAAAAAACACTTTTAGAAAATTTTACTCTTATTTTCCTTTTTTTTTTTTATCTACTGAATTTTTTTAATATTTTAAGCAATTTTTTAGAATTTTGAGGCACGCCTAGCATAAATACACATAAAGTATAATTTTTGTGAAAAAAATCTTTTAAAAATTCACTAAATACAAATATATAAAAAAAAAATATAAGAATTCTGTATATTTTTCGTATTTTTATGTATTTATTAATTTTTTTACAATTTTTTACTTTTAGATACATCTAAGTAAGGTGCATCTAAAAAAGTAAAAAAAAAAAAAAAAAAAATTAAAATTAAAAAACTCAATTTTCAAAAAATTAATTTCAAAAAACTCAAATCAAACACACATTAATTTTTTGTTTTTGTTTTTGATTTTGATGTATACATGATTAACATGAGTCAAGTTTGTCTATGGGCTGGCCTATGGATTTGACTTTCAAGCCCGACTTAATTCAATTTTAAGCTCACCTTTGACAATTTAATATTTTAGTTTAAAAATTAAAAAATTAATAAAAAAAATTAAAAAATCAATAATTTATATTAAAAAGTTAAAAATTTTATTTTCTTTCTACGTTTTTATAAAAAATTAAAAAATCATTTTAAATATATTAATTTTTTTAACTCATAAATTAGTTAAAAAAATTTAAAATTATTAAAATAACATATTCTGAAAACAATGCTTAAATATCAACTCACACTTGGTGTTTAAAAAAAAAAAAAAAACCCTCACACTCACATGGAACGGACAATGGACATGGATGGATATAAGAGAGGGTGGATAAGAGCGATGGCATTTTCAAAATATTTAAAAATATTAAATATTATATTAAAATAATTTAAAATTATAAGGATTTGGATCTCGAAATATACTTTTACACTCCTCCAATAATAATCTTGAATCTGTCTTTCGACAGTAAACCAAGGGTCATGTCGACCCCTACGTCAATCAAGTAGTTCGATGGCTTCCCAACTCACAGGTTGGACCATGATTTTGAAAATCGAATCGAATAGGTCGACTCAACCGATTGAATCATTGATCGTTCAGGATTCTAATTCGAATATATTTTTAAATCATTTTAATTTAAAAATTGACTTATTTAGAGAAAATTAAAAAAATCGGCGGTTGAGCCACTGAACTAGGCGACCAAGGACAGGTCAAGCGAACTAACCAGGTTGAAAAAACTAAAAATTTTGAAATTTTTTTTATACTTTATAACCATTTATTTATTTTTTATTTTCTCTGTCTTTCTTATTATATATACAAGAAAATTTTAATTAAACTCTTTTTTAAGGGTCTTTTATTGTGAGTAATTCCATTCAAAGTTTAAAATTATTGTGAAAGTTTCTACTTATTTATAAGAAAAACTTCTTTAAAAAACAACTCAAAAAATTTATGTGTGATTCAGGGGTGTTTTGGAAAGTTGGTAAAAAGTTGATTTTTTGACTTTTTTAGCTTATTTTGTCTTTTTATTAAAGAGAGATTAGAAATTTTGATATCCCTTCAAAAATTTTACTTTTCTTTTAATCAAATTATTTGAATTAAAATCATATAGAGGAAATATTAAATATTTGATTTCCTCTTCCAAAATTAAAATTTTAAAATATATTACTATATTTTTAGTAAAAAACATATTAGGAGAAATATTTAAGATTATTTAATATTTTTAATATTTTTAATTTATAATTTTATTACTTATATTTTTATTCAAGTATAATTTTAATATATTTATGATGTCACAGTTTGATAGTGATTCAACTCGACAGTTGAACCGGTAACCCGTTTATCCGATTATTTTTTTGATTCGCTTACCAATTCGATTTTTAAATCATTGAGTTGGGCAACTTAATGGCTACGATGACCATTTAGGAATGTTTTGGAGAAATGGTTAAAAGTTGATTTTTGATTTTTAATTAAGCCTTTTGATTTTTTCATAAAGTGTTTTTTTTTTTTTTTTGTTATAGGAAAATCCTCCATACTCTCCCGCAGGTCCAAGGCAGCGTCTCTATTTTTTCATAAAGTTATTTGAGAAGTTGATAAAAAGTTATTTTTTGACTTTTTTACTTAATATTTGTTTATGTTATCATATCATAATCACATGACCAAAATATCTTACCTAATTTAGAAAATTTATATTTTGACCCAGGTGACTCATTTTGATCCATAGAGGATATAGTTATAATTTCACAAGTAATTTTCAACTACTTTTTAAATAATTTTGATGCTAAAAAAATAAACTTTTTACTTTTTACTCAAATTACAGAAAGCAACTTTTAATTTTGTTCCCAAATGACGCCGTAGTCACGCCTAAGCTCATTCAACCATCTTGCGTCCTCTACTCAACTAGCCCAAAAGCAGGATCGAGAACTCTAAAGTGACGCGGCCGGAAAAGGACTCAAGAGATGGTCCCTCACCTGTACTCTAGCCATTATTCTTAGGAATTGTGCATGAAGCTGAGCCCACATGATACTCTCATTAGCAAGAAAAAAGATTTGGACCTCTAATTATGAAATTCGAGGGAGCTCTAATAATGTGTAGATTCTATAATGATATAATGTTTGTGTCTATATTTTTTTAAGAATTGTGATTGGTAGCTCGAAACTCAGCCCCTCGAATCACCGAATTTGAAAACGACGTTGTTTTTGCAATTTTTTTTTTTTTTTGGTTCAATCAGAAACGAAGAAGAAGAAGAAGAAGAAGAAAGAAAGAAAAATAAGAAAGAAGAAGAGAAGAAGAAGAGAGAGGCAGAGGCGGAGGCAACGGCGGCCGGGTTGCGACGATCGGCTGGGCGATCGGCGGAATGCTGGGGCCTCTCTCTGTCTCCATTCCCTGTTCTCTCTTCTCTCTTCTCTCCCTCTGTTTCCCTCTCTTCTCTCCTCTCTCTTTCTCCCTCTCTCTCTCTTCCCTTCGATTTCTTCAAATTCGGGGGATTCGGGAGAATGATTTTTCGGGGGAAAAATCATTTCTCTTTTTTTAATTGTCAAATTATTAAAGTGTTAAAAAAAATAATATCAAACTATAAAGAAAATATAATTTAAAAATATGTAAATGGTTTTTGGGCAAAATCAAAACTGAAATAAATTGACAAAACAACGTAACAAAATTTACAATACATAAATAAATAAAACCTGATCGAGTCGAGTGTGTGACACTGTTTCCTTAAGACAGATTCGTCCTCCCACCGATACTTAATTTAATGAACGTCTATCTCCCAAGATACAATGATCAATGTCTTGCACTAGCAGCACTACTATTGCAAGCCTAGCGAACTTCGCTGTGCATGTACTCTCTTTATAGGAAACTTAGACTCAAGAAATATGAAGAATAAATGCAAAGTGAAGAAGAAATGACCATTCTTTATACACTATACAAATTAAAGTGGGGGAGATGAAATTTATAGACTTCTATGTGACTCTTCGGAAAGGTTGTGATCCTTTAAAATGACACACTTTTCTAACTCAAGAGACACAACTATTGGAGTAAATTTTAATTCAAATTTTTAGACAATCCCCCGCATAAGTGAAATTTACGGAAAGGAAATGCAACAACATGCAGACAAAGAGAGAATACATTAAGGAAATAATCTGCATCAGGATAGGTAGCTTTTGGTATTGAATCTTTCCTAGTGAAAACTTATCGGACTTACTAGCTAATCAGTAGATGTGATGCGTTGAACTATTCAGCCGTTTGTGTAAGTTAAGACAATAGAATTCACACAGAATATCTCTAAACACAGCTTAGTTCTCATGGTTGTATCCGTTTTGGCTTTGGGCAAGTCCTGGTGTTTCATGAGTGCTTTAGAGAATTTAACCTTATCAATTCTCATAGAAGTGGCCCATTCACACTCATATAGGTAATCCTTATTTCGAGTCTCTTAAATACTTCTCTTGAAAGATACCCCTCTAGGTTTTTCAAGATATAAGTGATCATTAAAAGCATAACTTACCCTAAATCCCCTACATACAACACATGTTACAGATATCACTCTCATCATAGGAATGGATAGGAAATAGACTCATTTAGTGATTTCTAGCGAGCTACACATAATTTAGTTGTCCCTTTGAACTTAGTTCTTGGGATCTCCAATCATCTAAGTAGGGTTACCATTATGATGACTCTGGTGTAATAAACTTTAATCACATTCCCCTCGATGAATTTTCCCTCATTTGCTCTCTGGTCAAACTTGTTGTTTAGTGGCAACTATTTTTCGTTTGACCTTCTCAATTATATATCATTGAGTAGTTAGTGGATCCATTATATTATCTTTAGACAATATTTACAACTGAAAGAAAATGTCATATGGTATTAAATCTTTGATTACATCGAGACTTACCGTTACTCTATGTCACTCTCATTTTTAAAATAATAAACATAGAGTTGTTCTTTAAGAGTTAATGAAACCATTTTTGCTTCTACTCTAACTTTGTCCTAAAGAATTGAGATTCTTTGTGAACCTATTATCGGAACTATTACGTTGGTAAAATCCTCCAAGCACCCCCACATTTTAAGTATTCTAAGAAAAATTAATTTTCTTGTTCAGATATTATCACATGAAAATATCAATACACCCCCATAATTCTGATATAAATCAAAATATACCATCCATCACTTAGGGACTATGGTGTGCTTTGGATAATCAATTTCTGAAGAGAAATCATGAATTCCAGAATAATTATGACTACTACAAGTCACAATTAATGCTTTGACAAAATTATATCCTCATAAAGATTTTGCCTAATAATCAAACAATTCAAAAATCTCATTTAATTGTATAATTATTTAAAATGCATTCAAGGAAAAATACTTGTACAATGCATTTTAAGAAAAAGTACTTGTACATCCAAATTAAGATTTAAACTCTTAAATTTGAATACTACTTGTTCGAGTTTCTATGAATAACATGTCATAAATCATAATTAGCAGACAATTCTACTTCTCTCCCCCACATTTGTGATAATACATAAATTAACACAAATAACATGACTCATTTACAAACAAGTGTTACTATCACAAAAATATGTGTGACGAAAGTAAATTAAATTATCTCTTCTAATTCAAGAGATAAACTCCCACATTAATATTATAATTCATGGTTAAACAAATTCTACTACACAAGTAAAATAATGATTGATGACAATTTATGTCACAAAATTTAAAGTTACTTTAAAATAACTTTCAATTGATTATTAACAAAATAATAATCAACACGAAAGATGTATCAATCTACTTCTAATTAAATGGAACGACACCACTGTTTAAATCATCATGTTTGTTCACGATTGTTAATATTACTATCATAATCAAACAAAAAGGTTATTTACATATGAAATATACTTTTCTAAATAATACCCCACAAGAGATCCATTAATAGTTACATGGATGTCATAAAACTCATTCTAAATTAATTAAATATACCATGTAAATGACATTAGTACCACAAAGATTTGTAAACCTTAATTATCAACTCTATAACATATGTAGGCATGGACACAAATAAATTAAAATTTCTAGCACTGAAAACCAGTCAGAACTGTTAAAAACAGTTTCTAAAAACAATTCTAGAATTGAATATCAAAAAACAAATTTAAACAAAAAAAATTAGAACTAGAAATACAGGAAAATAGTTTAAATTTCCGAATTGAAAAAAAAAAAAAAAAAACTGTTCAAAACCAATTTAACAATTTCAAGAATAAGAAAATAAAAATAAAACAAAATAAAAACAATTTGAAAAACAACTATTTCCACCGTTAAAAAAAAAAAAAGGTTTGAAATCGTTTTCAACATCTTTGATTGAGAGGATCAACATGACTTTTTAGGAAAACGGTAAGGGAGACAGGGGTGCATAGGTCTACCACATTAAGGGTTGGTTTGGCAAGGGTTTATTGGGCTTTTTTGGCTCAATGAGTCACAAAAGACAGAATAGGCTCATGAGCCACAACAGACAAAACATCCCATCCAACTCCACAATCATTACACTCTTCTCTCACAAAAAAGTTAAAAAAGTCAAAAAGCCAAAAGTGCTTCCCAAACCAAGCTTTTGAGCCCAGGCTCATAAGTGCATGGACGTAAATTTCAAACAATTATCTACACACACAAAAAATAAAATAAAAATAAAATAAAACGCCATTTGTTTTCCAAAAATGAAGTCAGAAAAGCAAAACACAATTAAATAGAGCCATACATAATAACACTTTTTCTTGTTTTATTTTGAACAAACATAACAGAATTAAATGATAAAATTAGAACTTCTTAGTTCGCTATTTTTCTCTCCATTTTCTTAGCAAACAAAAAGGGAACAACAATTAATGGAAAATCAAGTATACATATCCAGCGAGAGAGAGACCTACTTGGAGATTGTTTTCTCTCTGGTTTTCGTTATTTGCTTCTTTCTCTCTACACATTGATCGTACAGAAAAGTATACCGTAATCATGCAGTAAAATTCAAAGTTGCACCGATCCATCGCCAAATAAACAATGCACAAAAAATAAGTGATTTGAACAAATCATTTTTTTTAATACCATATATTCGAATGATGACTAACATCACAAAAACAAAAATTTATCACGGAAAGTTCTATTCATGCTGCAAGTTTCTAGTTATACAATAATAAATAATTATATTTTCTCAAAAATTATAAACAGGATCGAATCTGTCTTAAGATTGTTTGAAAAAATAATACCAAATTATAAGGAAAATATAATTTAAAAATATATAAATGGTTTTTGGGCAAAACCAAAACTGAAATAAATTGACAAAAACAACGTAACAAAACTTATAGTACATAAATAGATAAAATCTGATCAAGTCGAGTGTGTGACACTCTTTCCTTAAGACAGATTCGTCTTCCTACCGGTGCTTAGGATTTAATTGACGTCTATCTCCCAAGATACAACGATTAATGTGTTGCACTAGCAGCACTATTATTGCAAGCCTAGCGAACTTGGTTATGCATGTACTCTTTTTATAGGAAACTTAGACTCAATAATATGAAGAATAAATACAAAGTAAAGAAGAAATGACCATTCTCTATACACTATACAAATTGAAGTGAGGGAGATGGAATTTATAGACTTCTATGTGACTCTTCGGAAATGTTGTGACCCTTCAAAAGGACACACATTTTCAACTCAAGAGACACAACTATTGAAGTAAATTTTAATTTAGGCCAAGTTTGGCATAACCTAAATAATATAAAAAGTCAAAAAGTCACTATCCCATTTAAGTCACATCATCTTATTTAAATCACATCACTTCTCTAACACATCACATTAAACCCAACCCAAACCCAACCCATATAAGCCAATAAGTCAAAAAGTACATTTTTTTAGAACATCCCAAACCAACCCTTAAATTTTTCAACATAAAACTCTAAAATTAGAGGGATGTATCATTATTTTATTAGTAAAAGCCTAACATGATTATTCCTCTTGCATGATTGAGATTTTCTAGAAAGTATATTGTTTTATATAACAAGGAGGGAGACTGATTTAGTTATTTTTTTGATTTTTAAAAAAAAGTAAGTATAAGAAAATAGAAAAATAATGTGATAATTTATAATAAATAAGTCAACAAACAACTTGTTTAAGTGATTGTCAAACTATCTCTTAATTTAAAATTTTCAGTGTCATACTCTACTCACTTATTCTAATAAATTTTGAAAAATTCTATTATACACCCTCTTTATTATATGTACTTTTAATTATGTTATTTTTTATTTAATTATGACTAATTTTTTTTTAGTTATAATAATATTTTAGTTATAGCTCATGAAATCTTCAGTTATAACTCATGTGTTGTTTGGTTCCAAATTATTATTTTTTTAATTATAACTCAGAAAGTATAAAATTATGATTTTTTTTTTTAATTATAAAGTGTATAGAGGTGTGTACTATAATCTTTCTCAATACATTTTTATATTTTATTTATTTATTTATCATTTTATACTATTGAAATATTTGAAAAGATATAAGTTATTTTTATTAATTAATTAAGTATTTTTAGAACAAGAATAAAATATTAATGAGAGGTTTCCCATTTGCAATTATTTTGGTTTTGTACTGGTTGGTATGAAATTCCCGCGAAAAGAATCCAGTGGTCTGCAAGTGAAATGACAGATTACCCCTATCAATAGAGAAGTTATTGGTTGGTCTTGATGGTATGATTGGTAAAAGAGATAAGACTCCTAATTTTATGTTAAGTGATTAAGAATAATTAAAGGATACGGTAATTTGTGATTGTTGAAAAATACCAACGCGTAACGCTCCTAAACCAACCAATAATTTTTCCTATCAATCTCATGCAACATGTTCATATAGATCTTTTAGAGAAGAATTAAAAAAAAAATTATAAATTTATTTAGATCACATTAATTTTTTATAATGGCCTCGTTTGGGAACAAACTATTTTAGTAATTTTTTGACTTTTTACGAAAAGATGTACAGAAAAGTAGAGAGGTGATGTGACTAGTTTTAGTTGGTTTTTGACTTTTTGACTAAAATAGCCACTCCCCAAACGAGGCCTAAATAAAAAAATTAATTTATAGACTATATTCAAAGCAATCCATAGTGACAGTTAAAAAATTTGCATTAAATGCGGCCAATGATAAAAAATAAATAAATAAAAGCTTAATCACATAGGATACTTACGTATAGGTCTTAATAAGTGAACTTATTGTCTAATAGGTCCTACGAAAAAAATTTGTTATAAAAAAGTCACTTATTGTAAGTTTTAGCGATAATTTATAAAAATCATGACAAAAAAAAATCACTAATTATCAATTTTTAGCGACATATATAAAAAATTGTCACAAAAAAATTATTTTTAACGACAATTTTATTAAAACTTATTTTCAATAGGACTTGATAGGAATTAAGTCCAATTATTAAGACCTATTAGTAGTTTATCCTAATCACATAGGGATGACCTCTGGGAGTAAATTCTAAGGAGTCGAAACCCCAGGGGTCATTCTTAGGTGGTACTACATAGTAGGGTTATTCAATCATATAGCGGTAAGTCGCAGACTTATACATAGACAGGAGTTTAAACCCACACTCCTAACATTGAGTATAATTTGCTTAAGTCTGGAAGGTTCGTCTTACTAGCTCTATGTATTGCAATTGACTCGCCTTAAAAAGAATGAAATCTAAAATCTCAAAATTTATGCCTCAAAACTTGACAAATTGTCACACTTCTGAATTATTAAACGCCAATGATCATCAAGAAGAGTTCAGTTTTCAAACTCGAAAAGGGCAAATATTTAACAGTAATATTTAGTGGCTTAAAAATTCATGACTTAAATAATTCGAATGTATTAAAATGACGACATTTTAATAGGGAAATTCCTCGTAGCTCGAAAAAGTGTGGTACGAATAGTTCGAAAATAATCTCTTACCGGTAAGAGATTATTTTTTTGCCTATAAAAATAATCTCTTACCGATAAGAGATTATTTTTGAGCCATTCAAATCGTGATATTCGAGCTACGTAGCATGCCAATTTTAATATATTCAAACTATTTAAACTATACAAATTTAGACTATTAAATGTCACTTACTTACCACGTCTGAAAGATTTATATTTCAATTATCACAGGAGGAGACTGGTGTCAGTGTCAAAATTTGTTTCTTCGAGATTTATAAAGCCAAGGTAAGGTAAGGTATGGTGACATCTTCATTCTTCGAGATTTATAAAGCCAAGGTGGTGACATCTTCAAACAAAGTGATGACCCGTTCTCTATTTATTTTTATTTATTTATTTTGGAGCTGACAATTTTCTCACGTTGGGTTGGTTCCATCCCATCCGCCCTGCTTTATAATTTGTGTGAGTTTTTTGCCCTAATAAGAAAGTGGGGTAGGTACAAAATTTTGTTGGAAATGGTTATAAAATTTTAGTTAAAATTAGAATTTTTTTTTAAGTTTGGTCTAATTTTTAGGTGGGTCCCGTGCATCGATTTACACGGGTCAAAGTGGTAACGCGTTCTATGCCGCGTTGTGATTCACGTGGTATATTTGGTTGCTCAAAACCATTACCGAGTGAATGGGAAATTGAAGCCAAAGTATGCTCCATGGAAATGGAGTTTTGGTGGAAATATCCTTAAAGGTTTGAATAAGGCTTGTCCCACATTGATTTGGTGGGAGGTTTTGAAAGGGTTTATAAGGAATGGGTTTGGTACTTGGGGTGTGCCCCAAGGGGTACCCAAGTGTTTTAGAGGGAGAGGTTATGGACAAAATGGGCTAGACCCATTGGACCCAAAAACCACCACACACGCGCGTGCCGTCCGGTCGGTCGGCTGGGCTGGGCTGGGCTTGGGCTTGGGTGCGTGGTGTGAGGTTGGGTTGGGCTTGTTCGGCCCAATACTAATCTTTTTGGGCCAAAAACATTTGAAAGAATTCAAATTAAATTGGTTTGGATTTAATGTTCATCCAAACAAGGCCCTTCCCGTTTTCAAACAGAATTAAACTGATTTGGATTTATTGTTCATCCAAACAGGGCCCTTCCCGTTTTCAAAGAATTAATCTGATTTGGATTTACTGTTCATCCAAACAGGGCCCTTCCCGTTTTTGAATCCAACAGCTTTAAATCTGTTTGAATTTCAAACCAAACAGTGCCTAACCTGTTTGTATCTGTTTAATTCAAATTGAACAGGTACAGTACCTGTTTAATTCAAAACCTAGAGCCACCATTCATCTATAAATAGGACAGCCCTCATTTGGATTTAGTATCTAATTTCGTCCTTCATAATTCTGAAAACATTCTCTTCATGTTGCTGCATCATTTTCTTGTCAGAGAGAGTATAAACACTTAGTGTGTTCGTTAGGCAAACAATTTGTAGTGCTGCTATTGTTTGTAGTAGATCATTTTATCCTGGGAGATAGACGTCCAAATTCTGAAAGCACCGTGGAGAGGACGAATCTGTCTTAAGGACACAGTGTCAAACACTGGACTTGATCAGAAAATTATTCAAAGAAATTAAATCAAGTAAGTTATTTAATTTATTTTCATGTTATTTTTATATTTAAATCAGATTTTAATTTTGTTTTTGTAACAAAATAAAATCTGTTTTTATTTATTTATTTATTATTTCGAGTTTGATTTTTGTAATCAAACAAATTCTCTCATTTTCTTTATTTCTTTAAATTCTAATTGTTGTTTTGTACACAATAGAATTAAACTTTTAAATACAGTGAAGATTGTCCAACAATCTTAAGACAGAATTTTTTGGTATCTTCATTGTATTTAATTTTCTGTTTTTCAAAGTAATATTCTGGTTGGAAAAACAAATAGTGATTTATGCTATTTGACAGATAGTAGTAATATACTGTCTCTTTTCTTTGACAACTAGTAGTAATATACTGGTGTCATTAACAATTGCAGAATATTATTTGGTGTTACAGAAAATTATTTTGGTATTTTATTTTAGTTTTAGTAACAAGGAAAATAAAATTATTTTATTGTTATCATTTATTTTCTGGTTTTAGTAACTAGAATTTATTTTCTGGTTTTGGTAACTAGAAAATTATTTTGTTTTTCTGATTTTTGTAATCAGATATTTTTGTGATATTTTATATTCTAGTTTTAGTAACAAGAAAAATAAAATTATATTATTTTCTAGTTTTAGTAACAAGAAAAATTAAATTATTTTTGTTATAACTTATTTTCTGGTTTGAGTAACTAGAAAATTAATTTGTGGTTTGATATTCTGATTTTTGTAATCAGATATTATTTCGGTATTTTATTTTACTAGTTTTAGTAACAAGAAAAATAAAATTATTTTTTATTGTAATTTATTTTCTGGTTTTAGTAACTAGAAAATTAATTTTGTTAATCATGTAACTTTGTGACTCGGTCACAATTTGTTAATTTTATACGTGACTTATAGTTTCTGCACATGAGTCGGAAAATATATATATTCACAAGGACATTTGATTGCATATTTAATTAGTTTATTTATGTACAAATCAAACTTATTAAATGAAGGTATGTTTTTCATTTTAAAGTTTAAAGTTTAAAATGCGTTGGATTTTATTTATGAGTTGAGAATCCATTTATTTCATAACGCAAGTTATTGAATCATGCATGATTAATTTATTTTGATTAATTTATTATTTTAGTTGATGCGTTTGATATGCATGTGTTGATATCAACTCGAGTTATTTTTAAAAAAAATAAATAAATAATAATTGCATGTGATTTGGAATGATAAATTAATATGTTGACTTTGTACATAAGCATTTTTTTTGAATATTTCTAATCAATTTTGAATGGGTGTTTAAACACTAGAGAAATTTAAACATGAAGATGTATGTAATTATATCGTTCCGTTTAATTAGGAAGTAATTTAAGAAATCTTTTATGTTGATTATTGGTTTATTTTGAATGAGATGTCATTAATAATTATTTTACTTGTGTAGTAGGAATTGTTAAACCATAAATCATTTTATTATATGGGGTGTATCTCTTGCATTAGTTGAGATAATTTAATTTTCTTCTGTCACAAATATTTTTATGACAGTGACATTTATTTATAAATGAGTTGCAAGAATGTATACAATCAATTAGGTTTTTGAATTGTTCGTTTCTTAGGCAAAATCTTTATGAGGATATAATTTTGTCAAAACATTAATTCTGATTTGTGTAGTCATAATTATTGTGGATTTTTGATTTGAAATTTATGAATCAAGTACATCATAGACAACAAATGATGAATGGCATGTTACTAAATTCAGGCTTACCACAGAACTTGTGGGGGAAAGCAATATTGTCTGCTAATTATATTCTTAATAGAATACCCCACAAGAAAACCGAAAGCATTCCTTATGAATAGTGGAAAGGTCGACCACCTTCCTACAAATACTTAAAAGTGTGGGGGTGTTTGGCAAAAGTGGAAGTTCCTGTTCCTAAAAAGACTAAGTTTGGACCAAAAACAGTAAATTGTGTGTTTATTGATTATGCTCAGAATAGTAGTGCATATCGGTTTCTGACTTATAAATCAGAAATACCTGATATAAATGTGAACACTATTATAGAGTCAAGGAATGCTGTGTTTTTTGAACATGTCTTTCCTTACAAGAAAGGACAGGAATTAAGTTCACAGAAAAGAACTTATGATTGTACACAAAGTCAAGAGACTAATGACAATCAAACACAAGAGACTAGTAATGGTCTCAACCAACAGGATTTAACTGATGATGAACCAAGAAGAAGTAAGAGAGCGAGAACATCAAAATCCTTTGGTCCAGATTTTCTGACATACTTGTTAGAAAATGAACCTCAAAGCTTTAAGGCAGCAATGACTGGTCCTGAAGCACCTTTGTGGAAAGAGGCTGTTAATAATGAAATTGAATCCATTATGCAAAATCATACTTGGGAATTGGTGGATCTTCCACCAGGTTCTAAACCTCTTGGATATAAATGGATATTCAAGAGAAAAATGAAAGCAGATGGTTCAATTGACAAGTATAAAGCAAGACTTGTAGTTAAAGGTTACAGACAAAAGGAAGGTCTGGACTATTTTGACACATATTCCCCTGTGACAAGAATAACATCCATTCGCATGCTTATTGCTATAGCAGCGTTGTTTAATTTAGAAATACATCAAATGGATGTTAAAACAGCTTTCTTAAACGGTGATCTAAATGAAGAGATCTATATGGAGCAACCCGAAGGGTTTGTTGTATCAGGGCAAGAAAAGAAAGTTTGTCGACTTGTAAAATCCCTTTATGGATTAAAACAAGCACCTAAGCAATGGCATGAAAAATTTGATCATGCAATGCTTACTAATGGGTTTAAGATAAACGAATGTGACAAATGCGTCTATGTTAAAAACACTGACCAAGGATATGTCATAGTTTGTTTTTATGTGGATGACATGCTTATCATTGGAAGCAGTCAAAACATGATCAAATCAACTAAGCAAATGCTTAAAGATTTGATATGAAAGATATGGGGGTCAGATGTTATATTAGGAATGAAAATTACTAAAACATCTGACGGATATGCATTATCTCAATCTCATTATATTGAGAAAATTCTTGATAAATTTATCAAGGATGATTTGAATTTAGCAAGAACACCTGTAGACATCAGTCTTTATTTATCGAAAAATAAAGGTGATGCAGTGTCTCAGTTAAAATACTCCCAAATCATTGGAAGCCTAATGTACCTAATGAATTGTACTCGTCCTGATATAGCTTATGCTATCAGTAAATTGAGTAGGTACACTAGTAACCCCGGAGAAGACCATTGGAAAGCGATCATTCGGGTTCTTAGATATCTAAGATTCACCTGATCATGGTTTGAACTTTACTCGATATCCAGCAGTACTTGAAGGTTATTGTGATGCAATTGGATATCGGATACTAAAGATTCAAAATCCACTAGTGGATATGTCTTTACTCTAGGCTGCTGTTTCTTGGAAGTCCACGAAACAAACTTGCATCGCACGATCCACAATGGAATCCGAGTTCATTGCTTTAGACAAAGCAGGAGAAGAGAATGGCTTCGTCACTTCTTAGAAGACATTCCAATGTGGCCAAAACCTGTGCCAGCTATTTGCATTCATTGTGATAGTCAATCTGCAATAGGCAGGGCACAGAATCATATGTATAACGGTAAGTCACGACATATTCGTCGTCGACATAATACCGTAAGGCAATTGTTGTCAAACGGAATAATCTCAATAGATTATATAAAATCTAAAGAGAATATTGCGGATCCGTTAACAAAAGGTTTGACAAAAGAGCTAGTGTATAGTTCATCAAAGGGGATGGGATTAAAGCCTATTACATAAGAGTCGTCATAATGGTAACCCTACTTATATGACTGGAGATCCCAAGAACTAAGTTCAAAGGGACAACTAAGTTATGTATGGCTCGCCAGAAATCACCAAGGGATTAAAACCTACCCATTCCTATGGTGAGAGTGATATCTGCAACATATGTTGTCTGCAGGGGTATAAGGATAAGCTTTGCTTTTAATGATTACTTATATCTTGATTAAGGCATAAAATCAAGACGAGTATGAGGAGATACTCACAATAAGAATCACCTATATGAGTGTTGAACTGGGGCCGGTTCTATGAGAATGAAAGAGGCTACATTCTCTAGAAACACTCATGAAAACCAGGAGCGTTCAAGGCCAAAATGAACACAACAGTGAGAACCACGATGTGTCAGAAGATATTTTGTGTGAAATCTATTGTCTTGGCTTACACAAACGGCTGAACAATTCAAGGCATCGCGTCCATTGGTTAGCCAGTAAGTCCGATAGGTTATCACTAGGGAAGGTTCAAGGCCGAAAACTACCTATCCTGATGCAAGATATTTTCGACTTATACTCTTTCGTAAATCTGCATATTGTTGCATTTCCGTTGTCATCAAATTCCATTCATGTGGGGGATTGTTGGAAATGGTTATAAAATTCTAGTTAAAACCAGAATTTTTTCCTAAGTTTGGTCTAATTTTTAGGTGGGCCCCGTGCATCGATTTACACGGGTCAAAGTGGTAACGCGTTCTATGCCGCGTTGTGATTCACGTGGTATATTTGGTTGCTCAAAACCATTACCGAGTGAATGGGAAATTGAAGCCAAAGTATGCTCCATGGAAATGGAGTTTTGGTGGAAATACCTTAAAGGTTTGAATAAGGCTTGTCCCACATTGATTTGGTGGGAGGTTTTGAAAGGGTTTATAAGGCATGGGTTTGGTACTTGGGGTGTGCCCCAAGGGGTACCCAAGTGTTTTAGAGGGAGAGGTTATGGGCAAAATGGGCTAGACCCATTGGACCCAAAAACCACCACACGCGCGGCCGCCGTCCGTCCGGTCGGTCGGCGGCTGGGCTGGGCTGGGCTTGGGCGGGGTGCGTGGTGTGAGGTTGGGTTGGGCTTGTTCGGCCCAATACTAATCTTTTTGGGCCAAAAACATTTGAAAGAATTCAAATTAAATTGGTTTGGATTTAATGTTCATCCAAACAAGGCCCTTCCCGTTTTCAAACAGAATTAAACTGATTTGGATTTATTGTTCATCCAAACAGGGCCCTTCCCGTTTTCAAACAGAATTAATCTGATTTGGATTTACTGTTCATCCAAACAGGGCCCTTCCCGTTTTTGAATCCAACAGCTTTAAATCTGTTTGAATTTCAAACCAAACAGTGCCTAACCTGTTTGTATCTGTTTAATTCAAATTGAACAGGTACAGTACCTGTTTAATTCAAAACCTAGAGCCACCATTCCATCTATAAATAGGACAACCCTCATTTGGATTTAGTGATCTCAAATTTCCGTCCTTCATAATTCTGAAAACATTCTCTTCATGTTGCTGCATCATTTTCTTGTCAGAGAGAGTATAAACACTTAGTGTGTTCGCTAGGCAAACAATTTGTAGTGCTGCTATTGTTTGTAGTAGATCATTTTATCCTGGGAGATAGACGTCCAAATTCTGAAAGCACCGTGGAGAGGACGAATCTGTCTTAAGGACACAGTGTCAAACACTGGACTTGATCAGAAAATTATTCAAAGAAAATTAAATCAAGTAAGTTATTTAATTTATTTTCAGTGTTATTTTTATATGTTTAAATCAGATTTTAATTTTGTTTTTTGTAACAAAATAAAATATGTTATTTATTTATTATTTCGAGTTTGATTTTTGTAATCAAACAAATTCTCTCATTTTCTTTATTTCTTTAAATTCTAATTGTTGTTTTGTACACAATAGAATTAAAATCTTTTAAATACAGTGAAGATTGTTCCTACAAATTTACTCTGGATTAGCTTGAAAAATAAATATTCAGAATTTATTCAGAAAGTAGATTTAACGGTAGAAATTGAGGTGTCGTTTGGAAAGTGGGTTGATTTTTTAACTTTTTAATTTTTTTGTTATTTTTGCCTGGGCTAAAAAGTTTAGTTTGGGAAGGATTTTTTTATTTTTTAGCTTTTTTGACTTTTTTTGTGAGATAAGAATGTAATGATTATGAATTTGATGTGATTTTTGTTTTTTGTGGTTAAAATAGTCTATTTTGTCTTTTATGGCTAAAATAGCCAAAAAAACCTCAAATAGCTCTTCCCAAACGGAGCCTGAATGAGTATATAGTGAAGTCCATACATATAATAAATCTTAATCACATGTTGTAAATTTTAGATATATAATTCTAAGTTTACTAGTGGTAATCCGTGCTATGTACGAGTTTTATAAATTAAAAAAAAATATTATAATTATCTTCAAATAATTTAATATTTTGTCTTGTGATATATATAAAATTTATAATTTAACTTTTATATTTATAACTTTTTAAATTATTAATTTTAAAAAATTATATATATATAAGTCAAAAATGCAATTTTGATAATTTGTATTAAAAAAAAAGGTTAAATTTGATTAAATGAGTTATGACATACATTTTTTTATTATGAAAATATATAAATTTAAAAGTTATAATTAAGACAAATATACAATTTTATTATTAAATGCGAAGTGAATTGATATTTAACAATAATTAATATGATATTTCTATTATTAATCCAATAATATAAGTTACATTTCTTTTGATTTCAATTTCATAACAAAAAATACAATATGAATATAATACCCACATGGATTTCTAGTTTTTAATAATAAGAATATTTCAAAATATTTTCAAACTTTCATTATTTTCTTTTAATTTTTTTTATCTAATTTGATTTTAAATTTGAATAAATTTTTTGATTTTATATGAATTACTTTAACTTTTTCATTAAATTTTTATCAAATTTTAAAAGAATTTCATTCTTATCCCATTTTTTTTTTCTTTTCACCAATTTTGATGAAAAGAACAATAATTTTCAACATTTCATCTTTTTAAATTTTTATCAAATTATAATTTGATAAAAAAAATATTAAGGGTTGAAGATTCTCTTAATTGGAATTATAGTGAAATTACATCTTGAAATTGTCAAAATTTGAGTATGTGATTGATTGAAATGTATAATTTAATTAATTCTCTTCTTATATTTGTTTAAAAATTGACACTTATGATTATATTATTATAAGTCAAATTATGAAAAAAATTTGAGGTGTCAAACATTTTCCATTTGTAAATTTCTTACATATTTAAAAAAAAAAAAGTGTAACTTTTGGATATGTGTTTATCAGTTTTGTTTTATGGACATGAACAATTCATGTTTCAATTTAAAATTAAAAAGTTAAAAAAAAAAATAGATTGGGTTTTTTAGAGATAAAAGAAGCCATCTAACTCTTCTATATATGGACTATTTAATCACATAAAAAAATAAAAATTATATTTAGAGATTATCCCTATATATTATGCTATTATATACAACCATAACTGTAACAAATTAACTATAATATATATAAAAAGTTATATTAAGCTTTTAATTTCAATTAATTGAATTATAATTAACAAACTAACAAGTAACTGTAATTGTATAATGGGATAGAAAGAGGATAAAAATAAATAACACAGTGATATTTAAAAGTTTTAAATTTACCTAATGTTATAGTAAAATATTAAATTCTCGATAAATTTTCACATTTTCTATATTAAAAAAAAAATGTCAATAAAAAATAAATAAAAATTTGATACTCATTTTTTTACTTCAATTTTATGATATTCATTGAAGAAAACAAAAGCCGATCAAAATCCTTGGCACAGAACAGATATAGATACTTCGATTGCAACCATAATCACCAATAATTCTTCTCTACCATGCAAACCTGTAAACAAACACACAAACCTCACTAAAACCGAAACCAAATCAAAACCAAAACCAAACAAACAGCATAGAAAGATAATCACACATAAAAAAATAAAATTAAAAAACAAATAAATTTATGGAATGAAAGAATGTTACCTCCAACAACTTATACCTCACCTAACCCAATCCGTTAGCTCATCCACCAGTTTCCGCGAAGTCTAGGAGTTGAAATGACTAATCAAATTATTCTTTAAATAAGACTTAAAAATTGATTAATTTATCCCATTAAGTAATTTAAAGTTTTGATAGATATACACAAGAAAAATAGATGATTATATTACTAAATCATAATTAAAATTTAGATATTGTCATTTTTTTTTTTTAGATCCATATATAAATTCTTATCTTTTTATTTTTTTTTTGTATGGTTTCTATTTTTTTTTTCAATTTATTTAAGATGGAGTTGTGGGTTTCTATTTTTTTTTTTTGCCAATTTAATTTATATATGGATTCTATTTGTTTTTAATAATTATTATTTAAGTAAGTTATGATGTGAGTTAGATATGTGATAGACATATGAGTTTTATTGATTTAAAGTATGATGGTAGGAGATATTTTCAAATTAGATTTGTTTAGATAAACTTCAAAGATTTTTAAAATTTAAAATTGGATATTGAGATGTAAAATAAATATTTTAACTGAATAAATAAAAATCAAATTTATTAATTTTATCTGTTTGTATATCTAATTTTTAGTTTTTTCTTTGTTATGTTATAATATAATATATAAGATATAGATAGATATTTACAAATTTCATGAAAAATATTATCTGATTTTTTGGGAAGAGAGAAGGCAGACAAGTTTTAATATTTTTTTTGGAAATCGGTGAGAGATTAGGATGGAGTATGAAATATTTTTGATATTTTTCCATTTGAAATTAATAAATTAAAGGATAATTATTATTTCTAAAATAAAGAAATAAATAAATCAGTCAATAGTTTTTTTAAAAAAAATATATTTTATAAATTGAAAAATCAATAATTTTAGAAAATTAATTAATTTTTCCTATTAAGTGATTTAAAATTTTGATAGACATACATAAAAAAAATAGATAATTATATTATTAAATCATAATTCAAATTTAGATATTTTTATATATTTTTCAGATCCATATCTAAATTCTTATCTTCTTTATTTTTGTGTGGTTTCTATTTTTTTTTTCAATTTATTTTAGATGGAGTTGTGGGTTTTTATTTTATTTTTTTAATTTAATTTATATATGGTTTCTATTTCTTTTTAATTATTATTATTATTTATGTAAGTTATAATGTGAGTTAAATATGTGATAGATATGTGAATTTTATTGATTTAAAGTATAGTAGTGTGAGATATTTTCAAATCAAATTTGTTTAGATAAACTTTATAGATTTTTTAAAATTTAAAATTGAATATTGAGAGGCAAAAGAAATATTTTAACTGAATAAATAAAAATCTAATTTATTAATTTCATCTGTTTGTATATCTGATTTTTAATATTTTTTTTTTGGTTATGTTATAATATAATATATAAGATATAGACAGATGTCCACAACTTTTATGAAAAATATTATCTGATTGAGGAGAGAAAAGAAAGGCAAGTTTGAATTTTTTTTTTTTTGAAAATTAGTGATAGAGATTATGATGGAGAGATTATGAAATATTTTTGTTATCTTTCCATTATTATTTTTAAAATAATTAAACAAATAAATCAGTCAATATGTTATTTTAATATTTTTGACTTTATGGTTTTTTTTTAGTTCAATAATTTTAGAATGAGAGTTTGGAGTTGTGGCCTTTGTCTTAGATATTTTTTTAAAATCAACCAATATGTCTTTTTAATCTATTTTAAGTATTTTATTACACGAAAAAGCGCTTAATGTGGGTTGACTCAAATGTATGATTTATTTAGTAAGATTGTAAGAGTTATTCAAATTGATGTACAAAAAATTACAAATTCAAATCATAAACAGTGTCCCCAAAAGGAATCAAACACAAACCTTAATAATTTCAGTTCTTAAAGAGGTTCTGATTAATTATGTAACACGTCATAATAACCGCAAATTTTTTATTCTAGCCAAATTATTTTTGCATATCTTTTCTAACAAAGATCGTGAAGGTACATTATCAGCAATACTATAAATTCAAAATTTGTATGTAAAACTTATTCAGTAAATGTCAATAGGTGCCTTAAAGATGTACAATCATTTTCGGTGAATCATTATTTTTTAAAATAATACGCCATACTATTTATCATTTGACATTTGTCAATTTATCTTCTAAAATCTTAACAAAAAAGTATTGAATTCTATTATTTTAATTAATCAATTTCAAATTGGACGCTTCACATGTATATAAATCACTTCTAGAAATATGATGTCTGAAATCACAATGGAGTCAACTTTAATTAATGTAATGATATTTTATATTACGATATGGTGTTACAAATAAATATTATTAATTTTAATTTAAAATAAAATTTAAATTTAAATTATTTATTTTAATAATCTTAATCTTATCATTTTATAAAAGTGTTAGTTGAATATTTATAATAAATTTAGTTAAATTATTTATTTATTTTGATAATTTTAATTATGTTGTGCCATAAAAATGTAATTATCATATAATGATTTTATGTGATATATATTAAATTACAAGATAGTAAAATAAACATTCATTTTGATATTAAAAATAATAGTTAAATTATAAAGAGAATTAGTAATATAAAACTAAAATATGATTTTAATTATTTATTTTAATTTTTATTTGAATTAAAAATAAAAAATAATTTTGATTTTAAAACTAAAAGAGAATTAGTAATCATGATAATAAAAATATGTAGAAATATAGTTACACAAAATTTATTGAAAATATTAAATATAAATATATTGTGATTGGATTAAGAAAAAAACATATTTAATATTCTTTTTGAATTATTCATACATATTGTATATAAATATATAAAATTTAAATTAAATATAAATATTTTGTAATAAATAATTTAATGTTAATAAAAAATTAAATATAAATTAATATTGACATCAATAAGATTGAAAAAATATAAAATAGAAAAAAAATTAATTTGATTCGTGTGATACACATAATTAAGCACATTCTGTCATATTTATATAGATTTTTTTTATTTATTATTTCTATCGAGGTAATTGTTTTCAAATATCATAATAATTAAATTAAAATATCAACTATATAAAAGAAATCTCACAGACAACACTAAATACACGATGAAAATATATATAGAAAATAAGGCGGTGCTTGGTTTTGTTTTGGAATTGTAATTCCAATAAATTTTTTTCAAAACTCATGAACAAACACACAATTCAAAAACATATTAAATTCAATTCAAAAACTATTTTCAAAACTCATAACTAAACACACAATTCAAAATTCAATTCAAAACTCTTTTTAAAATTCAAAATCAAACTCTTTTCAAAACTCTATTAAAAAAAGCAAAAAAAATATTTTTTTATTTTGTTTTTTAAAATTATTTTTAGAATCATGATTTGAATGTAGAGTCATATTTTGAGTTTTAAGTTTTGAAAAGAAAAAACTTATTTGGTTATGAGTTTTGAAAAGAGTTTTAAGTTGTATTTTGAATTTTTTTTGATTTATTTTTTTTAAATGTTTAAAAATTTTCTTAATTTTATTTTTTAGGGAAAATATTTTATATTTTAAATATTTATTTATTTTATTTTAATATGCACTGTATTTCATACATTTGTGTTATATTTTTTTAAATATTTGAAATATTAAAAAAATTATTATTTTTATTTTAAAATATTTTATTTTATTTTATAAATACATTTTTCAATATTTTGTTTTGTGTTTGGTTACGATTTGAGTGTCGAGTTTTGAAAGTAGTGTGGAGTTTTGGTTATGTGTTTGATTCTGAGTTTTGAAAATAGTTTTTGAATTAACTTTTTAGTTACGTGTTTGGTTTACGATTTGAGTGTGGAGTTGTCTTTTGAGTTTAAAATATTAAAAAAATTAAAATATTTACAAAATAAAATCAAATATTTAAATAAAAAATATATTTAAATTAAAAAAAATTCTTAAACATTTTAAAATATTTTTAAAAAATAAATCCAAAAAAATCAATATAAAACTTAAAACTTAAAATATAATTCAAAACTCTTTTCATAACTCTAATTTTTTTTTTCAAAATTCAAAATGTAAAAACTATTTTCAAAACTCATAACCAAACAAATTTTATTTTTTCAAAACTCAACTCACAACTCCATATTTAAATAGTAATGATTCAGACCCCTACAAAACATTACCCCCACAACCCCTACTCACTTATGATTGGTCAAAATAAGAAAGAGAAAGAAAAAACAAAAACAATACAAACACATCATTGATGAACATTACTGTAAGAGTGGTGGGCGTCTCCCCAAAAGGGGGTCTCAAACATTTACCCATACTTAAATTACACTCCATACTCAAATCATTATTCTAAAACTAAACCAAATGGAAGTATTTATCAAATAGAGTACATATAAAATTGATTATTATTATTGAAATTGAGTTTGTGCATAACTCTTATATAAATGAAAAATGCGTGCTAATGTGACTTTTTTTTTTTATAAAAAATAAGTCTTTAGAATGCGCCACATAGATAAAGGAAAAAATTACAATACATATAAAATTAATTATTATAATTAAAATTGAATTTGTATAGAACTTTTATATAAATGAAAAGACATGTTGATATATGTATATATATATATTTTAAAAAAGCCTTTAGAATACGCTATGTAAAAAAATGAAAAACACTATTTTTAATAATATATATAATTTAATTTTTTTAATATAATAAGGTTAAAATATTATAATTAATATTTATTTTTACTAATTTATTTGTTATATTATATCTTTTAACTCTCATTAATTATAAATTATTATCTTAATATAATATATTACTTTTAATTTTTATTAAATTTTCTATTTTTGAAGTTGTAAGGCCAAGTTTGGGAACACCCCAAAAAGTCAAAAAGTCAAAAAATTACTCAAAAAGTTAAAAAGTTATCACTATTTACCAAAAGTCAACAATTACGGCTGCACAACTCCCAATTCTAATTTTCCCCTACAAACCAATTTTTATAATTTTTATTACACATTTTTCTATAAAAAGTCAACAAGTTAACCCAAACATTCATATTTTTAACCTCAACTTTTTAATCTAAAAAGACAAAAAGTGCACTTATTTAGGACACCCCAAACAACCCCTAAAATTAATCCGCCCTCGCTCTGCTACCGACCACTTCAATTTGTCTCCTCCCTCGATATTATCCTCCTGGCACTTGTAGTAAGGTTGTTTGGCAAGTGATTTTTTTAATAAATTTTTTATTTTATTTTTTGAGTTAAAATATAAGGGGAAAATATAAAAAAGTGTTTGAAAATATTTTTATTATTTTTTATTAAAAAAAAAAAACCAAAAATCAAAAAGAATGAAACGAAATATTTGATTTTTTTGGTATAATTTTTAATTTTTTTAGCTAAAATATGCTTTTTTTTAGTCCACTTAACTTTCTAATTTTTATTGTATAAATACATGTAAAAAAAAATAAAAATTCAATAATAAATAAATTTTTAAAAAATTATTTTCACAACCACGTTATTTTTTATATGAGAATCAGCTTTTTCGCACAAGGAATCAATATTATTAATATTTTTGTTTATACATAGATTAATTATACAATAAGACACATTTTTTTCATATAAAATGAGGCCAAAAAAATAATAATAATATTTTCATCATATAAAATAATTGTGTTTGATCAAATTTTATGTTTCTAATTATTTATTTTTTGTGTATTATCACACTATTTTATTTATTTATTTACTTATTTTTACAGCATTTGCTTTTACAGTTTTACCAACTTGATGTGAGCAATATTGTTTTTGCTTCACAGCTGGATCTGGACGGTTGGAGATTTCTGGCCCCCAAACCCCACATGCCGCCATCATCTTTTTCTCTTCACTTTTCATGAAGGTGGTAGACTCCAAAAGTCCTTTTTTTCCACTTTACTTTCTGATTTTCCATTTTTTCCTATTTATTTTTTAAAATAATTTTGAATCTTTTTAGAAAAAAATTAGTGAAATATCACTTTCTAACTTTAGATAGTATAAGGAGATTAATATATTTTTTTTATTAGATAAAGGTTCTCAATAAAATTTCTCTGTGATCAGACTAAATAAATTTTAAAAATTTTCTTTGAAAATTAAAATTTCTTTGTGAAGTGCCAAGTTTCTCGGTGCTAAAATTTCTCTGTGAAAATATTTAAGGACCTCAATTACTATAAAAATATTACAAACCTTTTATCTTATAAAATTTTAATATGAGTAACCTTAAACTTAAAACCTTTTTTTTTTTAGTAACAATATATAAAAATATTTTTTATTAAATTATTTATTATTGGATACATTAATAAATAAATAGGGTAAACTACCAATAGGTCATAATAGTTAGACTTAATTCTCATTAAGTCCTATTGAAAATAAGTCTTGGTAAAATTGTCGCTAAAAATATTTTTTTTGTGACAATTTTTTACATAAGTCGCTAAAAATTGATAATTAGTGACTTTTTTTGTCATGATTTTTATAAATTGTCGCTAAAACTTACAATTAGTGACTTTTTTATGACAAATTTTTCACATAAGACCTATTAAATAATAAATCCACTTATCAGGATTTACACGTAAGTATCCCTAATAAATATGCGTAGGATTTATTACATTATTGTAGCTTTAACTTTTTGTATGTCAAAAACTATTACTTATGTTTTGGTAACACGAAAAATAAATAGTTTATTGACTTATTAGTTTATTTAGATTATATCATTTTTTTAAAATTTATTTTTATATATCTTTTGATAATAAATAAAATAATGATAATAAGCAATATCCAAAATCACTTTAAAAAGGAAAAATATTGGTTGAACCGTTGACTGGTATTAGAAGTAAAATTAGATTTAGTAATTTTTTAAAGTATTTTTTTAGTATAAAAATGTTGAAGTTAATGTTTTTGACAATTGTTAAAAAAGTTATAATTTATTTAGATAAGTTGGACATTTTTTTTTTTTGTCTTTAGTGTTTCTTTTATAGTTTTTTCTATAGAAAAATTATTATTATTTTTTTAGATCCTTCACCTTGAAAGTAAAAAATTTCAATGAAGACAAAAAAAGAAAAAAGAAAAAAAAAGTGTAACTTTTTAGTAATTACCAAGATAAATCTTGTTTAAAAAGTTTTTTTTCCCACAAATGTGACAAATGTGAATTAAAAATGTAATTACATTTTTTGACTTAAATAATGAAAAAAATAATTAAAAGAGTCGTAGTCAAACAAGGCCTAATTATTCTCAATAAATTATTAATTTACATCCAGTTGGTTTATTTGCAACAATTTTTTTATTTAAAAAAACAGAAAAAGAAAACCCTTTTCCTCATCACATTGCTCTATATATCCTCCGTCAAAATAAACTCACAAGCCCCTTCTCCTTCCCTTTCTCACCTCATCAATCTTCAACACCACTTTATTTCTTTGCTTCTAGTTTTCAGTGTCTTGAGTCTCTCAGATCGGAAACTGAAGCTCTGCTCTTTTCTAGATCCAAATCAAGAACCCAGTTGAAAGATCCTTTTTTGGGTGAATCAGTTGAAAGATCAGTGACCCATTTCTAGATTTTCTCTAGAAAACTAACCACTTTCTCATCTGTGTTGGGGGTTTCTCAACTCACCATCTTCTTTCAAAACCCAGTCGTTTCTCTCAAGTCAATCTTAATGCTCAATATCCTGTTCTTGATGTTTGAAATTCATGTCTCAAATTCTCAGTGAACTCTTTGTTTCTGGGTTTATGATAAATTCCACATACAGACGCAGGACCCATCTCGTTCAATCCTTCTCAGTTGTCTTCCTCTACTGGTTCTATTACATTTCATGATTATTTAGCCTTAAAAATCTATATATATCTATATTATTATATATAAATCTCTACATCTATATATCTAAACTAAATTAGTGCTTTTTATCATCTGGGTCCTGCTTATTTTGATTAAATAAATCTCTCTTGATCTAATAATTTGTGTGATTTTGTGTTGAGGCAAAAAAATCTATCATGGCTTCCCCAAGTGGGACAACTTCAGGGTCATCTCTGCTTCAGAACTCAGGTTCTGACGAAAATCTTCTGATTCTGATGGATCAAAGGAAGAGAAAGAGGATGATTTCGAATCGAGAATCGGCGAGGCGGTCTCGGATGAAGAAACAGAGGCATTTGGATGATCTGAATTCCCAATTAGCTCAGCTGAGGAAAGAAAACAATCAGATCATCACAAGATTCAATGTTACAACCCAAGAGTTCTTGAAGATTGAGTCTGAGAATTCGATTCTGAGAGCTCAAGTTGCAGAGCTTAGTCACAGATTGCAGTCTCTGAATGAGATTATCTGTGTCTGGAATTCTGGGAATGATTGTTTTGGTTCTGAAGATGGTTTCAATGCTTCTGATGAATCTGTTGATGGGTTGTTGTTGAATAACCCATTGATGAGTTATGTGTATTTGAACCAACAACCCATCATGGCCTCTGTTGACATGTTGCAGTATTGATCTCCAGGTATCAGTTGGTGTTTTCTAGAGAGAGAGAGAGAGAGAGTCTGTTGTATTTTGTATGGTCTAAAATGGTAAGGAATAAGAGGAAGTGATTAGCATAGTGAGATATGATTATGGGGTTCTCTTTTTTTTTTTCTTCTTTTTTTTGATTATGGGGTTCTTGTAAATGGGTTATTACTAGTATGGATTTTCAAGAACTTTATTAGTGTAATTTGTCTCTTATATTCTCAAGTTTTTATGTATTTTATTTTTATCGTGTTCAAAGTAGTCTCAATTAATTTTTAAATATATATAATTTCTCATCTCATATATATTATTGTCTCCGAACTCTTTAACTACTATAAACCTTACAATAAGAGAATTATAAGTCTTACCCAATTAAGATAACTCAATTTGATTTACTCTCTAATTACACAATAATAACAATCTTGATGTGAAGAAAAACTATACATGCACAGCATGCATAAATTTGAGATAAAATGTCCTTAATTATAAATATAAATATTTTTAGATTTTTTTTTGTACGCATAGGAAAGTTGTGATTTGAATTTTATTCTTAAATTTTGTGTGGGGTGCTTTATGATTAACATTAATTATGGTGTTTGACTGAAATCATTTGTCAAATATCAAACAAAATTAAATAATGGGTTCATTTGGATGTTTAAGAAACTCCAACCTTATTGTAGGTGATTAGTATAATTACAGGATAAAGTACAGTTGTTTCTATCTGTTATGTGTGTGGCTCTGCTTTTGATATTATAAGGTTTAGAGACACAGAGACTATCTGTTCTTTGCTGATACCTCAGCTGCCTCTAGACTGCTCATCCATGGTTGAATTCCGGGTATTTTGTTCGGGTATTTTTCTTTATTTGAATTTTGTGTAATTAGAAGTGCAAAACAAGCTCGGAGCGATACATTTTTCTCTTCTATTTGGTGCACCATATTCTTGTTAAAGCGAGGTCTGAGTGGAAAGTGTTAGGAGAAATGATTTTATGTCATGCAACATGCTAAAATGGCAAATGCCTTTGAAGGCCAAGTTGGAATGAGACTTCCAAATATGGAAGGCTGCTCTTGCTAGTGATAATAATTATACTGTGAAAGAGTTCATAATGTGTTGCACCATTCATGCAGGAAGGATTCCTTGTCTTCAAATAATTTTATTCCCAAATCACTCACAATTATTAGATTATATAAAAATATTAAGATGTGAAAATCTCAAGACATATCCAATGATTATGAGTGATTTGGAATAGAGGACAGGGTTATTTGGGGATAGAGGATCTTGGGCGCCATTCATGCTGTTAGGTTTTTATTCTTGGCAATCCCGGTTGACAAAACTCCTTTCAGTTGTACTTACTTTCGCATTTTTTATTTCAGTGAGGTTATGAGTTTTTAGATCCGAATCCAACCCGAATTATGCATTGTAGAGAAGTTTGTGATGTTAATACTTTCAAGATTATCACTTCGCTGATTATGACGGGATTGAGCTGCTCGGTCAGCTCGCGGGGGTCCAGGGGGCAGCGCCTTTTGGCCGGTCCGGGGCAGCGCCATGGCAGGGTCGAGGGACAGCGCCCCCGAAGCAAAATGCAAAATTACATTCGAAGTTGCATGTCCGCCCTTGCTCGCTCAAGCGAAGGAGTTCTCGCTCGATCGAAGGCTGCGTCTGGCAAAAAACCTGAGAAGGATGAATGTACGCTCGAGCAAAGGTTGTTTGGCTCGAGCGAAGCCACTTATGGAAAACACGCGTTTTTGGTTCCTCGCTCGAGCGAGAGAGTCTTCGCTCGCTCGAGCGAGAGCAAGCTTCGCAGTCTTAGATTTCTATAAGTACGTGTTTCTGTCAGATTTTAGGATTACTTCCCCCAGATCTTCTTCTTGGATATTAAGGTTTATATCTGGGGATATTTTGCTAGTTTTCTTTGATGTTTAATTGAGTATTCAACTCATGGGTTAAGAAGAATACATCAAAGGTTCGTTTATTCATTCTATACAAAAGAGAGAGTTGTTCTTCGGTGGATTCTGAAGAATTTGAGCCTGAAGCTTTGGTGGATTTTGGAGTGGCTTATCGTCAAGACAATTCTGAGGTGAAGACGAGGTTGGAAGAGACACATAGGGGTTGGTTCAATTTGGATGTGGATTCGCTAGGTAATTGAGAGTATACCTGTGTAATTCCTTTATGTCTTTTTAGTGGATTGTTTTGTGACTTTTGCCCGTGGTTTTTTTATCACAATTGGAGGTGTCCAATTGTGGTTTTTCCACATAAAATCGTTGTGTCGATTTGTCTTGATTGTTTGATTGGGATTGTTGTTTACTACTTAAAATTAATACATAATCACAAATCAACATCTAGGAGATTTCTAGATTTTTCACATGCTTCTTTTATTGAAAAATGTCAAGTCCATTAAAATCCTTTCGTTAGATTGAAGTATGCAATTTTATGTGAACTAAACCTAGATGAGAACCTAGTTCAAAAAAAAAAAAACACAGGAAAGAAAAAAAACCTAGATGAGAACATTGATTTAATGAATGAGATACTATTTTATTAACACTATGTTTGGATTGAGTGATTTGGAGAGAAAAGAAAAGAAATTGAGAGATATGTGTTTCTCTTACTTGTTTGGATAACCTAAGTGAAGAGAATAGGAAGAAATGGAGAGAAATGGAGAGAAACTCATTTCTCTTATAAACCTCATTTTTAATCTTCCCAAAAGTGCAAGATTGGGAGAGAAAAGAAACCACTTTTTTCATAATGCCAATTTTGTCCCTATAAAAATAAAAGAAATAAAATGATTGAAAATATAAAAAGGTTATTTTAGTAATATACCATAAAATAATTTCTTTTCTTTTCTCTTAATGAAATCTAACCAAACAAGAATGAGAGAAATCAAAATCATTTCTTTTCTTTTATTTATTCCTTATCCAAACAAAAAGGAGAGAAATCACAATCATTTCTTTTCTTTTCTTTTCTCTTAAAACTTGAGTAATCATTTCTTTTATTTTCTCTCCTGAATTCCCAAACATAGTGTAAGAGTTTTTGAGTCTTACATATAATATCATTTTCTTAAAAACAAATTATTTTTAGAGGACAGTTAGTCCTTAATGACTATGCATCCCCTACCTTGAAGTTATTTTCAGGACTTTCAATATATATGAAACGAGATATTACATGAAGGAAATGAAGGTCAGGAACGATTAGCCATTAACAACTTGCTATGCATCCCTTCATCCTTTCGATGCTATATCTCTAAGACTTTGGCCTATAAATTATGTGGAACAAAAGACTACAACGCCTTAGACACTCTCATCATATGAAAAAACAAAAAACAATCTTGTTGTCTTTATACAAGAGTCCACAGACAAAGAGATTGGCGAAAGAATTTAACAAAAGAGGACAAAAGAAAAAGAGTGCAAGTTGAGTAAACATTTTGAAATCAAACATGTTCCTAACTAGCTACTTCCTTCATCTTAAAATAATAGTTTCTTTTAAAAAATTTAATTTTTTTTAGTAGTATAATTATTATATTTTAAAAATATTAATTTTTTAAAATTACCATTTAATAGTATATTTTTTAAAAAATATCAATTGTCATAATTATACTTTTTGTATTGTTAATAAATTTAAAAGAATGACAAAATAAAAAATTATATTATTTTAGTCTTTAATTTTTGAAAAGAAATTAGTATTTTGAAATAATAAAAAATAAATTAAAAATTAATATTTTGAGACAGTACAATATAACAAAGGATTGTGAAAAATATTTTGAAAACAAAAACATGCATGATTAAATCTTGGAAAATATTTGAGAACTCTAAAAAAGAGTTCTAATAGTTCTAATATATGTGTAAGGCTCATCTAATATGATATTTTGACCTTTTATATATATATAATATATATATTTTAATTTTTCACATTACTAAAATACTCAATTAGAATTCTAATGTTAAGGATGAATTAGTGTTGCTAATAGGGTTGTTTGGGGTGTCCTAAATAAGTGCATTTTTTGTCTTTTTGAACTAAAAATTTGAGAAAAAAAATATGGATGGTTGGGTTAATTTTTTGATTTTTTATGAAAAAATGTGTATTAAAAAATTGTATAAAGAAGTGTGTAGGAGAAGATTAGAGATGTGTGGGCCACAACCATACAATTTGTAGAGCCGAAATAGGAGTAAGAAATTATTGGCTACTTTTCGGGCATTGCACTGGACGGTTTTGTTCGGCCCGTGGGGGTCATCACGGGTCCCATTTTAATAATATGAACCGTTCAATGTGTAGAACTCGTCGAGTACTATATGCCTATAAAAAAATCACGTTGACTGGATATCGATAGCTATCTGATCAGAATTTTTTTTTCAATTGTTAATTATAATACAATCTATTTTTTTATACAAAACTGATTTGATCATATAGTTATCGATATCCGATCAATGTGATTTTTTACAGACATATAATACTCGACGATTTCTACACATTGAACAGTTCAGATTATCAACCGTGGGGGCCCGTGATAGGCCCCCACGGGTCGAACAGCAGTGTGTGAAAATTGTACCCAAACTGTGCAATTTTTGTTAACAAACGCAGCATAGCAGCTGAACATACATGATATCAAAATTGTACTTTTGTGTAGAAAATTAATTTTTTAATTTTTTAATTTTTTTTTGATAAATAGTGATAACTTTTTAACTTTTTAAATAATTTTTTGACTTTTTTATCTTTTTGAAAGATGCCAAACTTGGTGGTGGGCGTATTTACTTAGTGGTTGGTACTGAACAAGTCCCACGTGCAAGTGTACAATGTACTAACCACAAGTACCATAAGCACATGATCCCTTCCCTTCCTCCAAAGAAATTAGGGTAAATTACACAAATAGTTCCTATAGTTTGGGACTTGTATCACTTTGGTTCTTGACTTTTTAATTATTACACATTTGACCATGAATTTTGAATCTTGTTTCAAATAAAAACAATTGAAGCTACCATTGTTTAATTTTAAGGACAAAATCGTCAATTTAATAAAATATAAACTAATTTCACAAAAATAAATATCAAAAAAATATTTTTAATTTTAAAAAAAATATTTTTATCCACCAATGATAAAATTATGAAAAGTTGATAAAAATTAATAAAAAATTACATGATTAATTTTTTAAAATTAATTTTACATGATCATTATCCAAACACATAATAAAATTAATTTGGTAAAAAAAAAAAATGTTTAAAAGATTTACAATTTTATATAATTTATTTTTAGTGTGTAGAAATAATTTTTAAAAATTTAAAAATATTTGTTGACATTTATTTTTGTCAAATTAGTTTATATTTTATCAAATTGACGATTTTACCCTTAAAAAATATAATAATATTTTCAATTGTCCTTATTTGGAACAAGATTCAAAATTCATGATCAAATATGTCACAATTGAAAAGTCAGGAACTAAAGTGACACAAGCCCCAAACTATAGGGACTATTAATGTAATTCACTCAAGAAATTAAAAAAAAGGTTCAGCTTTTTTTCAATTAGGGATTAAGATGGGACAATTTAATTTATATTATAGGTTTATTTTTAAATTTTGTTTTAATGATCAGAACTATTTATATTTTAAAATTTATTGAATATGTTATTCATATAAATAATAGTGTTAATTAGATAACGATAATTATAAGTTTGAATTAGTTTTATATGAATTATTTATTTTCTTATTGTCTATTTTTTTCATACAAATTGATTCGAACACGTGATTTCCATTATTTGATTAAGTTAATTTTTTGCATGGAGATGTATTCGACGAACCTTAAAATATGAACAGTTCAGATTATCTGAACAGAGCCCAAAAGTGGACCCACGGTCAGTGATAGAGCCAGAAAATTAAATTAGAGGAGCACTTATGAATTACAATTTTGAAAATTTTTACAAAAATATTTCACGAAATTTTTTACGATTGATTTCGAGAAATATTAGAAAAATAATGTTATTTGTAACTAGTGTATCATGGACAACACAAAAAATATAGATATAAGTCTTAAAATAAATTATATAATGATAAATTTTTTTTATACAAAATTTGATTAAAAATTTAATATAATGGTAATATCACGTCATCATTAATATATGATATCACCAACTAATAGTACATAAATACATAGAGAGTAAACTTCAATGTTAAATGTAACTAACAATTTAATAAATTTCATATCCTTATAGTGAGATTACTTATACTTACATGTCATAATAATGACATCACCGTTACGTTCAAAAATTTTCATAGATAATATGATTTATAATAATCTCTTCATTTTCAATTAAAATAACCATTATTGTTCTCATAATTTTTAAAATGTTATTGACATTTCACTCTAATGATATTTTTATAATTTTTTTATTTAAAATATTTTCTTTATATTTGTAAATTTTTTTTTTTAAAAAAAAAATTTCAAAATCCAAGAAGGGGCACGTGACCGCCTTGAGCCTTACCTCCCTCCGCAACTGCCCACGGCATGGACTAAGCCATCCAGTCTTGCTCGCTAACGGGAGATCAACGGGATGCTAAAAAGAAATAATGGTTGCATAGAGGGTATTTTGGTAAATTCAAGAATAAATTTCACTTCTTTGTAATTTTATTTCCTTCTTTTTCCACTTTACTGTTATTAAATTGATTCCGTCATGAATTTGTAATATTTTACCCAAGATCCGTCTTTTTTTAAAAAATAAATAAATAATTCCGAGTTAATGTTAATGGCACGACTTGTACTTCGACGAATGGGACCCGTCTACTTTGTGCTCCATGTAACTTTTGAACTATTTTAAATGTAAATACACTCGTGAACTTATTTGTTAAATTCAAGTTGTTTCACCAAATCGTATTTGGAAAAAGTGAATGAGTTAAACAAATTAACTAAAATCATTTATTCAAATACAAAATCTTGACTTGAAAACATGACTTCGGGTTGGTTTGGGAAGTGGGTTGGCTTTTTGACTTTTTTGGCTATTTTAATATGGGCTAAAAAGCTTGGTTTGGGAAGGGCTTTTTGACTTTTTGACTTTTTTGGTTTTTTTTGTGAGAGAAGAGTGTAATGATTATGGGTTGGATGTGATATTTTATTTTTTGTGATTAAAATAACCTATTTTGTCTTTTGTGACTAAAATAGCAAAAAAAGTCAACTTTAGCTCTTCCCAAACGGTGCCGAAGTGCTTTACGCTACATTTTTAACACAACTTCACAAAAATCATTTTAAGGTTTGAAAAATAAAATAATCGCAACATGAGAAGGTCATTGAGACTGCTTGATACAATTTATAGAGTTGTTTATAATTTATTTTTCATTTAAAAGTATGGGTCAAATTACTTAGTGGAACTTTTGCTTAACTTATGAGATAAAAATAGTTTAAATTGAAGAAGAAAAAATTACTTATTGAGTAGTAACGGAAAAAATATTTTTAATTTTTAATTTTTAATTATCAACTCTTAACTTGTTAGAAATTGTATCAAATAGGTCCATTGCTCAAGGTTATCCTCATTAATGGAAGACATTGCAAAAATAAACCAAATGTTTTTTTTAGTACCTCTGACATTATTTTTTTTCCCCATAATGTTTGGATCTCACAAGAGCCATTGAAAATCTAATGAAATAATTTCATTTTTAAAAAATACCTGAAGTACATAGTAATGGACAAAAACTACAAAGTAGAGCCCAAACAATGGGTAAAAAATAAAGTGCAGTCTTTTTAACACCTTTTCATGTGAAGAAAGGGCCAAGAAGACATAGCAAAATGGGGCTCTCTGCAACTTGATATTTTAGAGAAATACAGCCTTCCTGTTTTCTTTAGATTCCAATAGACTTTTTGGAGTTGTATCTCAGGTAAAGGAAACAAACACCACACAAAAATAATTTAAAGAATTGTTTGTGAAACTCAATCCACCCACTTGTCCTTGTGAATGTGATGCCCTCATACATACATATATAAAAAAAACACAAAGATTGCAATGAGACAAAGGTTGTCATGTTTTGGTCACAATCTAAATGCTTGAAATCATAGTTTGGTAAGCATATGTGACTCACTTTCCATAAACCTTTTTTTGGTTTTCACCCAAGAATGCTATGTATCCTATTCATTGATGACAAACATACAAAGGGTGTTTCTATTTGCAAATCACAAAAAAATTTGAATATCAACTACCACACGAAAATTTAGTGTAATAGTTGATATTTTAATAATTAATTTTGTTTAATAATTAATACCTGAACAAATAAAATGGTGTGGATTTAAAAAAAAATGATAAAAGCTCCCACATACAAGCCAAGTGTCCCCCATTTGAAATCTCCAAAATGTCCTTGGATAGATTTGTACATAGCCAAATATAATAAGAAATAAGTGTATATAGCGAATAAAGTCATCACTCGTTTTAATAATTTAAGTTTTTAAATTACTTGTTGCTCAATGATTTAGGCCTTATTTGGCAATAGGCTGATTTAGCCAAAAAGTCAAAAAGTTATTAAAAAAGTCAAAAAGCCAACAACTCATACTAAAAAATCAAAGATTCTCTTTTCTCTCTATTTTTTGCACATCTTTTTGTAAAAAGTCAAAAAGTCATCTCAAACATACTAGTTTTTTTTAGTTCATATTTTAGTCAAACAGCCAAAAAGTTACTAAATTAGCATGTTCCCAAACGAGGCCTTAATATGGTATTAGAGTAATCATGTGTTCAAATCTTATTCGTTTGCATGATAATTATAGTATTTACACGTATTGAATACTGTTATGGTGCATGTAAGGCGGCGTATTTCACCTGAGGGCTGTGCAAAATACCTTTCAATTTGTTAAAATCACACCGATCCGTATTAATTCGCACCGCTCTAACAGCTAACCGCGGTTTAAACTTTAAAATTTATAATTCGTCAACCGAACCACTCCGCTATAGTTAATTTCCACCAAAACTCCATTTTTATGGAGCACATTTTGGCTTCAATTTTCCATTCACTCGATAATGGTTTTAAGCAACCAAATATACCACGATAATGGTTTTGAGTAACCAAATATACCACGTGAATCACAACGCGGCATAGAATGCGTTACCAGTTAGATCCGCGAAAATCGACGCACGGGTCCCACCTAAATATTAGACCAAAGTTAGGAAAAAATCTGTTTTTTACCCAGATTTTCCAAACCATTTCCAACAATCCCCACATGAATGGAATGTGATGACAACGGAAATGCAACAATATGCAGACTTTATTGAAAGAGTATAAGTCGAAAATATCTTGCATCAGGATAGGTAGCTTTCGGCCTTGAACCTTCTCTAGTGATAACCTATCGGACTTACTAGCTAACCAATGGACGCAATACCTTGAATTGTTCAGCCGTTTATGTAAGCCAAAACAATAGATTTCACACAAAATATCTTCTAACACATCGTGGTTCTCACTGTTGTGTTCATTTTGGTCTCGAACGCTCTTGGTTTTCATGACTGTTTTTAGAGAATTTAGCCTCTTTCATTATCATAGAATCGGCCCCAGTTCGACACTCATATAGGTGATTCTTAGTGTGAGTATCTCCTTATACTCGTTTTGATTTTATGCCTTAATCAAGATATAAGTAATCATTAAAAGCAAAGCTTATCTTTATACCCCTGCAGACAACACATGTTGCAGATATCACTCTCACCATAGGAATGGGTAAGGAATTTTAATCCCTTGGGCCCCGTTTGTTTTCAGAGGTAGAATGGAAGAGATTCATAGTGAGGGGATTGTTAGTGAGGGGATTGATAGTGAGGGGATTAAGTAAAATTGTGTTTGTTTTGATGATAGTTGTTAGTGTAGGAATTGTTAAATTATTTTTATATAAAATAATAAAACAAATAAAAAAATATAAAAAATTAAACATTAATATTTTAAAAAAAATCCCAATATATAAAAAATAAAAAAATTTCTAATCCCCTCACTATTTTTCTAATACCATCTCTACCCCTTCCTTCCCAATCCCCCTTCCAAGGCCTTTACTAATACCAAGGGATTAGTAGTCCCTCCCCATCTCTCAAAACAAACACCCCATATAGTAGTCCCACCTCACTATCAATCCCAATCCCCTCCCTATAACCCCAAACAAACGGGGTCTTGGTGATTTCTGGCGAGCCACACATAATTTAGCTGTCTCTTTGAACTTAGTTCTTGGGATCTCCAGTCATATAAGTAGGGTTACCATTATGATGACTCTTATGTAATAGGCTTTAATCCCATCCCCTTCGATGAACTATACACTAGCTCTTTTGTCAAACCTTTTATTAACGGATCTACAATATTCTCTTTAGATTTTATATAATCTATTGAGATTATTTCATTTGACAACAATTGCCTTACGGTATTATATCGATGACGAATATGTCGTGACTTACTGTTATAAATGTGATTCTGTGCCCTGTCTATTGCAGATTGACTGTCACAAAGAATGCAAATAGCTGGCACAGGTTTTGGCCGCATTGGAATATCTTCTAAGAAGTGACGAAGCCATTCTGCTTCTTCTCCTGCTTTGTCTAAAGCAATGAACTCGGATTCCATTGTGGATCGCACAATGCGTGTTTGTTTCGTGGATTTCCAAGAAACAGCAGCGCCTCCCAGAGTAAAGACATATCCACTTGTGGATTTTGAATATTTAGTATCTGATATCCAATTTGCATCACAATAACCTTCAAGTACTGCTGGATATCGAGTAAAGTTCAAACCATGATCACGGGTGAATCTTAGATATCTAAGAACCCGAATGATTGCCTTCCAATGGTCTTCTCCGGGGTTACTAGTGTACCTACTCAATTTACTGATAGCATAAACTATATCAGGATGAGTACAATTCATTAGGTACATTAGGCTTCCAATGATTTGGGAGTATTTTAACTGAGACACTGCATCACTTTTATTTTTTGATGAATAAAGACTGATATCTATAGGTGTTCTAGCTACATTCAAATCATTCTTGATAAATTTATCAAGAATTTTCTCAATATAATGAGATTGAGATAACGTATATTCGTTAGATATTTTAGTAATTTTCATTGCTAATATAACATCTGCGACCCCCATATCTTTCATATCAAATCTTCTGTTAAGCATTTGCTTAGTTGATTTGATTATGTTTTGATTGCTTCCAATGATAAGCATGTCATCCACATAAAGACAAACTATGACATATCCTTGGTCAGTGTTTTTAACATAGACGCATTTGTCACATTCGTTTATCTTAAACCCATTAGTAAGCATTGCATGATCAAATTTTTCATGCCATTGCTTAGGTGCTTGTTTTAATCCATCAAGGGATTTTACAAGCCGATAAACTTTCTTTTCTTGCCCCGGTACTACAAACCTTTTGGGTTGCTCCATATAGATCTCTTCATTTAGATCACCATTTAAGAAAGCTGTCTTAACATCCATTTGATGTATTTCTAAATTAAACAACGTTGCTATAGCAATAAGCATGCGAATAGATGTTATTCTTGTCACAGGAGAATATGTGTCAAAATAGTCTAGAGCTTCCTTTTGTCTGTAACCATTAACTACAAGTCTTGCTTTATACTTGTCAATTGAACCATCTGCTTTCATTTTTCTCTTGAATATCCATTTATATCCAAGAGGTTTAGAACTCGGTGGAAGATCCACCAATTCTCAAGTATGATTTTGCATAATGGATTCAATTTCATTATTAACAGTCTCTTTTCAAAAAGGTGCTTCAGGACCTGTCCTTGCTGCCTTAAAGCTTTGAGGTTCATTTTCTAACAGGTATGTTAGGAAATCTGGACCAAAAGATTTTGATGTTCTCGCTCTCTTACTTCGTCTTGGTTCATCATCAGTTAAATCCTGTTGGTCGAGACCATTACTAGTCTCTTGTGTTTGATTGTCATTAGTCTCTTGACTTTGTGTACAATCATAAGTTCTTTTCTGTGAACTTAATTCCTATAGCGACCCCGGTCTTTTCTTTTTAATTGTTGTATCCGGACTTATGTTCCGTAGATCCTGTTGCTATCACATTGTTGTTGTCGTCCTTTAAATTCTTATTTTGAATAATGGGATGTGTTGGGCAGGTTTGTTACAGGTTAGTTGGGTTCAGAAACCAAGTGTTGCTGTCCAATTTTTGAGTTGGTCGCTCGAGCGAGGGTTTGGTCGCTCGAGCGAGGGTTGCGTCTAGTGTAGACCTGAAGCATCATGTTTTTGGCTCGAGCGAGCTTCTCTTCGCTCGAGCGAGGTTTTCTGTGTCTGGTCGCTCGAGGGACCAAGTCTTCGCTCGAGCGAGCCTGTTTATATCAGTTGGCAGCTACGGGATTGAACATCACTTTTCTTCTTCTTTTATTTTGTAAACCCTAGCAGCCAACACTCTCTCTCTCTAAACTTACCTTCTCTCTAAGGTTTGATCTCTCTAGAGTGTGAATCTACCCTAGGGCCTTTGTTAATAAGATAGAGGGTGTTAAGATCTTTGTTCTGATCTGAAAATCTTTGGGTTTGGAGCACTTTGAAGTTTGGGTCATCATCTCCATCTTCTAAGTTTGGGTTATTTTCTTCAAGGTAGGGATTTCCTACTCCATCTTATAAGTTTTGTTCTAAGTTCTGGTATTTTGATATGTTGGGGGTATTTTGGTAATTTTGGAATGTCGGGGGTATTTTGGTAATTTTGGAATGTCGGGGGTATTTTGGTAATTTTGGGAAGTCCTGGTTGTTTTAATAAATTAATTTGTATAATTAATTTACGGAGAATTGTGGCATAAATTGATTTAATGGTGTAGTTGGAGAATTGAAATTATTCGCCTATTGAATTGTGTTATATTCATTTCCAGTATAGAAATAACTGTTTTGGGCTATCGGTGGAGGATAGTCGTGATTGTTGTAGAGATGACATGTGGATTAGGAATAACTGAAACTAATCACATCGGTTAAGTCATTAATTTTGACTATTGCATTAATACAGAAATTACTTGTATTGATTGAGCATTGCATTATGCATATTTTGTGGGAGGAGATAAGGGATGTACTCCACGGTTTAGGGGAAGATAGGTGATGGACCTCTAAACCGGATTTTGTTTGGGAGGAGATAGGGGATGGACTCCATTAGCATCACTTTTATGTGTGCTTATTTATATTGAAGTGTATTGTTTGGGAGGAGATGGGGATGAGATATGGACTCCATTAGCATCACTTTTATGTGTGCTTATTGATATTGAAGTGTTTTTACATGTTATTGATACAGCACTAAAATGTGTATCAAATTGGAAGTATGGAAGTGTTTTGATCTGAGCCTTAGTCTCATATGTCAGGTTTATAATGGAAGTAATGCGAATGTGATATATATTTCACTGTTGTAAGTTTGGCCAGGTTCTGAGCCATATTGTTAATAAGGGAAAATGAAACGAGTCATGGACATTAGTGTCATGAACTGTATAATGAGAGGTTAACTATCTATTGAATGCTCTTGCTTTATTCAATGCTTATATTTGGTTTAGTATGTTTCTACTGGGCTGTGGCTCACCCTATAAGGGAACATCATTTTCAGGTCCAGGTGATAAGCTACCTCCAAAGACTTAGCTTGGAAAGATTTGGATCTTGAAGACTATCTTTCGTTACTTGTGTGTATTTGATAGTACATGTAAACATTCAAGCCCAGGGCTTATTTGTACTTGAGTTAGAACTCATATGTATGTGTCCAAGTGTTGGCTTGGCAAGATGTAAGCCCGTAGGGCATTTAACTCGATATTACATGTAATGCTTTTATTTACGGATACTCTGATGAATGAATTATGGTTAATGCACCTTATTATTGTATATGTTTGGGTTTAATTTTGAGGGCGTTACAATTCCTGTCCTTTCTTGTAAGGAAAGACATGTTCAAAAAACACTGCATTCCTTGACTCTATAATAGTGTTCACATTTATATCAAGTATTTTTGATTTATAAGTCAAAAACCGATATGCACTACTATTCTGAGCATAACCAATAAACACACAATCTACTGTTTTTGGTCCAATCTTAGGAACATGAATTTCAACTTTTGCCAAACACCCCTACACTTTTAAGTATTTGTAGGAAGGCGGTCGACCTTTCCACAATTCATAAGGAGTGCTATTGTTTTTCTTGTGGGGTATTCTGTTAAGAACATAATTAGCAGACAAAATTGCTTCCCCCCACAAGTTCTGTGGTAAGCCTAAACTTAGTAACATGGCATTCATCATTTCTTTTAGGGTTCTATTTTTCCTTTTAGCAATTCCATTTTGTTGTGGAGAATAGGGTGCTGTAATTTGGTGAATAATGTCATATTGTGCACAAAATTCATTTAATGGTGCATCATGTTCACCACCCCTATCACTTCTAACCATTTTAATGGTTTTACCAAGTTGATTTTCAACTTCTGTTTTGTAGAGTTTAAACATTTCTAAGGCTTCATTTTTACTTCTAAGTAAATAAACATAACAATATCTTGTGCAATCATCGATAAATGTTATGAAATACTTTTTATCTCCTCCAGTTTGAACAAATTTAAGATCACATACATCTGTATGAATTAATTCTAAAGGTTCGGTTTTCCTTTCAACCGATTTAAATGGAGCCTTAGTTAGTTTCGCTTCTACACAAATTTCACATTTATGATTAGGATTAATTTCAAACTTTGGTATATAATCTAAACCAATTAATCTATGCAAAGCATCAAAATTCACATGTCCTGATCTACCATGCCATAAATTCGACTCAAGAATTTAAGCAAAAGATGTGTTATTCTTATTTATAGCAACTTTTGGTACAACTGTCATTACATTTAGTTTGAAGAGGCCATCACTCATGTATCCCTTACCAACATACATGCCATTCTTTGTTAATACAAATTCATCAGGCTCAAAGACAAGCCTAAAACCATTTTTACTTAACAAAGAACCAGAAACTAAATTCTTCTGGATATCAGGTACATGCAGTACGTTGTTGAGGGTCAGTTCTTTCCCTGATATCATCTTCAAGATCACTTTTCCTTGTCCAACCACAGTAGAAGTAGAAAAATTTCCTATGAAAAGTTGTTCACCATTTGCAGCCTCAATGTAGGTAGTGAACATCTTCTTGTCTGCACATATGTGACGAGTTGCTCCTGTGTCAACCCACCACTCTTTGGGATTTCCAACAAAGTTAGCCTCAGACACCACAGCAGAGAGGTTGATGTCATTCACCCCGTTAGAGATGTAATCTAGTTCAGTTACATTGGCCTGATTGGTAGTCTTCTTGCTTGTACTTCCACGATCCTTCTTAGGACGGCAGCAATCAGAAGCTCGATGTCCAGTCTTGCCACAATTATAGCATTTCCCTTTGAACTTCTTGTTGCCATTGTTGTCGCCTTGTTTAGGACCATCTCCAGTAAACTTCTTCTTTTTGTCATCTGGTTTATGAACTTGTTCAACCACATTCGCCTTGGACTCAATGGGATTTTTTCCATTCCTCTTTTCAGCCTTGTGGTTATCTTCCTTAATTCTCAGTCTTACAATAAGTTCATCCATGGTCATCTCTTTGCGTTTGTGTTTTAAATAATTTTTGAAATCTTTCCAAGCCGGTGGTAACTTTTCCACTAAATCAACGACTTGGAAAAACTCGCTCAGAGACAAACCCTCAGAATGAATATCATGTAAAATTAATTGAAAACTTTGAACTTGAGAAATTACCGTTTGGGAGTCTACCATAACGAAGTCCAAAAATTTACCGACAACAAATTTCTTCGTGCCGGCATCCTCTGTCTTGTATTTCTTTTCCAAAGAATCCCATAATTCTTTTGCTATTTTCAGAGGACTATAAACATTATACAGCATGTTGTCAAGGCCATTAAGGATGTAGTTTCTGCACAGGAAATCTGAATGTTTCCAAGCATCTACAGCGGCAACAACTTGCCGATCACTTTCACCCTCTTTAAGAGCTGGAGCCTCTTCATGGAGAAACCAGGCCAAATTTAGAGTTGTAAGATAGAACAGCATCTTCTGCTACCATCTCTTAAATTCAGTATCGTTAAACTTTTCCGATTTTTCTCCATGATTTATTGGTACTTGAACATGATTCTGGATAGGGACCGGAGTTGGTGTAACAGTTGGATTACCATTACCAGTTGCAGTAACCATAATCTCTGATTACAAAAATCAGAAAAAATTAAAACACAAATTAATTTTCTAGTTACTAAAATCAGAAAATAAATTATAACATAAAATAATTTTATTTTCCTTATTATTAAAACTAGAAAAATAAAATGCCACAATAATTTTCTGTAACACAAATTAATATTCTGCAATTGTTAATGACACCAATATATTACTACTAGTTGTCAAAGAAAATAGACAGTATATTACTCCTATCTGTCAAATAGTTTAGAATACTATTTGTATTTTCCAACCAGAATATCACTTTGAAAACACAGAAAATTAAATACAATGAAGACACCAAAAATAACGAATCTGTCTTAAGATTGTTGGACAATCTTTACTGTAATTAATTAATTTTGTTTGTGTACTTAACAACAAACAGAATATATAAGAAATAAAGGAAATGAGAGAACATTGTTTGATTACAAAAATCAAACTAGAAACAAAATTAAATAAATAAAAACATATTTTATTTTGTTGCAAAAACAAAAATTAAAATCTGATTTAATAAACAAATAAAACATAACAATAAATTAAACAACTTACTAGATTAATTTCTTCGAATAATAATCTGATCAAGTCCAATGTTTGACACTGTGTGCTTAAGATAGATTCGTCCTCTACTCGGTGCTTTCAGAATATGGACGTCTATCTCTCAGGATGAAATGATCAACAACAAATAAATGCAGCATTACAATTTATTTGTTCAACGAACACACTTAGGCCTCGTTTGGGAACAGGCTAATTTAGTAACTTTTTGGCTATTTGGCTAAAAAGGTAGGTAAAAAGAACTTGTATATTTGGAATGACTTTTTGGCTAATTACGAAAAGATGTGCAAAAAGTAGAGAGAAAAGAGAATCTTTGACTTTTTGGTATGAGTTGTTGGCTTTTTGGCTAATTTAGTAACTTTTTGGCTAATTGGCTAAAAAGGTAAGTCCCCAAACGGGGCCTTAGTATATACACTTTTTCTCACAGAAAAATAATGGAATAAATGCAGCAAAATGCAGAGATGATTTGCAGCAAAAGATGGACGAAAATTGGAGTTAATCTGATCAAATGAGAGCTGGTCTATTTATAGAAGTAATGGCACCCTTTAATTTTGAATTGAACAGGTAGCATACCTGTTTGAACAGGTACTGTACCTGTTGGGTTTGAATTTAAACAGATAACCGAATCTGTTTGAATTTCAAATCTGTTCGGGTGGATTTAAATTTGAACCGAACAGATTCGGTTTTGGACAGATCCAAACCTGTAAAGAATTTCTGAAGAGGTGCAAATAAAATTTTGAATTGAAAAATTAAACCTTAAATTTGGACAGAATTTATTCTATGAAAAATAAATTGAATTCAAATATTTTTGGCCCAAAAGATTAGTATTGGACTGGACAAGCCCAACCTCACATCATGTACCCGTGCCCAGCTGAGCCCGCCCGATCAGATGGACGGCTGCGCGCGTGGTGATTTTTAGGTTCAATAGATCTAGTCCATTTTGCCCATAACCTCTCCCTTCTACAAACTTGGGGTGTCCCTTGGGGCCCTCTCCAAGTTATAAGTCCAAGCTATATAAACCCATTCAAAACTTCTCACCAAATCAATGTGGGACAAGCCATTTACACAAACTTTAAGGAATTTCCACCAAAACTCCATTTCCATGGAGCACACTTTGGCTTCAATTTTCCATTCACTCGATAATGGTTTTGAGTAACCAAATATACCACGTGAATCACAACGCGGCATAGAACGCGTTACCACTTAGACCTGCGAAAATCGACGCACGGGTCCCACCTAAATATTAGACCAAAGTTAGGAAAAAATCTGTTTTTTACCCAGATTTTCCAAACCATTTCTAACAATATCAATCTAAAAATGAATGTAAGAGAGATTTAAGATATAAAATTTATTACAAATTAGTAGTTATATATATGAAACATATTATGTAAAATTACTTTGTGTTATACATCTAAAAAATATTATACAAATTAGTGTTATATTATGTAAATGTATGATAATTAGTTAGAATATTCTTCAATTGGCCAATCCATCAAAAATCGCTCAAACCGCAATTTGTCAATCCGCTAACCCGCTATTCGATTTGTAATTTTATTCTTAAACCGTGCAAACTGCACTGCGCACACCCCTATTTCATCCTATGAGGTTCATCTTGTAAAGGAAATGAAGAAGAGCACGCAACAATTATGAAAAATCTATTAGGTATAAAAAAATTATAAAATTCATTAAATAATATATAATATCACTCCTGTGAATGGCATATGGCTTGGTATTGGACCATTTTATTATCTTTTATTTATTTATTTATATTTTTTAATATGTCCTTTTGTGTTGTTCATGAATCTTATTTTATCTTGTTCATGAATCTCATTTTGTTTGGTGAATGGAGATTCATTTGTTTTTGGTGACCTTTTGCTTTGTTCATGAATGGAGATTAATTGGAAATTCATGGACTTGGTGGTAAGTTAATATTTGGAGACTCTCCATTTTCTCTTGTTTAATGGTCATTATTTTTTGGTGTAATTTGTAAGTCCTAGTGGCGTATAAATTGTTTCTCTCATCTACTTTTTCTATACCAACTATTTTTTATACTCGAGAGATTACTAGCCAAAGAAGTGTGTTTTTTTGATGGAGCTTTGGGTTCACCATCTTGTGCAAAGTTGGCCTGAACCATACGACAAGTGGTTGGGCTATTGTATCCTAGAGGGGACAAGTCATAGTTTCGTGATTGTTGCATTGGTATTTGGGTTCTTCCTACCGCAATGGGCTTGATCTCCTTAAAGAAAAAGAGATATCCATGTCTCAGTGTGATCTATTTATATCTCATTTTCTTTACATTTTTTATCAATAAAATATAATTTTTCTGGTATTTTCACCAACAATTTTAAGGAGATCAAACATGGAATTATAGATAAATATAAAGCAATGCTTGTCGCTAAAGATTTTAAGCAACAAGTTGATCTTGATTTATTTGATACTTTTTCTTCTGTTATTAGAGTTACATCCATTAGACTGTTGATAGCAGTGACTACAATTCATGATTTAAAAATTCATCAAATGGCTGTGAAAAATAACATTTTTAAATGAAGATCCAGATGAGAAGATTCACATGGACCAACCCGAGGGCTTTGTGGAGCCTGGCTAAGAAAGCAAGGCGTGTAAACTAACTAAATCCCTTTATGGTTTAAAACAAGCTCCTAAACAATGGCATTAGAAATTTGATTCCTGCATGTTTGAGAATGGCTATAAGACTAATGAATGCGATAAGTACTTATATTATAAAGCTTGTGAGAATGCATATGTGATTATTAGCCTATATGTGAATGATTTACTTATCTTTGGTTCTAATTTACATATTATAAATTAGACTAAAAATATGCTTAATAGTCATTTTGATATAAAAGATCTTGATGAAACTAATTTTATTTTTTGAAGTAAAATTATGAAGACTAATGATGGCATTTTTCTTGATCAATTGCATCATGTTAAGAAAATTTTAAAGAAACATAATTTTCTAGACTATAAACATATTGCTACTCTTTTTGATGTAAGTATACATTTATCTGTTGTAACAAATGGAAAAGAAGTGATTAATTAAAGGAATATGCTAGCATGATTGGTAGTTTGAGACATGCTATTGACTGTACTAAACCTGACATTGCATATGCTGTTAGAGTATTTAGTAGATTTACTAGCAAGCCAAGTCGAGATCACTGGTTAGCCATGGGAAGAATTATGAGATATTTATCTAGTACCAAAAACTATGGTTTGTTTTATAACAAGTATCTTGCGGTACTTGAGGGATATAGTGATGCCGATTGGAACACTTTGTCTGGTGATTCTCTCTCTACCTCAGGTTTTATTTTTCCCTTGGGTGGTGGTGCTGTATGTTGGAAATCTAAAAAACAGACTATAATTGCTAATTCTACAATGGAAGCTGAGCTTATAACGTTAGCTTCAGCATGTGAGGAAACGAATTGGTTGAGAGATTAGTTACATGAAATCCCTTTTTGGGGAAAATTCAATTCCTCTTGTGTTAATTCGTTGTGATAGCATTGCTGCTATTGGTAGAGTGAACAACCATTTTTATAATGGTAAATCCAGACCTATTCAAAGGAAACACAGTAATGTGAGATCCTATTTGAGTAATAGTATCATAACTGTGAATTATGTAAAATCTTGCGTATTCGTTAACCAACGCCTTGGCAATAGATAGGGTCTAAAATACATCGAGGGGGATGGGTTTGAAACCTATAAAATCATAAACCATGTATGAGGACACCCAACCTGGGGATCAGAGATGCTGTAACTAGGTTCAATGGGAATAACGAATCATATGGTGGTTGTAAAAATGCACCCCTTAATTTTGTTTGTCCATCCCTATGATGTGTAAGTGCATTGTTATAATGTGGAGGGTTGATTTTTATACTCTTAATGAAATTTTGTAGCTCTTGTTGAGTGGGGTGTGTAAATTATAGGAACATCCTTGACATATTTCACCTATGTGAGCATGGAAGTGGGGTCGCTTTCTATGAGAATAAGGCTTATTCTCAAATATGCTCATGAAAACTGGGATTAGCACAAGGCTATAATGTGTTGGCTATTAAAAGTTCATGTCAACACCTGGATTATTATGTGTGAGCAGCAATACTTTATTTCCCCTAAGTAGTCATAATTCAAGTTTGAGACCACTACTGACTCTGGAGTAGAGGTTGCTGTTTCACTAATGAAGGTTCAATGCAGAGTACACCTTTATGATACATACTGTCTATCTTTGGTTGGTAAACTCTCTTGTCCTTGGTGATATTAAAATGACTGGGGGATTGTTGGACCATTTTAATATATTTTATTTATTTATTTATATTTTTTAATATGTCCTTTTGTCTTGTTCATGAATCTTATTTTGTCTTGTTCATGAATCTCATTTTGTTTTGTTTATGAATGAAGATTAATTGGAAGTTCATGGACTTAGTGGTGAGTTAATATTTGGAGACTCTCCCTTTTTTCTAGTTTAATGGTTATTATTTTTTGATGTAATTTGTAAGGTCCTAGTGGCATATAAATTGTTTTCCTCATCTACTTTTTCTATACCAACTATTTTTTATACTTAAGAGATTATTAATTAAAGAAGAGTTCACCATCTTATGCAGAGTTAGCCTGAGCCATATGACAAGTGGTCGGGCTGTTGTATCCTGGAGGGGACAAGTCATAATTTCGTGATTGCTGCATCGGTATTTGGGTTTTTCCTACCGTAGTGGGTTTGATCTCCTTAAACAAAACGAGATATCCGTGCCTCAACTTGATCTATTTATATCTCATTTTTTTTTTTTGCATTTTTATCAATAAAATATAATTTTTTTGGTATTTTCACCAAAGCTATAATGTGCTAGCTATTAAAAGTTTATGTCAACACCTGGATTATTATGTCATTTTGTCTTGTACATGAATCTATTTTTGTCTTATTCATGAATCTCATTTTGTTTGGTGAATAGAGATTTTTGGTGACCTTTTATTTTGTTTATGAATGGAGATTAATGGGAAGTTCGTGGACTTTGTGGTGAGTTACTATTTGGAGACTATCACTTTTTTCTAGTTTAATAGTCATTATTTTTTGATGTAATTTGTAAGGTCTTAGTGGCCTATAAATTGTTTCCTTCGTCTACTTTTTCTATACCAACTATTTTTTATACTTAAGAGATTACCAGCCAAAGAAGAGTTTTTTTTCTTAGTGGAGTTTCGGGTTCACCATCTTGTGCAGAGTTGGCCTAAAGCATATGACAAGTGGTCGGGCTATTATATCTTGGAAGGGACAAGTCATAATTTCGTGACTGCTACATCGGTATTTGGGTTCTTCCTACTACAATGGATTTGATCTCCTTAAAGAAAACGAGATATCCGTACCTCAACCTGATCTATTTATATCTCATTTTTTTTTGCATTTTTTTATCAATAAAATATAATTTTTCTAGTATTTTCACCAACACTTAGCTATAAAATTTAAATGTACAAGAAAATAAACTAAAAAATGGGGATGAAACTTTGAGAAGGCTAATAAATTCTTTACATATAAAATTTAATTATATATATAAAGAGTATACTACAATCTATGGCTTTACATTTTTTTTTTTTTTTTGGAATAATTTTAACTTGAGGAATAACTTTGCTATGGATCTCTTTATCTCATATAAAGCAAACCAAAATTAAACTTTATAGATTCGTTGATCAAGTAGTGGCTTAAAAAATAAAGAAAAAGAACATTTTACTATTTATGTGAGGTCACTTATTCATATTAAACATCAAAAAGGGGGGGAAAAAAGAAAAAAAGAAAAAAAGAAAAGAAAAAAAGAGAAGAGGTATATGTGTCATGCAACCACAAACAGACTTCCATCACCTTTTGTTACGGGCATCTTATGTTCTTACATTTATTTTATTTTTTAAGTATAAAAATGTAGAAAAGAAAAATAAATATTAGAAGGAAAAAAAAGTGATGCTTATCCTCTTTTTTTTCTTTTGGGATTAGAATATCTAAAATGAGAATCATGAGATTGATCCAAGTTTGTCATTGCCATCTTATTCTACAAAACATATTCTACAAAATAGTTGGACTTTATGTGAAGGAGTAAAATTGAAGAGATGGTTTTAAAGAACTTCCATGCCACTTTAGAAATTTTAAGTTCGAATCTTACTTGTGTTGCTCGGCTTTAAGTACTGATTGCTTTGCGATTGATTACAAGTATAAGAATTGGGTAAATTATATTTTTCAGTCTACAAGTTTATTCGAATTTCAATTTAGTCCCTTATATTCAAAATATAATAGTTAAGTTATCAGATTTTGATTCTTATTTTAATGCAATACTCTCATTACTTGCCGTTAAAAAAATGAATAAAAAGTGCTTATGCAATTGCCACGAAAGCATGCTCTCGAGCCATTAAAAATATGTATATATATATATACTTTTCATACTCCAATTTTTACTTTAATTTTATTTTGGTATTTTATATTTGAACTTTCACTTAAATTTTAAACAGTTGGATGATGAAAAGACTATATCAAAACTGGATTGAAGTATGTTTGGTTTTTATTCTTAGTAATTCTGTTTGACAAAACTCTTTTCAATTGTAATTTTATTCGTTCTTTTATTTTCAGTGAGACTATGAGTTTTAAATGCGAATCCAATTCGATTTGTGCCTTGCACAGAAGTTTGTGATGTCTATTTTTTCATGTTTGCCACTTTGCTGACTATGTCGGGAATCGAGCTGCCTGGTCAACTCGCTGGGGTCCAGGGGGCAGTGCCCCTTGGCGGGTCTGGGGCAGTGCCCAGGCGGGGTCGAGGGGCAGCGCCCCCAAAGCCAGAAGCAAAATTGCAGTTGAAGTTGATTAGTATGTCTCATTCTGTACACACTCTTGGATTAGCAAATATTGGAGTTTTTCCTTAGTGTTCTTTTTTCTCTATGGACTTCTAGCATCGTATCTTTTGTTTTTCTAAAGGAATTGACCTATACTAGCATATCATGGGTAATGTTGAGTCTCTTAACCACCTTACATCTTTTTGCATCTTCACTGCTTTCTCCTCAATTCTTTGCAGTTAAGGCATGGGGAAAAGGTTACCTCAGAGTCACCAATCAGGCTATCCTTATTATCTCCATACTTCTCTAGTTCGATTTTTATATTCTTGAGCGTGTCAGCTGCCAATGAGTGTGCAAAAGAAAGAAAAGAAATGTGCAAAAGAAAGAAAAGAAAAAATGTGCAAAAAAAAGAAAGAAAAAAAATATTCATTAATTGAGGGGGAGCCTCCTGTTTACTCACCAAATACCGCTTAATTCCTAGTGGTTTGACTTTCCTTAGCTGTGCTTAGATTCTTTTGTCGGAAGTCCAGCTATCAGATCACTACTAGGATTTGAATCTTGTGTTTGTCGAACTCCAAGAGTCACACACACTTTTATCATGGGATTTATGCTTTTCACATAATGTATCACTTTCTTTTACGAGGAATTTTCTAGAGGTTGTGCACATTGTGTTTTCATGTAATTGTGTTTCTTGGATAATCTTGTGTGTTTTAAGATACAAATCATATATTCCTTGCTTGTTTCACCATATTTTGTTTTTGTCCTTTTCTTCTTGTTCACTGTTTTCAGTGTTTGTGGTTGTGTAGACACCCCATTTTTGACCGACCTTAAGACTCAGGCGTCATCGTTTGCGCACTCGATGATTGTGCATGTTTGTGCTTGTTTTGAGTACCCGAAGTTCTCGGCTGAGTGCCTTATCTTTGAGCCTCTAAACCCTCTGTGTTTTGGCCTTGTTTTTGGGCCAAACCTTGGTGCCTCTTGCCTGGAGGGGGAAAAGGCCTTGTCGGCCACTTTTGGCTATTGTCGGCCACTTGAAGTGGTCGGTCGGCTAGGGGAGGTGGTCGACGGCCAATTTTCTCATTTTTCAGATATTTTATGTGCCAACTGTGTTAGTTGTTGATCATTGAAAGCCTCTTCCATACACGTGTATTGAGGGATAAAAACAAGTTTTTTGCTTGTATTTCTATATAAGGGGAGGTCTCTCCCCCATTTTGGGGGTTCAGAAAATTTGTGAGCAAAATTTCACTCTCTCTCTCTCTAGACTTCTTCTCTCTCTTCCTATTTAGTGCTTGAAAGTGAGTTTTCTTTACATATTTGCATACAACCCCTTAACCAAATTAGACTACCTTGTAGCTGAGGTTCTTGGAGTCTTATTTGAGCTCTCAAAGCTGATTTTGGTTCAAAAAGTGGCTGTTTGTTGTTGTACTTCAAAGGTATAGGCTTAACCCCCATTTTAGCTTCTTTTTGCACACTTGTTTGGCCACCTTTGTATGCTGTTTTTGGCCTAGTTTTCAACTACAAAAACCTCTATTTTTTAAGGTTTAAAAATTGTGGTTTAAGGCCTTTTTGGAGTTAGGGGTGGTCCACCCTCTTTTGTAGCTTGTTTGCTAAGTGTTGTGCCATCTTTCAAAGCCTTCTAAAGCAACTTTTTTTTGGCCTTCTAAAATTGTGGTTTGAGGCCTTTTTTTTGGCCTTTCCAAGGGAATTTCAGTGGCAAAAAGTATGTTTTGAGATCCAAAATTAGAGGGGGTGGCCTCCCTCTTGTGTCTTGTTTACATGTGTAGATGACCTAGCATGTGAGCATGATTTTCTACTCTTTTGTGACTTGGTCTCAGCTTGTTTTTGCTATTAATTTAGCATGCTTTAGCTCTGTTTTGTGCCTCCTTGGTCATATGAGACTTGTTATGCATAGTTGTAGCGTAAAAGGCCTTTACTAGCTTTGTGTTTTAAGGCCTCTAACATGTTGTGCATGTGTTGATTGCATGATACAACATCATTTTATATATGATTTCAGTGTGTATAGCCTTGTCACATTCTCACATACTTCACTCTTTCATTACTTTTGAGAGTTGTATTTTGAGCCTAGCTTGCGAGCCAACACATGAGCATGTTTTTATAGCTTTTTGTGCTTCAATTTCAGCATGATTGAGCCACTGATTTGGCATGTTTAAGCTTTGTCCAAAGCTGGTTTGATCATTTGAGTTTGATATTGCATGCATTTAGTGTAGTGCTCTTCACTAGCTTTAATGCTTTTGGCTTTTAATATGTTGTGCATGTGTTGCTTGCATGTTGTAACTTTGGCTCTGTTTGTTTGTGTTTTTAAAAGTTAGTTTTACACTGTTTTTTCAGTATGGTGTTTGGAACGTGTTTTGGAAACACGTTTCCAAAACTTTGCAAAGTTATCTGCAGCAGCCGCGCTTTTCAGATTTTTTTTTTTTTCAAAATTTTTGCTAACGGGACGTCCGGCCGGTTGACCGGAACAGTGATTTTTTTTTTTGCAATTGGTATGTTAATTTTTATATAATCGAAAAAAACATTTTCTAAAATTTTTATGTGCTTTAAAATAATTTTGAGTTGTATGTTTAGTTATGAGTTGTAAATTTTTGTATCAAATATTAAATGTCACATCAACAATTCCCTACTCAAATCAAAACTATTTTCAAAACTCTTTACCAAACAAATTTTCTACACTCAAATCATAATTCCACAACACACAAACTCAAAATACAACTCATACTCTCAAATCACATTTACAAAACTCTACCAAACGCTACCTTTATTTTTCATGCCATTTCAGCGCTGAAAAATCAGCAACCTCCCTCATTTATTCATTTTTCCATTTGTTTTGAGGATTGGTTAACCTTATGATTGTGTTTAAGCGTGAGATAGAGTTTGTGCTCAATGGTTTTAATCCTCTTTTGAGGGTTTTTACTAACCAAAGGCATGATCTCTCTCATTTCTTAAACCATCCTTTGGTTGACCCCTCTCTCGTTAGAGGACAATCACATTGGACTTAATCGATTAAAGGATTAATCGGTAATGCTAAAATGTGTAAACAAAATTGAATCAAGTAAAACTTGAACAAGATCAACATGTGTGTTGCATTGCATGTGTTTGGATCAGACGTTAATCCAAACACAAGAAATATGGGATGTTTCATACTCAAAGTGATGAAACGTGTCACATTTCTTGGTCGTTGCCACCCTTGATCATGTATGATAGGGTGATGACCGTTTGAGTCTATTTGTGCATTCATTAAGCTTGTACAAACTTGATTCTTTGGCCATCATGCATGGAAATGCTTGGTTGGTGGCTTGAGAGCCAAGTGCCACACTCCTTTGAGCTTGAGACATGATGAGGAGAATGGCAGTACACACATTTCCTTGCAAATACATTTCTCTGCCTCTGTTGCTCTCTGTTGCAACAAAAGCAAGAGTTTGGAAAAAGCAGTGGCCGACCGACCACATGAAGTAGCCGACCGGCCACCAGTCCATTTTTGTGCAAAGTGTTCCTGTTTTGGGGCAGAGGCAGTCTGGAATATTGGTTCAGTGTTCAAAGATCAAGGCGAGTAAAAAACAGAGGCAACCGGTGGCAAGACGATGGATTTTCGGGAGGATGCAACCGAGCATGCATGTCTTTCTTGCCCGCGAGGCCACTTTATCGCTTCACTAGCTAGTTGTAGTAAATTAATACATGTGTTGTAATTAATTAGTTTAATCTGTTTTGTAATATTCTTAATTAGCTTGCGTAGCTAGTTATTCAAGTATTGTAATAATTAATTAGCTTAGCATAGTTAATTAGTTGTTTTGAAATAATTAGCTTAGCTTAGAGTAGCTTAGCTTAATTATTCGGACCCTCCTTTGCGATGGCGCAATGTTGTAATAAGCGTGCGTGTGTGTGTGCATGTCTTCTAACCTCATGTCTTTTTTCCTTTTATTTAACCGCTTTCGATGGTTAGTTTAGGGCACGTTTTGATTAGCATATCTTATGCTTTGCATGTTTGCATCATTCATTTGTCTTGTATGCACCAAGACTCGGCGCATCATTCAAACTGCATCGTATTTCAATACTTCTTTGAATACATGTATCAAATTGTTGCATTCATACGCCACCTTAGATAGCCGAGCCTATTTAGTTGCATTATTGCACGTGTTGCATTAGACATCTTGTATAGTTAGGATTATGCATATTTCTAACTAACTTTTGTTTTGGCTCAGAATACACTGTAATCGTTACGCTTTAGCATACTTGCATGAGTGCGAGTGTTGCCATGATAGCATGCTTGCCATGAGGCTATGTGCTTATTTGCTAAATTGCATGAATGCCTGTGGATGAAGGCTTTGTTGCCTGAATTGGAACAAACCGATGATTGTGAGTTTCAAGCCCACTTTGCGAAGTGGAAAATCATGTTTTAAACCCACTTGAGGGTGGCAAATCCGCGTTTTAGCCTTACTTGCGAGTAGCACTTTCAAACCATTTTAAAAAACAAACATGAATCGAAATGTTCCAATTTTCGTGACTTAGTCTATACTTGCTTATGTGCATCACATAGTAAAGTTAGATTAATAATCGGGAGAAGAACATATGAGGTTTATAAAACAACATATCATGGTAGTAGAGGCCGATCCTTTGATCGGGCGAGCGGGGGTGCTCATTTCAGGACCTTTCCCTCTCGTACCCAAGTTCCCAAGCCGAGGCAACTTTGGTGATGGCGGACACGTGGCCTTAGGCACGAGTTAGGGTTTCCTAAATTTTCCAAAACAAAATATTTAGGTGGCGACTCTGTAATCTGGCAAAACAGTCTAGTTTTGACATTATTTGATTCAAAATTGATTTTCCAAAATGATTTTCCGGATTGGACTCTTTGGTGTTTATCAGTCTCGCTTTGCACTTTGCGAGATTAGATTCAGAATCGTGTAGGAGTCTGAACTGTAGGAGACCAATTCGCGCCTCTCTGAAGGAGGGGCGTGCGAAGAAAGTCGAGTCTACAGGTTGCTTTTAGTGAGAGGCAGTTTGATTCATCTTGGATTGGTTTGGTAAAGGAGTTTGACATTAGTTGGTTTGTGTGTTGCTATCCACTACTTGTTTATTGCTTACTTCTCACAGGTTATTAATTTTTCCATCATCTTGTTCATGCTTGTGTGGTTTTTGATCTTGCTTTCGTTGTTTGAGCTTTTTGTCAATTCTTGTCAAAAGGGGGGAGAAATGTTGTCGAGTGCATATGTTTTAGGATTTCATGTATTCATGCCATGTGTCGGGTGCATGTGTCTTAGTTTTCATCTATTCGTACTACATGTTCTTAAAGTCTTAGGATTTTAATCTATTTATGCTATATGTTCTTAAAGTCTTAGGATTTTCATCTATTCATGCTACATGTTTTAAAATCTCCAATTGATATCTAGTCATATTTCCATCTCATGCTTCAAGATAATCTTGTCATATGTCTATTGTTTTTTCATATACTCTTGTGGCACTAATAATTGTTTTGGAGATTGTGACACTAATAGCTTGTTTTACAAATCATGATATTGAGAAAGAAGTTTGTTTTTGTTAGCTGTGATGGGTTGGGGTGATTAGAATTTTATTTGGTAGGTGTGTTTTGTCACAGCATTGCCAAAGGAGGAGATTGTTAGGTTTTTATTCTCGGCAATTCATTTGACAAAACTCCTTTCGGTTGTAACTTTATTCGTTCTTTTATTTTCAGTGAGGCTATGAGTTTTAAATGCGAATCCAACCCGAATTGTGCCTTGCAGAGAAGTTTGTGATGTCTATTCTTTCATGTTTGCCACTTCGCTGACTATGTCGGAGATCGAGCTGCCCAGTCAGCTCGCAGGGGTTAAAAGGGCAGTGCCCTTTGGAGGGTTCGGGGTAGCACCCAGGCGGGGTCGAGGGGAAGTGCCCCCCGAAGCTAGAAACAAAATTGTAGTCAAAGTTGCTTGTCCGCTCGAGCGGAGAATCTTTGTTTCCAAAAGTTTGAACTGTCTGCAAAAGTACTGGAAGTTGTGTTTTTGCGCTCGAACAGGACTTCTTGCGCTCAAGCGTCAGTCTGCTTGAGCGGCCATTCTTGCGCTCGAGTGGAGATCGCGGATTAGTTTTCTAGAAATATGTGGTTTTATCCGTTTTTAGGGTTACGGCTTCCAGATCTTCTTCTTGGATATTAGGATTTATATCTGAAGTTTCTTTACTAGTTTCTTTGATGTTTGTTTGAGTTTAAATTTGTTTTGAAAAGTATACATCAAAGGATTGTTTGTTTCGTTCAATATAAAAGAGAGTGTTGTTTTTTGGTGGATTCCGTGGAATTCGAGCATGAAGCATTGGTGGATTCCGGAGTGGCTCATCGTCGTGATTCGGGCATGAAGCATTGATTCGGGCATGAAGCATTGGTGGATTCCGGAGTGGGTCATCGTCGTGATTCAACATCAGCGTTGTGGATTGAACGTTGGGCAAGACAATTTCGAGGTGAAGACGGGGCTAGAAGAGACACATAAGGGTCGGTTCGATTCGAGTGTGGATTTGCTAAGTAATTGAGAGTACACTTTTGTAATTCCTTTATATTTTCTTAGTAGATTGTTTTGTGACTTTTGTCCGTGATTTTTTATCACAATTGGAGGCGCTCCAATTGTGATTTTTCCACGTTAAATCATTGTGTTGATTTGTGTGTTATTGTTTGATTGGGATTGCTATAACTCATTAAAATTGATATATAATCACAAATCAATATTTAGGGGATTTTTAGATTTTTCAAAGTGTATAGTGTTGCAATTAAAAAGTAAAGTACTAAAATAAATTCAGATGAAAATTAAAATTAAAGTTAAAGTTAAAGGAATGAAAAGAATAATTTACCCAAAAATTTTTAAAAAATCCTACTCCTTCAAAATCCAATGAACTGTTTTTGTCTTTTGGGGGTTGCTTTGGAGGAAAAAAATAGTTGAGTTGGTTAAGGGTTCAATTTTGTCATGTCAAACTACTTTTTTAAAGACATAATAACAGATATATTAACCATTATCATGGTGCTACATGCTCTATCATTCCTTTACAAAATCTATTTTAATAGATACAGATCAACCATTAACAACATTTTAAAAACTACTAGGATGCCATTTATTCATTTACTTTATTTGGGTGTGGGAGAAATTGATTTTGGATGTCCCCACTCACTTTCTTTAACCCATCAATTATTGTTTTTTTTTTAAAAAAAATTATAATACAATAAAGTACCTTATTAATACCTGTTTTTTCGTCTACATTCATAGAGTAAATTCTGAATGTTTTGTATGGCAACAGTTAAAGATGTTATTTTTTTTGTTTTTAGTAATTTTTTTTTCAAATTTGCGTTTTTTTATTTATTTTCAAGCCTATCTAATCTAAAGGGATTTAAAAGTAATTTCTTTTGGAAAAATAACCCTTTTTTTTTGGCAAAATAAATTCATTTTTTATTTATTTATTAAAGACTGAAAAAAAAAGAAGACATTTTTAGTTAACTTTTTCAAATATATATTTTTTTTAACTTCCTAAATCTATCTAGTTTAGTAAAACTTAAAAGTAAAAGAGCAAATTAGTCTAAGATCCCTCTCTCATTTTTAGTAATGGAAGATTAACGATATTATTTTATGATGTTAAAGTCTCTCAATCCCACACATATATATCACAAAAAAATTTAACTCTCTCTCTACGATCTTCATTCTAAGACGAGTTCATTTCTCTCTCTCTTTCCAAACCAAACCCCCTCTCTCTCTGCTCTTTTCTCCTCTCTTGGTCTTCATTTCCGACAACACCACCACCGTCCCAACATTACCGTCCCGCCGTCGCCTCGTAAAGACCGATGCAGACAGTGGAGCAAGAGCGTCACCAATGAGGACCTCGATGAGCTCAAGGCTTGCATTGAACTCAGATTTGGGTTTGATCAACTCAGTAATGGTATGTCGTCGTTGTACTCATTATGTTGTTCAAATGGATCAGTTTCTACCCATGGATTTTGGTCAAAGCATCACGACGATGTTAGCTGCAATAAGCTCCAATTGGATTTATCTGTATGTATGTTGTGGTTGGGTCTATGTTTATTGTTTGTGCAAATTGAAATTGCAATTTAAAATATAGATAAATTTGTAAGCAAATTAGATAAATTTCAAAACACAAAGAAAATTGTTGCTGAAGATTCAATAGTGAGTAAAATTTGACTTTGTGTTCATGAACTTGATTGGTGTATTTTCATGCCTAAACCAGAGAAATTCTCTTATCTATTTTTTTTTTTTTTTTGTTCAATTTTCTCTGGTTGATCAAAAACACAAATTTTCTCTGGATAGAGCCACACAAAGCCACACAAATTTTCTCTAACACAATTTTCTCTGATAGAGTGACACAAAGCCACTCAAATTTTTCTCTACACAATTTCCTCTAGATTTCTTTGGTACTCTGATAAATTTCAATTTTTTCTTATTTGAACCCAGAGAAATTCTTTGAGAAGTCCAGAATTTCAAGAATTTCTCTGGAATTGAAATTTCTCTGAATCGACGTTGAGGGACTTTAAACATTATGAAAATATTGAATATCTTTTATACTATAAAATCTTAATACCAGAAACACTAAAAAACATTTCCAGAGTAGAAAGAATTTAAAAAAAAGGTAAGTAAAAGAAAATTTTCAACAAAAAGTTACTAGTAAGCAATCGTCAAACTCAGCCTGATAATTATCTAGAATCACAAGTTAGTAGAAATATGCTAGTATGTAACTCGTACAGGTACTCAACCTCTCTACGGGAGGTGAACTTTGTGACAAACTGTATATCAGACACTGCCTTAAAAAAGTTTCTCTTCATTAAAGAAAAACAGAGAAATACCAAATACAAAAACAAAAAGAAATTGGTGAATTTACGTATGGTGGTGCTCTTCCAGTATATGAATAGACCCATCATGTTGAAAGATGGAGCAAGATGGTGAGATCTCTTCAAAGACTTTTCCCTGTCGATATTTGATTGCATATTAGAAAGAAAAGATCTATGACACATTAGGCATGTTTTGTCGTGTTTTGAATTTTGAAAAAATTAGTGATATATAACTCTAAAATAATAATTTTAATGGGAGTTCTAATGAAGTGAAAATAACAGTTTTAATGAGAACTCTAATGAGGTGAAAGAGAGAGAGAGTAAAGAGAGATAGAGAGAGGAGTGTAGGCCCTTATATCACATGAGCACTCTCTATTTTATTAGAACTGTCAAATTAGAGCTCTCAAATATTATTATTTTAAAAAACACTAAAATATAATATTTGAATCTTCAAAAATTATTTTAGCACAAGAATTAATACGATGGGCAATGGGTATTTAAAATTTTTCATTATTTTTATTTTTGAAAACATAAACAAACAAAAAATGAGAAAACACAATCAAATTATTATTATTATTATTTTGGTGAGAGAATGTGGCCAGCCCATGCTATTGAACGGTTCACATGAGTTCAAAAAAAAAAAAAAAATTAAAAATGTTGGTTTTGTTTAATGAGTGATTGGTAATATTATTAAAAACATTGATTGAAGTAAAGCTATGACGTTAGCTAGGGAAGGTTTTGGACTTTGTTGCCTCTCCATTATGATAATGAAAATTAATAATAAAAAAATTTAAAAAGTTGGGGCAGTCATAGATTGAGGGGGTTGCCTACTAGTTGAACTTTAATGGTGGCGATATGAGAACTCTCATAACAAGTAAGCATCCGTTTAGAGTGTGGGTTGATTTTTTTTTTTTAATTTTTGATTTTTTTAATTATTTTAGTTTGGATTAAAAAGTTTAGTTTGGAAAGAATTTTTTTTTTTTTGATTTTTTTTGAGAGAGAGTGTAATGATTATAAGTTGGATGTAATGTTTTGTTTGTTGTGGTTAAATAACCTGTTTTGGATGTAATGTTTTATTTGTTGTGGTTAAAATAACCTGTTTTGTCTTTTGTGACTAAAATAGCAACAAAAAACTAATAAAAATATATATTTTTAAGATTGGAAGTGATTAATTTAATATTTCATTTATCAAATATATATTTTAATCAAAAGTTATTATAAATTATCACATTATTTTTTTTACTTTTATATCTTTTTGTAAAAAGTTAATAAAATTATTAAAAGAACATTTTTTTGTACGAATCCGTAATAAGTAATTACATATCTATTAACCATCTTCTAGAAAGAAATTAAATGTTTTCTTTTGAGTGAGAGATTAGTGTTGAGATTTTTGGTTGCTACTGTTGTTGAGATCATATATATCATCAAAATTTTGAATTAAATCCAAAACGTTTTATTTGGCTAAAATTAAAAAATTAACTTATTTTTACTTATTTATGTGTTTCTCAACATTTTAATTTTGAGTTTTTTTTTTTAATAAAAAAATAGGTTTTCTAAAAATAAAAAAAAAAATTGAGTCAATTTTTTTTAAAAAAATTCACAAAAGAATAAAATAAAATAAATTTTATCAGAAAAGCTTTGAAAATTTGACTTATTTTTAAATTTTTTGGATTTTTTAATTTTATTTTAGGATCATCTTGTCAAGACGGATCTAAAAAAGTAAAAAAAATTTGACATAATTTTAACTTTTTTTTTCTCAAGATAGAAACCTCGTTTGACATGAGACTTTTAGAGATTGAGGGCTAATTTAGTTACAAAAAGATAAAAAAAAAAAAAAACTAAGAAGTCAGTAAGACAAATCCTATCTAAATCATAATTTTTTCACTTTTTCTCTCATAAAAGTTAAAAAAGTCAAAAAGTCTAACCCAAATGAATTATTTAGCCCGAAACTTTGGAAACAGACTATTTTAATAACTGTTTAATTTTTTACGAAAAAATGTGCAGAAAAAGATGTGTAGAGAAGTAAAGATAGTGATGTAACAACTTATAGTAATTTTTTAACTTTTTAACTAAAATATTTAATTCCCAAATAAAACCTAAAATAATTAAAAAATCAAGAAACTAAAAAACTAATTTACTCCCCAAACCATGCCTAAGATGCTAATAAAACCTAAAATAATTAAAAAATCAAGAAACTAAAAAACTAATTTACTCCCCAAACCATGCCTAAGATGCTAAAAAGAAGTAAATTAACAATGACGTACAACTTGGTTTTACATTTTCATGATGCTTTGCAACTTTATACATTGAACTTAAAATCTCCACTTCACGCCAAAAATAGAGAGGAGCCAACCTTGGCGTGTGAAAAACTCTATCTTCATGTCTTGTTTGAAAATTTGATTATTTTTGTATGTTATTTTAATTTTTAGTTATTTTAATAGATTAAAATTTTTATATTTAGAAAGATAATTAATTTTTTTTTTATAATTTGATGTGATATTTGTAAGAGAAAAAATAAAATGATTATGGATTTGATGTGACATTTTATCTTATTAACTATTTTAACTTATTTTATCTTTTTGTGAATTTTCGCATTAAAAAAAAAAACTAAAAATCCACTTCCCAAACATATATATATACCATTGTATACCTGTGCCTAAAGGCACGGTTGTAAATAATAGTAAGATCAAAATGTAGATGTATTTTGTACGTATCATGTTAAAATTTATAGAGTCTGTAACACTTGATAAAAGATCAAGTCAACACTGTTACTAGTAGTTTGCGGCTAACACTAGATACAGTGATGAGTGTCATAGTATCTTGAACCACAAATATCTGATTGAAATAACATAATACATACAACATAAATACCATAACCTGACAAATAATAATCTTTAGAAATTGTTTACATATTAAGATACGAAAATCAAATATTTTGAAATTTTTTTCAATCAATCTGAAGAAAGCATTGACACTTCTCTACATCACGGAGGGAGCCCTAATATTGAATTTTCTGCAACAAAGAATAGACAATCTATATAACAAAAACATGAATCGTTATCCTAAAACAATGAATTTTTCAATCAATCGTAAATTGAAAAACTAAATACATCATATCATGAAGAAGAAATCAACTCTATGTCATAGCATCCCAAGAATATAGCAATACATTTTTCATAAAACTGCTTATGAAAAACCGCTTAAATGGTGAAATTTAATTTTATAAAAAAAATAATTCCTGTAATTCATCTGGTTTGTCAAATTAATGTGAAAATCATCAATTATATCAATTATAGACAATAATAGAATAGAAATTGTTGCTTTACAAAATAACCAAATTAAAATGATTTTAAAGTCATCCAATAGCCATCAAGTATTGTTAATATCAATACCTGAAAGAAAAGGTATAGTAAGAAGAGTAAATTAAATAAGAAAAATTATAAATAGGTAATAACTTCACAAAAATTTTAAAAACTCTCTGATTTGTAATTTTCCCAATGAAATAAGAAGATGAGTAAAGAGAGCCCATATTATAGTTTGGTGCGAATCTCCATCGTCCTATGAAAATAAAAGATAACATAATTTTATTAGAAGACAATTAGAAAGGAAAAAAATGTATTTAAAAAGGAAAAAAATAAAAAAGACAACTGACATCCAAAATAGTGACTTATCTGTCTAAAGTAATAAATCAACTTACATTTCTAAAGTAATAAATCAATTCAATTCAAAAGAAAGACAATTTTTTTTGGTACCACGTGGAGAATTCAATTGTAATAAACTGATTCAAAATAAAGGATCAAGTCTGCACTCTTACCATTAATTTGTGGCTAACACCTGATACATTGGTGAGTATCACAGTATCCCAAACTATAAATATCTTATTGAAATAACATAAAACATATAATATGAATTAGGCCAAATGCAAAGTATAACAGGACAAATAGTAGTTTAAAGAAATTGTTTACATATCAAGATACGAAAATCAAAATCTCAAAGAATAATTTTCCAATCAATCTGAAGAAAGTAGTGACACCTCTTTACATCGCGGAGGGAGCTCCAATATTGAATTTTCTACAACAAAAAATAGACAATCTATTACGAATTTTGTAAACTAGACAGTACTGTTGGACCCATGAGACCTATCACGGATTTTGCCGTTCAATATGTAGATCTTGTCGAGTATTTTATTCTTGTAAAAAATCATATTGATCGGATATCGATAACTACTTGATTGAATTAGATTTTTGTCAATAATTTATTTTGAAAATTATATTTACCGTTGACAGAAATCTGATCCAATCAAGTAGCTATCGATATCCAATCAACGTGATTTTTTGCAGGGATAAGGTACTCAACGAGTTCTACATATAGAACGGTTCGGATTATCGAAACATGATCTGTGATAGGTCCTCATGGACCCAACAGTACGCTCAAATTCGATCTCTGACTGAAGAGAAACCTGGCTCATATATATATGTATATATATACATAAACATACAAAACACCACAAAAATTATGTAACAATATTATTTTGTAAATATAAATTATGTTCTTAAATACTGTTTTTAAAATAGAAGAGTCACATTAAATCATATCGACTTCTATATACAAATTCGAAATGACTTATCCTTGTATATCATTATTTCAAAATTAGCAATAATTGTAGCACATTAGAAGACCATTTAGGATCTAAAAGGCCTAGAGTAACTCAATTGTTATTGAAAGCTCTATTCAAGAATAGCTAAAAAGCTCATATTTTTGTTTTTCATGATTTTTTTAATATATATATATATTTTTGTATCTTTTTACTTGTTATAATTTTGTTTTAATCTAGAATGATCCAAAAAGTAATTTTCTTTAGAAAAATTCAAAAAACTTCACTTAAGACCCAAAAAAAAGGGTCAATATATACATATATATATATTTTTTTGGGTCTTTGGCGGATTTTTTATTTTTTTTTATTCAAATCCATTTAGTTTAAGGGTAAAGTACTAATAGATCTTAAAATGTGATCTTATAAATTGTTTAATTATATATATTTTTTTATGAACCTAAAAGTTCCATTAAAGTAGAAATTATACAAAAGAGTAGCCACTTACACATTTGGGTTTAATTTTTTAGAGATAAAAGTGAGCTTCTCCAAATGTGAAATTACACATTTGGACAATCTGCATTATAGAGATTTTAGATTTTTTCTCCTTTTGGAACATATCTCACATTGCGAATAAGAACGTAACACTCAAATGTAACACATTAAAAAACATCTTGGTGTATTTTTTTCAAACGTAACAACGTAATACTCCAAACTTTTTAAAAACACTAAAAAATTACTTAGTGTACTTTTTTCAAACGTAACATTCACGGTTTGAAATTATACATTTACCCAAAACTTATTAAGAAATTTGTGTACTCCTTTTGGAAAGGTTTGAAGAATCTCACACCCTTTATAATGGTCTGAAGAATCTCACATCTTTTTTTTGGAGTGTTACATTGAAATATTATGTTTGGAAAAAGTATCTTAAAGAATTTTTGTGTGTTTTATGAGAGTATTATACTAAGAAGTTTTTTTGGAGTGTTATATTGGAATGTTATGTTTGGAAAAAAGTATAATAAGGAGTTTTTTTTTTTTTTAGATTGGAATGTTACAGATTGAAATTATACATTTGCTCAAAGTTTACTAAAGAGTTTTATACTCCTTTTGAAATATTTGAATAATCTCACATCATTTTAGAATGTTTGAAGAATCTCATATTTGAAATCATTTTTGTACCCCTTTTGAAATGTTTGAAAAATCTTATATTTCAAGTCATTCCAAATTAAAAAGATTCTCATATAAAAATTCATTTCAAATTTAATTCTCATAAGTTGTGTATATTACATTTCTAGCACCAAAAAAAAAAAAAAGAAAAAAAGAAGAAAACTTAATAGAAATATGAGTATAACTGTAAATTGAAATTTTAAATAACATATTAAATTTACATTTCTAAAATTAACATGACTAATTGGTCTATAAAAAATTATTGGGACTACTCAAATTATCATTTCTTAAAATGAGATTTATAAGTAAATTTTCCTTAGTTTAATAGATCCCAAAAGTGATAGTTTTTTTTTAATTATTATGTTTGTAGAAAATTCAAAAAAAAAAAATCAAAAAAAAAAAAAAAAAACAAACAATACAACTGTTAATTGTTAAAAAATAATTGTGAAACACAATCAAAATTCTTTTCAAAAATGTTTGGGAGCACTAAATATGGCGCTCTAGGGGAAGCTCTAATGAGGTAGCCCCTCAATGATGTGATGGTTGTATTTGTTTGTTTGTTTATTTTTTTTTTTTGTTTGTTTGTTTTTTGCATTTCCAGCTTATTAGAGCTGGTTTAGTGCTCTTTTGTTAGAGCTCTGAATTCTTTTATCCTAGAGAGACACGTGTTATTAACAAGACACACAAACATGGCTTTAAATGTGTGGTGATACAGGCAATCTCAAATAAAAAGTAATATTAGAGACACTAAAACATTTACTAAAATTTTTATTAAATATTTTATATGAGTGTAAAATTTACAAAAAAAAAAAAAAAAAAAAAAAAAAAAATTCTATATAAGCCTCGTACCTATGTGAATTTTTTTAAAGTATCTAACATTTTTGTCAAACAAAAGCACCAATTTCCAAGCATTGGTTCAATTTTGAACCAGCACAACCCAGAAAGAGTATCATACGAAGATTTTAAAGCACAAATCGGGACAAAACATTCCAGATAGGCCATCTAGGTGTTCAAACAATCATCATGAGAGCTTTTACCATCTTCGATTTTGATGTCTTATTAGTAGGAGGGGGAAGGGTTAACGATTTACTGAGATGTTGGGTGTTTTGGAAAGTGTATTTTTTTTATTTTTGATTTATTTTTATTTTTTAAATATTTTTTAAAGAATTTAGGTTTAGATTCATCTTGATAGGACGAATTGAAAAATTATAATTTTTTAAAAAAATATTTTTAAAAAAATCTAGAAAAAACAAACATAAGTCAAAATAAATAATTTTTTTTAGCTTATTTTCATCTTTAATATTTTTTAGAATTTTTTTTAAAAAATATTTTTTAAATTTGTCTCAACAAGACGGATAAAAAAAAAGTAAAAAATCTTGACATAATTAAAAAAAATCATTAAAAAACAAAAATTCAAAAAAAGAGATTTTTTTTTTTTTCCAAAAAAATGGATCGTTGTTTGAGGAATCCTAAATGCTGTTGGAGTAAAGGATAGTCAAAAAAGGTGTTCTAGTACACCTAACTCTCTAGAACCATGACACTACATACAATGATTCAGGAAAACTTATGGTGTGTGAGGAAACCTTATGGTGTTTGGGAAGCCACCACCCAAATTTTTTATCTCATTTTTTTCATTAAAAGACAAAAGTTTTACAAAACCAAAAAAAACACATCCAAACAAAATATCACATCTAACCCCATAATCATTTCACTTTTTATCTCACAAACATCACATCCAACCACAAAAAACCCAACTATCTTCCCAAACACTAAAAATTTTTATCTCATAAAAACCTACATCTCCTAAGATGTTTATAATTTTTCTTAGGGTAAATCATATTATACTCTTATATTTTTATCGAATCTTATTTTGGCATTTACACATAAAATTATAATAGTTAATTCTCTATATTTTTATTAAATTTTATTTTGATTCCTACATAAGAAATAGTAATAGTTAACCCTTATATTTTTATTTAAATCTTACTTTGCTTCCTACACAAGTATCAATGTTCCTCTTCTGTTATGTCATTTTTAAATCTTTAACAAAATCCAGTCATGTGATAAAAATGTGACTACGAAATAAGAGTAAGAGAGACAAATCATCTATGGTTTCTACTAATACATTTTGTCTTACCTGATAAGTACATAAAAGTTATATAATACAATATATATATATATATATATATGGTATAAATTGCAACTAAAAGGTAAGAAAGAAGGGATTTTGAAATAAATAAAAAATGCGACAAAGAAATCAAAGAGAAAGAAAGATGAATAGATAGAAGACTGTCTTACCGTGAAAAATAGAATTTTATAATTCCAATTTATGCAAAACCTTTATTCATCTTCTTAATTGTTCATAATTTGCGTTTTATTTTAGCCTAATATAGTCATATTTTGATGTAATTTTTGGTATAAAGTGTGTACTGGTGGAAAATATTGATAATTTTCCTTTCTTACCCTCATGTTGTATTTACATTATTATCATATGGCTAGATTTTGTTAAAAATTTAAATAATTGAGTAACAGAAAGGAGACATTGACACTTGTGTAAAGATTAAAGTGAGATTTTATTAAAAGTACAGGAGAGTTGACTATCACAATTTCATGTGTAAAGACCAAAGTGAGATTTGATCAGAAATGCAGGGGATTGACTATCATGATTTCATGTGTAGGGGCTAAAGTGAGACTTGATGTAAAGTGTAACGGTGTAAAGTGTAATTTACCCATTTTTTTATATTGTTTAGTATAGATTTTGCTTACAACTTATTAAGCAAATATAACTTAAATAAGTTGAAAAAAAAATTCTTATTATCTAGAAACTACGAGAGGAGTTGTTTTTCACTTCTAATTTTTTTTTATTTTTATAATTATTATTATTAACTTGTAGCATACAATATATTGCACCAAACAAATCTTATGTCATAGATTTTTATTTTATTTTGTTTTCCTTTTCTTCTGGAATCACTATGGAAATATAAGTGAGTTTATACTCTGATGCATGTGAAATTGTGACCTTACTTCCATCGTAATATAGACCCCATTTATATCTCTGTATTTTTTAAATTATTTTCTATATTTTCCACTAATTTGAAATATATATATTGGCCTGTAGTATGATAGGTCGTTGTTCCTCTATCAGTTACAGGGTAGTGATTGCTAAGAGGGTGAAGGTAATCCAATTTGTCTATGCTAATTTTTAGGCCTTCATACAAAATTTTAAAATTTTGTTTTGGTTTTTTTAAGAAAAAATTTCACTAAATACAATTATAATTCAATTTTTAATTAATTTATTTTATTTTATAAAATTGGCATTTTTAGTAATTTTTCAATCATCTTAAAATTACATTCTTTTTTTTTTTTTTTTAATTACATTATATTTCATTCACAAAGCCCTTCTCTTTTTCCTTTTTCTTCAGAAATCTTTACATAATCCAAAAGCAAAAATGATATATGCTTACTGAAATTTTCTACATAATTTATAATAAGAATGATATGACAGTAACATTTGTGAAATTAGGACAATAATGGTGAGTATTTTCATTGTAAATGAGATCAAAGGGTGCCATATTATTTTGTATGAAAATTTTGTATATTATTACTCAAAATTGGGCATTTGGTTCATAAATCCAATTCTGAATTTTCTTTACCTAAAGGTTCATACACTAAAATACTTTGCCTATAAGGACAAGTTCTTATAAAATGACCAAATTACCCATGTATATATATTTAGGTTATACAGTGGAAAAAGAAAATCAAATCTTACTTCTCTCTCTTATCTCTCTCTTTAGAAAATCATAGCCTCTTTTTTTTTTCTTCTCTCTCTCTCTCTCTATCCAACACCACTACCACTATCTTAAAGCCACCGTCTTCGACACCAACCCCAACACCACTATCACCGTCTTAAACGCTGCTCTCTTTTCTCTTTCTTTTCATCTCCGACACTACCACCACCGTCCTTCCCCCCAACACCACCATGGTTGTCTTAACCGCCGACAATCTCAGATTTGAAATAGATTTACGAACTTCGATCTGGTCCCTGCCTCAATTTTTGATCTCAGATCTATTGTTGTTGTTGTTGTTGTTCGAGTTGGTAAGTTTTAGTGAGAGATAGTGATTAGCATTTGATAAATATGGGGTGATGGTCGCTGTTAAAACAAGAGTCACAGTTACAGTAGAGGTAGATGAGGCTTGGGTCCATTTATATATAAAACAAAAAAACAACATTAAAGCTTACTATTCTAATTAGTCTCTATTCTTCATTGTAGAATAGGAAGTTCATATATATATATATATTTGGTTCATTATTAAAACAGGGGTCTACAGTAGAGGTATATGAGGCTTAGGTTCATTTATATACAAGAACACAAAAGTAACAGGATAACTTACTATTCTAATTAGTCTATTTCTTCATTGTAGAATAAGAAGTTCATATATATATATATAATATTGTATAGATATACATTTGATTTGATTTGTTTATTTATTTATTTATTTATTTTGGTGCTTTGTATTTGAAATTGTTCAATCCATATTTGGATACATTTGTTGTTTTTTTTTGGTTTGTTTGTAGTTATTGATTGTTGTTGTGTTGATGTTGATGTTGATGTTGATGAAATAGATTGCAAATATATCGGTTCAATAGATAGATAGGTTCAACAGATTCATATGTTTGATTTCACACATAGAGAGAAAGTAGGTTCAGCAGATTAGACATAAAAATTGAACAAATAGGTCAACAAATTCAACAGCTAAAAAAATAATATCAAAATTTGAACAGATGTTTGATGGCTCTGCAAAATTTGTGCAAATCAAAATTATACAGATGGAAATTTGTAAAGATAAAATTTGGATAGAAAATTTGTACATATAAAAATATTGAATAGATAAAAAATTAGATAGGTAACATTTGGAAAAATAGAAAATTTGCAAAGAAAAAATTTGAATAGATAGAAAATTTACACAGAAAAATGAACAGATAGATAAAAAAATTTGAACAGATGGTCAACAAAAAGTCAAACAGATAAAAAAAGAGTTAATGAGTAAAATTGGAAACAAAATGTTTTTTTAGGACTTTCTACCAAATTATTTCACAAAGTGTGAATCTCACCAACTAAAAAAAAAAAAAAAAAAAAATATTAAACTTAATGCCTTGAACAATTACTTGTGAATTTTTCCCCAATTTTTCCCTTAAAATTCATATACATCAAAATGCTCAGCTGACCCCTATCAGAATCTGAACCAAAGTTACAAGCCCATCATATGCCACACAATGCCTTTTAATGATAGTGGGTTCTGTAGCTGTGGCATTTGGGTGCAATTTGTACTTGGGTTGGACTGCTTGTTTTGCTTTTGAAGAAAAGTTTGGGCTCCTACAATCGCCTAGAACCCATCTTTATTGGGCCAAGATGGGTAAGCCCAATATTACCTAAGAGCGTTATGTAATTTGTTCAACCCAATAATGAGCGCCGACTCGCCGTATCTTTCACTAGTGTAGGGTGTCTATGTAAATAACTTTTTAAATAACTTCCAGATACTGTGATTTTCTTAAAATATTAAATATTTTATGTGATTATGAAAATTATATTATATATATATATTTTAATTTTTAATTGCATAATAAAATTTTTTTATTAATAAATAATTAAATCAATTAATAATTTTTAATAATATGATAAATTTATTTTAATTAATAATTATTAGAAAGGTGCATGCACGTGTGTAACATATTATTATTCAAATATGAAAATAAACCTACAAATTTGATTTTGAAAATTTGAAATTGCTATGACAGTTAAACTGCCTTGAAGAATGTGTGCATAGATGTAGGATTTTTTTTTTTATTTTTTATTATTATTCCATTTAGACCTCACTTAATACAATAGTGTTAATGGTAAATATGTTTTAATTAATAATTATAGTAATTTTATTATTATATAAAATAATAATTAAGACATTTAATTTTTATTTTATAATTTTTTTCAAAAGGGTTGGGTTTATCTTCACTTCGTTTAAGAACTTGAGCGGTTCATGAAATTTACTACAGATCCTATTTTAATGATTCAAATAGATTTTTTTTAATATATTATTCATAGCAAAAATTAAATTAATAAAATAATTATAGAAAAATGCTCCGGACTCCACTAGGGTGACCCCCCAGGACCCCTAATGGATTGTGATTGGCCAGAATATATATATATTTTTTAACTTCTCCAATCACTAATCCCTACGTGTGTGTGGAGATTGTGGGGTAGAGGGAATGGGGGTCTCAATCATGTTTGATAATTATAACATTTTTATTTTTGATAAACTGACACAAAAGCCCCCCATGGAAATATTGGGAAACCACATAGATTTTGCCCTAAAATCACCGTATAATTTTCCCTCCTCCACGCGGCTAAGCTACGTGAGCCGTGAAGTTTTGGAGCAATAAAGTTTCGGACCCACACGTGTCTCATTTCTGTAGTTCGGTAATCCTACGTGTCTCGCACCTATATATAGATATCTAACAATAATAGTTCATTTACATTTCTATTTTCAAATAATTCTTTCGATTTGCTCTGTGACTTTTGGGAATCTCTGATTGATCTGGCTCTCTTCGCAATCCAGTGATTCTCTCTCTCTCTCTCTCTCTCTCTCTCTCTCGTTCTCTCGCTTTCGTCAGCTTCAATCACCTCAATTTTCTAGGTATTTCATACAGATTTGGGTATATAACATGGTAAAATTGTTGGGTTAGCTCTTCTTCTTGTTATTGTTATGTAGTTGTTCAACTGTACAATTCTCATGATTGTCGTTTCTTTTTCACTATTTTAAGTAGCTGAAACGTTTGTAAGATTCTTGAATTTGTCTTCACATTGATTTCTTTATCTTTCATGTTCTGAAATTTGGCACCTATCTATCTCTATATATATGAAAATGGGTAATATGCATTTGTGTCTATATGTACAGATATGGGAACAGGTAGTTTAATTTTGAGTTTTCTTTTTAATCTATGAATTTATCTGATATGTTATGTTGCTTCATTGATCTTTCTTTTTCTCTTTTAAGCGATTGAGAACCTAATTCTGTTAGGATCTGAAACCGGTTTGGCACACCAACAAGCAATCACACAAGAGATTTACGTGGTTCAGTAATATGCTACGTTCACGGACAGAGATTTCTCACTATAGAATTTCTCAGTGGGAGATTACAACTCACACCTCCCAACCCTCTTTAACTCACTCTCTTACACACAGATTATACACTGTGTTTGTTCCTCACACACCACTCTCTGCTCTACCCTCTCCTATCTCTCCCCTTTATATACACAGAGGAGTTGAAGAGAAAGGAAGAACAAGAGAGAGACAACATCATTTCATTTTCTCCTTTTGGTGGAAGAAATTCAACACACACATGTGGATGAGCTGGCGTAGCACATGGCCAGCTTATTCTTCCTTTCAGTGCTCCACTTTCTCTCCCACATGCAGAAATGAGCTAGAAGTTAACAATTCTCCTCCTCCACGCTCATCTGCACGGCCAACTTTTTACTTGAAGTCTATCCCGGTCAAATTCTTGCAAACTTCCAATTTGTCTTTAGTGACAACCTTGGTCATCATGTCTGAAAGATTCTTGTTTGTGTGAATCTTCACCAGCTTCATTGCTTTTCTATCACTTTTCGTATCCAATGATACTGGACATCAATGTGCTTTGTATGAAAATGGTACATGGAATTCTTGCTCAGATCAATTGCACCCTAACTAGAACAATGTACCTTGTACTCTTCCTGCTGTAGACCCAATTCTTGGAGAAACCCCTTCAACCATAACATTTCCTTTCTGGCATCTGCGACAGCAATGTACTCTGCCGCTGTTGTAGATAAAACAACACACTTTTGCAGTTTGGACTGCCATGAAACAGTTCCCCCTGCAAAAGTGAACAGAAATCCTGATATAGATTTTCTACCATTAAGATCACCTGCCATATCGGCATCTGTAAAACCCTCCAAAATTGGTTTACCTTACCCAAAACATAGGCATATTTTTGAAGTTCTCTTCAAGTACCAAAGAATCCATTTGACCGCCTCCCAATGCTCCTTTCTTGGATTGGTGAGGAATCTGCTCATAACGCCAACTGCGTGAGCTATATCTGGCCAGTTACACACCATTGCATACATCAAACTTTCTACTGGGAAGGAATAGGGGATTGCCTCCATTTATTTCCTTTCAGAGCTGGTTGTGGGATATGAACGCTTTGTCACCTTGAAATGGTTGGTTAGTGGTGTGCTGACTGGCTTGGCATTCTTCATGTTGAACTTTTCAATCACATGTTCAACATATTTCTCCTGTGACAACCATATCTTCTTGGCTTTCCTGTCACGAATAATCTTCATGCCCAAAATTTGCTTTGCTGGGCCTAAAATTTTCATGTCAAAATACTATGACAAGTTTTTTTTCGACTTGTTGATCATAGCAATATCCTATCTGATGATCAGCATATTATCGACATACAACAGTAGGATGATGAAGTTTCCATCTGAAAACCTTCGAAAGTATACACACTGGTCTGCTACTGTTCTATGGTACTCGTGATCAATCATGAATGAATCAAACTTTTTGTACCATTATCTCGGCGCTTGCTTCAGGCCATAGAGACTCTTCTTCAGTTTGCAGATTAGGTTCTCTTTTCCTTTAACTTCAAAACCTTCTGATTGCTCCATGTAGATCTCTTCCTCTAAATCACCATAGAGAAAGGCAATTTTGACATCCATCTGTTCTAGCTCTAGATTTAAGCGAGCTGCTAATCCCAAAGCTACTCGAATGGAAGTCATTTTCACAATTGGGGAGAAGATCTCATCAAAGTCAATTCTCTTTTTTTGCCCAAAACCTTTGACCACCAAGCGAGCTTTATGCTGAAGCAGTTTTCCGCTGTCATCTTTCTTTAACTTGTACACCTATTTATTCTTCAAAGCTTTCTTGGTTCTTAGAAGTGGAACAAGCTCATAAGTGTGGTTCTTTTGCAAAGAACTCATCTCCTCTTTCATGGCTTGCATCTAACAGTCTTTCTCTGTATAACTCTTCACTTTTGAAAACTCTCTGGCTCCTCCTCATCAGTAATCAGAATATACTGAGAAGTAGGATATTTGGTTGATGGCATGGTAGCACTTTCTGATCTCCGCAACTGAGGTCCTGTTGCTTCCGGTGGAGGGGGTTGCTCCCCCAGCTCAACACCCTCTTCATCTGGGTTTTCATCTCTTTCCCTCCTAATCCTCATCTTCTGGTGTAAGATCCTACAACTCTAGCACTTCTGGTTGCACCCCATCAGATCTAGCATGTTGTGATGGTTCGGGAGATGGAAACAAGTCCGGAGTAACGACAACTCTAGACTTTGTAGACTTTTTAAAATCTGCTACAGTTTGGTCTTCATGGAACACAACATCTCTGCTCCTGAATATCTTCTTGTTCATTGGGTCTCACAACTTGTACCCAAACGCTGCATCTGAATAGCCCACAGATATACATGGAGTGGACTTGTCATAAAGCTCCTATCTATTTTCCTTTGAGATGTGTGCAAACGCCTTACACCCGAAAATTCTCAAGTGAGAATATGATACCTTTCTTCTAGATCAGACTTCCTCAGGTATCTCGAAGTTCAATGGGATTGAAGGTGACCTGTTGATGAGATAACAGGCTGTATGGGCGACTTCAGCCCATAATGACTTTGGCAACTTTGCCATTTTGAGTATGTATCTAACTCTTTCTACAATAGTGCGGTTCATCCTCTTTGCCACACCATTGTGTTGTGGGGTGTCAGGAACTGTTGTCTCGTGCCGGATACCTCTACTGGCACAGTATGCTTCAAAAATATTGGAAGCGTACTCGCCACTATTGTTTGTGCAAAGACACTTCAATTTCTTCCCGGTCTCTCTTTCCACTATAGCATGGAACTCTTGAAAGTATTAGAATACCTCATCCTTTGTCTTCAAGAAATACACCCATAACTTCCTTGATGCATCATCAATAAAAGTCAGAAAATACTTGCGGCCGCGAAGTGACTCCACTTCTATGGGGCCACAAACATCTGAGTAGACAATGCTAAGCACTTCTAATTTCCTCTTGCTCGTTGAACTGAAGGCTACTCAATGTTGCTTGCCATATAGGCAATGATCACACGGCTTAAGGGCACTACCCTTAGACAAGGGTATCCTGGATTACTTCGCCAACAGATGCAATCCATTCTCACTCATGTGAGCTAGTTTTTTGTGCCATAAGTCTGGTGACTCCTTGTCTTCTACTACATTAAGACTCTTTGGACAGATTTTCGTTTGAGTCTTATACAGTATGGAAGACACTTCTCCTCTGGCAATTGTCAAAGCTCCTCCTGTTAGCTTCCAATGGCCATTACTGAACGTACTTGTATAGCCCTGTCAATCCAGGACATTTCCAGAGATAAGATTGAGGTGTAAATCTGGAACATGCCTCATATCTTTGAGAACCAGCTTGTATCTAACATTAGTTCGAATGCTAATGTCTCCAATACCTACAATCTTCGAATAGCTAGAATTTTCCATTCGAATAGTGCCAAAATCTCTAGCGTTGTACGAGCTGAAGAGTTCTCTGTGGAAAGTAGCGTGATAGGATGCAACTATGTGTATCACCCACTTTGTGTAGCTGTGGTCAGCCACGTGAAGGCAATCATCCTCTTCACCAACTGCAAGAAGTATTTCATTAGTTGTTGTGGCTGTCGTGTTCTCATCTCCCTTTGATTTATTGCTTTGGCCTTTATCTTTTCGGCTTGTGCAGTTCCTCTTTATGTGATCCTCCTGACCACAGTGAAAGCAAGTGAAGCTGGAGTTTCCTTGACCTTTGCTGTCTCTGGATTTACTACTATTGTTCCATTTGCCTCTGCTCTTGCTTCTTCCTCTGTTGTTTCTTCTACCTCTGTCTCTGTCTCTGTCTCTGTCTCTGCCTCTGCCTCTGCCTTATGTGACAAGAGCATGGATCTGATTACCCCCATGTCTTTCTTTCTTGTCTTTTCATTGTATAGGGCTTCTGTGACCATGCTCATGCTCAGCTTCCCTTCTGGTGCAGAGTTGTTGAGAGAAACCACCAATGTCTCCCAGTTGTCTGGTAAGAAGCTAAGCAATAGTGCGGCTTGCATTTCATCATCCAAGTGCATCTTAACGGTTGCAAGCTGATTCACCAAACTTTTGAATTCACTGGTGTGTTTGGCGACATACACACCATTTTTCAACTTTAGATTTACAAGCATTCTCATTACCAAGACTTTGTTTCGAGAGGTCTTTGACTGGTACATGTCTTCTAACATTGTCAAAGGACATAAGCATCTGTCTCCTGGGCAACATGGTAGAACACACTATGGTCTATCCATTGTCTGATCTGACCGACAGTCTTTCAGTTCATCTTTATCCAGTCTATATCCTTTTCTGCTTCTGATTTATTCCCTCTTAGAGTAATAGGGTCAAACAGTCTCTACAGTATAGGATGTCTTTTATCTGCGGCTTCCAGATTGCATAATTGGAAGCATTCAACCTGATCATGGACCCTGGAGTTGATGTGGATTCCTCCATCATCTTCTTTCTTTTTACAGAAACTCTGGAGCAAAAATTTGACCGTGTGGATGCGTCTAGAATACTCCAAATAGTTGGAAACCACTGTTGGATTGCCAAAATCAGACTTCAAATTGCTTAGATTAGCGAAAGATCAATGGCTATAACTTAGCCGCGTAGCACCAGATAACTCCTCTGCCTTCTGGGTCAGGTCGGATCACGATCGGGTTTGGTCAACCCGGTTTACCTATGCTGTTGGCGTGGCAGTTGGTGGCACTGACACGTAGCGTTGACTTGGTGACATATGGCAGACAGCTGGCTGTTGATGTGGCAGAGACACGTGGTAGCAAGTTACTAGCGGTGGTGCAGCTCGACTTGGCGCGGCTGACGTCAGCCTGACATCACTCGCACACGTAGTTGACTCGCCTTCTTCCTCTAGCCGGCACGTGAAGCGCATGGCTGCAACTGGGCTTCACTCGCCGATTTTAGGTGGCGTGTGTGGTGGATTCTGGTGCTCTGGTTTGCAGTTGTGGACTCCTCTTGTCGAGGCGATCCTCCTGGTGTGCTCAAAACTTGATTTCGACAACTTCGAAATTTGACAGGTTCTGAAAAAAAGGCACACGTCCACGGAGAGAGATTTCTCACTATAGAATTTTCCGGAGGGAGATTACGACTCACAGCTCACAACCCTCTATAGAACTCACTCTCTTACACACAAATTATGCACTCTATGTTTGTGCTCACACACCACTCTCTGCTCTACCCTCTCATATCCCTCCCCTTCATATACACAGAGGAGTTGAGAGAGAGAGAGAGAGAGAGAGAGAGACAACATCATTTCATTTTCTCCTTTCAGTGGAAGAAATTCAACACACACATATGGAGGAGCTGGCCTAGCACATGGCCATCTCATTCTTCCTTTCAGTGCTCCACTTTCTCTCCCACATGCGAAAATGAGCTGGAAGTCAACAAATTCCTTTTAAAAGGATTTGGTGGTGTATGCAGTGGATACAAATACGATGCGTTTGCAATTTTATATTTAAAATTTCGGTTGGGTGATTCGATGAATGAGAAAAAATAGTTTAGCTGTTATTAGATGTGAAGGGCATTTAAAAAATAAAAAATAAAAAAACCCTTGATAGTATTCACAACAAATGGGGTGCATGCTTTTATATAATACAATAGATATGGTATTAGAATTGTTTTGAGGCATCCAACCCAAAATCAATAACCATGCTTGGGCGGCTTAGGGGGGTAGGAGAGAAATGGACCCAGGCGAAGACTTGGTTCACTAGAGATCACCCTAAACCTAAACCATCTCCAATATCATTTTAGAATTATTGGAGACATTCAATTCAAATTCAAAATCAATTGGCATTGAGTGGATGATTTCTAAATTATATAGACCAAGCTGCTTGGTTGGTTTAGGGAGAAAATATGGGACCAGTGTCTGACACTTCCTACATTTGCAGTCCAATTGCATTTGGAGGTGACAAAGATGAGAGACGAGAGAAATCTACATATATATTAACATATGAATTGATGGTTTGATTTTGTGATGTGATTTTCTTCCTTTAATCTATGAATTGTCTGATATGTTACATCATTACTCTCTCTCTCTCTCTCTCTCTCTCTCTCTTTTCATTTAAGTGATTGAGGGTTTAATTTTGTTTCACACTCTAGTTGCCTGTAAAGCTATGGTGAAGGAGACTGAGTATTACGACATATTAGGAGTCACTGTGAACGCAACTCCAGCTGAGATTAAGAAGGCTTACTACCTCAAGGTAAGCCCTGTACCTCATTATCTAGAATGGTTGGTTGGATATGAATTTGTTTTCATAAATTTTGGACAACCCTTGCTATGTTTGGATGGTTGAGTTCAATTGTGATTGCTACCTAAGACGTGTTCAATTTAGAAAGATATTTGAACAAGATTTTAGAATTCAATTTTTGTAATTTGAAGTGTATTGAACCTTCAAGTATTTCTTTTGTTTCCTTGTGAGGATATTTTTGTTGTTGATTTTAATAATTTGAGAATAATATTAATGACATTCACTACTACATTTCATGCATGACATAATTTCGTGTCTTCTGTTTTAGGCAAGGTCAGTTCATCCAGATAAAAATCCTGGTGATCCAAAAGCTGCCCACAATTTTCAGGTAATGCATCTGGCTTGATTTTTTAATTTCTTTTTCTTATGTGATAATGAATTTGATAATTAAGATATTATAATGTATAATTCTTTACTTCTTACCTTAGTATCAATTAATTTGTCTATGTAAATCTGGAATCCTGAAAATTATTTGGCTTGCTCACATCTCTAGTTTAAAATAAGTATTGATTTCATTTCCTGCTGGTTGTTAATCATATGCATTGCAACTAAACTTCCTAACCTTTAAGTTACTTTATGTTTATCTAGCTTTACAGCGGGGTACCATGAAAGTAAATAAATAAAATGGAAGGAGAAAAAGAAAAATCTTCTCTAGTAGCAACCTTGTACCTTATTTGCAATTATTTTTTTGGTTATGCTTTCATGTATTCAGGTCCTTGGGGAGGCTTATCAAGTTCTAGGTGATCCCGGGAAGCGTGAAGCATATGACAAATATGGAAAGGATGGAATACCACAGTAAGTATTTATGACAGACAAAAGATATAGAGCTTCGCAGGGCTTGTGGATAGACATAGAAAAACGGCGTTCTTTTGATCATTTGCTTTTGTATTGTGCAAGAATAGCTTATTTTACTGTTTTATTTCCATGTTCTAGGGACTCAATGGTGGATCCTTCGGCTGTATTTGGAATGCTTTTTGGGAGTGAATTCTTTGAGGATTATGTTGGGCAACTTGCACTAGCTTCCATGGCAACTGTTGAGATTGAGGAAGACTCGCAGGTTCCTCCTGAAGTCCGGAAGCAAAAAGTTCAGGAGAAGTTGAAGGTATATTTCTATTGTGCTACATTTGGTTCATTGGAATAAGTTGGAATGGAATGATAATTTTTTAAATTTGGTTCAATAAAATTTTTTGAAAAATGCATTGCAAATGGAGTCATCATTCATCAGGGAATGGTCATTCTATAAGAAGACTAAGAAATGATCATTCCATTCCAATCCACCTTCATTCTGGTGAACCAAACACTACCTAATCTGTAAATTAATCAATACACTTGTGTTAAAACCTCTGTCTGCTTTCAATGTACAGGCATTGCAGAAGGAAAGGGAAGAAAAGCTAATTACATTTCTGAAAAATCGACTTGAACCATTTGTTGAAGGTCAAACCAAGGAGTTCGTGGATTGGGCAAAATCAGAAGCTCAGCAGCTTTCACAAGCTGGTAAGCTGTTCCTCTTTTCCCTTGTATATCTCATCCTATTGCAACTTGAGAACATTGGAGACTTCCAGTTGGTACTTTCTGCAAACTAATTTTTGTTCTTAAATTTGTTTAGTCCTGTTCTTTTATTGCTTCAGAGACTTCATGACCTTTGAATGTTTTGCTTTTTCATTATTGGAAGAAAGATGTTTGAACTAATTTAAGATAGGACTTCCCCTTTAATTGACAATTTTCTACATCTAGGTAACTTCTTAAATTTGCTACAAGCATTTGTACATGTCCAAGCAATGGTTGGGAAATTCTTAACAGAGTCTGTATGACGTTATAATATTTGGGTCAATGTTTTATATTTGTACATGTCCAAGCAATGGTCGTGAAATTCTTAACAGAGTCTGTATATGACGTTATAATATTTGGGTCAATGTTTTAAAATTAAAACTAGTTGAATAACCTGGCCCACTGGTGGTGAGTCACCAACATATTCTTCAACCTAATTCTAATTTTAGTGACTTTAATTTTAATATATGGGTGTATTCCTTGTCATTGCATCTGCAAAGATATATCAAATAAATGAAAAAATTCCTGAAATAACAAAGTCATTGCTTTAATGAAAGAGGGGGGGGGGGGGGGGGGGGGATGTTATTTTGAATGCCATGCTGCTTTTTCACTTCCTATTAACTTGTATTTGATATAAATTCAGCATTTGGTGAAGCTATGCTACATACTATTGGTTACATTTACACAAGGCAAGCTTCAAGAGAACTTGGGAAGGACAAACGGTATATGAAGGTGCCATTTTTAGCAGAATGGGTCCGAGACAAAGGACACCAGATAAAATCGCAAGTTATGGCAGCTTCAGGTAACAATATTTTTGCCACAAAAAAAAAGAAAAAATAAAGAAAGAAAAAAAAGAAGTTTCATTATTGTTCTTTGTATCAACCCAACTATATTAGATGTTTCGCTATGCATAGGTGCTGTGTCTTTAATTCAAATACAGGAGGAGCTGAAGAAGGTGAACCAAGGAGAAAACAAAGAAGGAAACTTAATGAAAGCCATGGAAGATAAGAAAGACATAATGCTTAATTCGCTTTGGCAAATCAATGTGGTTGATATTGAGTCGACTTTATCACGTGTGTGTCAAGCAGTAAGTTCCAACTTTGAATTTACGTTGTGCTTAAGCCAAAGAAGTATTGAGTTATGCGGATTTTTATGACAGCATATAATTATATTTGGAGATTCATACCATCTCTTGATGATCGGTTAATGCAGTTAGCTGCCATTTAATTTAAATTCCGTCTGCAAAGAATATTTTCCTTCAAAAAGTTAAACATGAAAAATAAGAATGAGTAATATTTATGTTTCGTGGAAGTGATGTTGATTTCTCTTCCATTTCAGGTGCTTAAAGACCCTAGTGTTTCAAAGGATGTTCTCAAGCTACGGGCCAAAGGGATGAAAAAGCTTGGGACCATTTTCCAAGTAAGTGCTGGTTTGCTTGGCCTCTTTTCATACAATTAGCAGTGCAATTGGAACAGTCTTGCATTAAAACTTCATCATGTCTTTAAACTACACTCTGCCTTGCGTCGGTTTCATTTTCAAAACTGTTTTCTGTTCTCTAAAATAGAAAAATGTAAACTGATACAAAAAGCTTGATTAGGAAATTTGTAGGAAAACTTAATTAAAGCTACTGATACAGTTTCCTACTACTATTTTTAGGAAAATTTTCTGTGACAGCTCATCTTTGGGAAGAAGTTTTAATTTTAATTTTTTTTTTCAAAATTTGAAAACTTGTTTTCCATAATAAAAAAAAGAAAAAGAATAAGAAAAAGAAAAAGAAAAAGAAAGCGGTAGGAAAGAAAGTTAGCATTTGGTTTACTTTTCAAAACTAAACTCTGTTTTTAAATCATGATTTGAATGAAACATGTTAACCAAACATAATTTTAAAATACAACTCAAAATTACTTTCAAAACTACTCTCTTCTCTCATTTTATTTTATATATTATTATTCAATCAATCAATCACTCTTTCTCTCTCATCTCTCCTCTCTCTTCTCACATTCTATATATCAATCAATCAAAAAAAAAAAAAAAATTACAAATCATCCCAAAACTATTTTCAAATCTTATAACCAAACAAACTTTCTCTTTCCAAATCATGATTCAAAAACTCAAAACTCAAAACACAACTCCATACTCAAATCATAATTCTAAAACTAAACCAAACGGACCTTGTTTTCAAAGTTCAAAGTTCCATTTATTTTTATTTCCAAAAACACAAAATATGAAACCAAACAGTTCAAACTCTTGGACACTTTTCTATGAACATGAAGTTGAATTTTAGAGTACAATTTTGGAAGAGAAGGTGGAGAAGATTAAAAGGAATGCCCACGGGGCAATCAATTTAAAGAAACAAAAACATGTACTACAGACAACAGAAGGCAAAGTTGGAAGTAAATTTTCAATGGAAAAAGATGTCCCAATTCTCAGTATGGTATGTCTTAAGTACCTTTAATTTGTAAGATTGTTAATATTTCAGGAGGCAAAATAAGTTCCTGTTTCTCTGAACAGACCGAAAATTATGTACTGTTTTGGATGTCCTTGGATAGTCAATAAGAGCTGTGAGTTCTCTGGTTTTGTTATTTACTACTTGATCGAGGTTTAGAGGTTTAAAACTTTGCTTGTCTTGGGTTTTGAAAGGTTAACTATTGCTTGACAAGTGACATGGTTGTATGAGATTTAA